>VDFB02000015.1:566002278-566080908 GCA_007258455.2 Sequoia sempervirens | reverse complement strand
GATGATGAGGTAGTTAATTGCTTCTTGGAGGAGATGATTGCTCGAGGTGGCAACTAGTAGACTGTCAGTTGAGGCCTACCACATCTCTAAAGATAAGATTTAAAATAGTAGTTAAATTTGACACCCTTTCCAAGTTAACAAACTATCAACCTTGCATGCATGTTTATCATTGGAAACACCTATTGTATAGTTGAAGTTAGCTTTTGTTTTAGATTAGTTAACTGAGGTAGTCTTTCCAGTTAATTGTTAGTTACTTTGTTTATACATAGGAATAAATCTTGCTAATTGGAAAGAATTGATTGTTAACACAAGGAGATTTTAGGGTTCCCTACTCCTATGTTTATCTATAAATAAGAGAAACCTTTCTCATTGTATTTTTAACTATTATTACTATACAAAATTGTTGAGCCTTAGAGCCTTCAATATTTTCTAAATTCAATATTTTTTCACTTTGTTCAATGTATTTTGGTTGATCTTATGTTGTATGTTTGTCTTCTTCATACAATTTTTTGTCCCAAAATGTGTAGTTGTTGTTGGAAAGTTTTGAGGAAAAAAATTATATACCCACACTTTCTTTGATCCAGAGTATCAAGATATTTTTGTAATATTTTTGTTTTCATAATATTTATTTTGATCTACATCTCAAAAGAGAAATGAGCCTTTGAGGTAATTTTGAAAGTGAGTTTATCATTTAATGTTATGTGTTTATAATTTTTATTTTAGCCTACACCTCAAAAGAGCAATGAGCCTTTGAGGGAATTTTGACATTAGGTTTATTGTTTGATGTTTTACTTTCATAAAATTTATTTCAACGTACATCTAAAAGAGAAATGAGCCTTCAGATGTGTTTTGGACACAAGTTTGTCCAATTTTTGTGTAAACCAAAATCATTCCCTATTATGTCTAATTCCTCTTGCTTTGAATTTACTCAAGGAGATAGAAGTGTTATAAGTTTATGCCTAGCCATAGTTGAAGTTATGAAACCAGAGAAAACCTTAGTTGTGGCATAAAGAGTTTTATAAACCTTGTGCTCTCAGCTGAGATAAAAAGATAGGAATTTAGTTTACTTTTTCTTTTTATGCATAATCTGCAAAAGAGGGAGCTTCCCCTCCTAATTTGAAGAGTAGTCTAACTATGCATAGTTATTTGTTTCCAATCCACACACCAGAGGCACAAATTGAAATGGAAACACGCAACTACCTAAGGTGATATTTCTTCTACATTTTTAAGATAAACTAATTGTAATTTTATGAACCGTAGATTTTTGGGTTCCTATGGACTTCTCTAGCTCTTCTAGGGCTTTTCACCTAAAAGGAGAGAGATAGAGCCCAAAAATGCTAAGGATTCATTCAAAATATGTTATATGTGGTGTTATCTAAGCTAGATGAATTGAACTAAATGAAACTAAGTGATTTATTTGAATGATTATGAATGCAAAACTAAGATTTAAACTATGTTGGAAAACACATTGTGATATGCAAATAATGAACTAAAAGATGAAATAATGCAGAACAAAAAGAAATGAAATGAAACAAAGTGCATCTAGGCAAGATTTGATGAATCTGGAATGTTGTGAATATTTTCTAAAGTTACTAAAAATCAACAGTGGGACTCATTTTCCCAGGTAGTGAATTAGTCCTGCTACTGGTGAAAAAGTGTCAGAAATAGGTTTCTAACTATCAGGATCCAAAATCTGACAAAATTCAAATTTTTAGTCTTAAAGTGGAACTCATTCGCCACTAATGGTGAATCAATCCTCTCCCAAAATTCTAAGAAAATAGGAGACAACTCTACAACACTAGATCTGGAAATGTCTGCTTGTCAGGTTGTCGAAGTCAATTTTGCATGAAATGGATAGAAAAGCTTCTCCAAGCTTGAAATAGAGTTGATTTGACTTGAAGCACCTAGTCGACTTTTTGACCAATCTTCAATCACCTAAATACTTGTTAAATCTACACACAAAGGTCTACAAACACACATGAAATAGGTGGAAAATGGTTGAGGGTTAGCAAATAGGGGTTTTCCTTGACCTCAAACCCCACTTTGGTAATAAAACCCTTGATAAAATAATGAAATGCAAGAGAATGATAAAATAACAACATGCAAAATTCTTTCACCTTACCAAACCCTTGATGATGCAAATCTAAAGTAATGCCACTGGATGCTCCAAAGTGCTTGAATAATGCTTGATAAAATTGTTATCAATAGTTTTGCACCCTGCTGAATGCAATATTCAGCAAACTACTGAAACATGGAAACCTCTTTCAGATGTGGGTGATCTTACGTGAAAGAGGAATCTCCAGAGTGAGTTGGTTCTTCGAATGATGAATTCTATTATAAAACAGCTTCTGAGGAAAGGGATGAAGAATAACTGAACATAAAAACCTATTTCTAAAAGATGATTCACCAAACTTATAAGAATTCAGACCTAACCACTCATAACAACTTCTCTATTGCAGTAATCCTCACAATCTCATTGGCACACATCCCATCAGTGATTCGCATGAAGATCTGGAAAACAAATACAACCCAAAACATATAATTCAAACACAACCTATAACAGCAAGACATAAAAGGATTCCAATTGAAACACAAGTATATTAGATTTCTATTAAAATTTGAGACAGAAATATGAGAAACTACCTATTAAATCGTGAAGAGTGTCAACTCTGGCCTAAACTGAAAATGTGTTGCCTATAAGCTCCCCCAAATGAGTAAGGAAAGAACCGACCTAAACTAATGACAATGAGAGTTGAAAGATCAAATCTATCAAAACTCCTCAAGGAAACCCTAATCCGAGCCTTCGTAAAAACTCAAGGAAAAAGCCTCAAACAACTTCAAAAACTGCTGAAGAAAGCACAAAGCTTTATGAAGAACCCGCTGCTCCCCAAAAATAGGTGTACCGCTTAAAGTTCAGTAAAAACACTTTATCTTTCCAAGATAAGTCCGAATCAATTTCGGTGAAAAGCTCACCAAAGATCTCAAGTAAAATATAAAGAAACACAGCGCTTCTTATAAAACATTATGCTTCGGCTTTACAAGATGCAGATTTTTCACTTGTTTTGCAACTCAAAGATTGGAAATCTTTTGCAAAAATAAAACTGCTTATTTCTCCAAGATATCATTCTGATTTTCTCAAAAATCATAAAAATACATATGTCATCGTTATCTCCTCATCACAACTCCAATTGATTTCTTTAAAATCAATTAAAAAATAAAACCCTAAAAGTTAAATTGACCCTAAACATAAGATATTCACCATTCACCCTAATTGCTCTTCATTTAAAATAATACCCTAAGGAAAAGTCCATACTTCGTTAAGGAAAAACCATAAGTCTTAAATACTTAAGACATCTCTCTAGCATAGAATTTTGGCCTCCATTTGATATTTGACATGTGCATTTTGAATGAAAATTCTAGAAACTTCATAATGCTCGAAATAGGGATTTGATCAAAATAGGGTCAAACCCTAATTATTACCATTTCGCTCCCGTGACTTTGGAAAGAAAGAACTTTTGTCTGCATGAACAACGCCGCTATGATGGTGTTGGATTCGAGCCCGTGTGCATAGAAATCCTCCTCTACTCTCCAGTTGACCGAATCTCCAGTGGGTAAGTCTTTTTTTCATGGCGAAATAACTTTTCCACTTCATTATCTCGAGTATCAAAAATCCCTAAGGGCGCGGTCTGCATAAGTTTGTTTTTGATCTTCTATTCTTTTTTACTTCTCCATACCATTATGGATTCAAGCTCGACTCCCACAGTCCATTCATGAAAGCTCGACTTGTGTTCTGGTTCTTACTGTGCAGAGGTAAGCTTGTGTTCTTGGACTTTATGGCTTTGTATTCTGCTCATTTTGGCCTCAAAGTCATGGCTTACACACTCTAATGTCATCACTTCTGAATATTCTGTGTGCTTCTCGTGCTCACTGTTGTCATTGTAGCGCTCTATTCTTCTATGAGAGCTCGATCATTACTTGAGAACTCGAACCCCTGCATTTGGAAACTAAAGAGGAAGCTATGGCCGCGACTCTTGACTCTATCAAAAATTTAAACTGGTAATTTTCCTTGCTCTGTAGAAAATCTAAAAGCTCTCTTTACTTCATGATTCCTCTAGCCATGTATAGGCCGTGCCAAAAGAGCACTGTAGAAAGCAATTCTTTTGAATTTTAGCTCGATCCAGAACAACAAACCCCTCTTTATGCCTTTATGAATGTATATTTGCTTGTGGGCATTATGAAATTTGGAAAAGACTGTAATTTCATCATTCAGTTGCGAAATCCTGACATGGGTTGTCGTGGTTATTGTATTTTTTGTATTTTGAAAACAAAACTGAAAGTGGGTAATTGAAATCCTTAAGGAAAATTGTATTTTTTTTCTTCCCTAAGTTCGATTTATCACGAAATTGTGTTTCATTACTTTTCCCTGCTATCTCCTTTGTGGGTACTATGAAAATCGGATGAAAACTGCATTCCTTCTACTTTGAGGCTCGAATCAATACAGAGATTTGCATATTTTGTATTTAAGGATGTTTAAAATAGAACCCATATGGGTATTGTAGATTATCATGTTTTTTGTCCTTTTGAAGCTCGTCCTAGCACAAAAACTTCACATTTGTAATTTACTGTTGATCTCATGAAAAACCCATATGGGTATCATAAATTATCATACTTCTGTACTCTTCGAAAGCAAACCCTCATGTGGGTATTCGAAATTCCTGAAGAAAAATGCATTTTATGTGTTCTAAAAGCATTCGAGACTATGAAGTAACTGTTATTCATTCAATCTATATGGCTCGAGCTAGAACAAACAGTGATTTACCCACACTTCTGAAGCAAAACAATATTATGGTTTTTTGGAATTTTTCAAAGTAAAAGCATGTATTTAATTTTCGACAGAACTTGACCTCTCATACTTGCTAGAAATAGTGATAGACTGTATACATGCTTGCATTTCTTTCAGGATCTTGACTCAAATAACCAGTGACACTTTTTATTTATGTAACCTTCTTTGATAGTAATAATACCTGAGCTCAATTACAGAACTGTCATCGACATAGAACTGTAGACTAACCTTTAAAAATGAAAATCCAATATTCACTTTCTGAGAGTACCCTCCAGGTACTAAAAATTTAAAAGATCTGTTTTGTATTCAAAACTTCATATGTGTATTAAGCTCGAATTTGAACATTCCATTATGATCCCCAACTACATTCTGTGCTCATCTTGTAGATATGACAGAAACCTTACCTCACTGTTCTGTCAAGACCCTGACTGAGTAATTTGAAAATGATCAACACCCTGCATATTTGTTATATTTAACTCATGGCTTGACCAATTACAAGTGACATCTTACCTAACACCTGTCAGAAAACAAAAATGAAAGAACGTCACATTTGATTGTTGTCCTTGACTAATCATCGACACATGATCCCGTTTGAGGCACCATCACAATCAAAATGAATTCACTACTTTCGCTATATCTCCTAATAACTGGTACTCCATATTTGAGTATTGTATCACTGACGCTTGTTACTGTATCCGGCTATTCCCTTGCAACAGAAATTGTCATAGTTAAGATCTGAAATCACAAATTGATCCAAAGTGAACTCCTATGTTTTCCTGTTTTAGCACTTATGAAGGGCTTTTATCTTAACATTTGATCATACTGGAATGTACCTAGTCTTCAGTTCCTAGGCACAACTAACACCTGAAAACCTTCTTCTAGAAACAAACTGTTTGCTCTTTCCTTAATTCTAACACAACAACTTTCACTTCCTACACTTGAATTCTGTAGAAGTTTTTTCCATTTTGCTTTTGAATTGAAACATTGCATTAGTATGAACCACTTTAAAACACTGGTTCAAATGTATAACTAGTAACTCAGAATCATTCTGGAAAGAAAAATACTTGCTCCTTTGTTATATTTTTTTTTTTGAAAGGATCACTCTATTATTACCATTGATAACGCAGTATTTCTTCACCAGTCAACTCAGAACTATAAATTTGTTTAACACTCAAGTGCACTGTCTGTATTTTTTTTCGTGAGCAACATGGTACTCTTCATGCATTTTTATATTTCATTGCACAAACTGCTCTTAGAAACTGTCCTCTTTGATGATGAAAATTAGAACAAAACATTAAGGCATATGTATGCCTGTTCACTATCCAAAAGAGAAATAATGAATTGAAACTCACATGACATATGATTATAATCAACACATAAAATGAAGTAATTCAGCAATTTCTGATGCAAATGCATTCTGTTAAATTCCTTAAGTGAACTAAACTCACTGTTCACCTGTAGCCTTCAGAAAGAAATGTTGATCATTATGAATGCACAGTTGGTTTCGTTACTTGATGGATAACTCTGTTTTACTCTTTCAGTTGTATTTCACTTTGTTTGATGTATATGATGAAATATCTTTCAAAACAGTCCATTTAATGCATAGGGCAGCATGCCGAGCTCTACCCTTGTGGGAGCCCATTTTACTCCACATGCTTGGTCTTCGAATAATGTTCAACTCCATGACTTTACCTATACCTGCACAAGGAAGCAAACAATGTTAGCATAAAAAAAAACATGTTGATATGATGTTGATACTTCTCTTTCAGTTCACTTCTTCATACTGCATTTGATTTTCTTCTAATTGTTTCAATGCATTGCTCATAGTATACTGTACTATTGTAGGTGCATCATATGAGTTATGTCATAGTCGGAGCCACTGACACCCCTCCTTTCCTCTTACAGGTCGACGAAGCTCGAGACGGCGAGGTGCACCATTCAACATCAAGCGTCGATAACAGGAAATGATGACTATGTTGTTGCTTATATGTTCTCCTTTCGCATCCTCAATAGTGCATTGTGCTGCTAGAAATGTATTGGAACAATTATAGTTATATCCACAGCTTGTGTGGATCCTTGATTTCAATTTTTTCTTTTCAGTTGAAAAGAAAATGCATCTCATGCAATATTGTAATATTATTCTAATTGTGAAATCAAATGAAGCCTTGTAAAAATATGAGTTCTTTTCGAAATGAATAAAAGCATCTGAAATGCTATTTTGCACATGTACTCAATTATGTATTTCCTTTAAAACTGCAACATCTGAATGGCACTCTGCAAACTCATAACTTGCAAAAATGCATAACTGTTACTCAATGCACAAAGCAATGTGAAACAACATTTAAAAACAATTTGCAATTCCACTTATTGTTGAAAACAATTAGCTAGCTCCTCTATTTGAGCTGAGGCAAAAAATATGTAGCAAAAATATTTTAAGATGCTTGAATGCTTGAGATTGCTTGAATATGATGTGTGAATGTTGGAGGATGTAAAATGAGGTGAAAATAACTTATTTATACAATCTTGTGCCTTAGTAACCCGTTCATACCTCATCATAGGCCAACACCAAGTGATTTTGAATAAAAACCTGAAAGGAAATTTCAAAAAAATTAAATTTGGAGCCATGGGGGACTCATTCGCCACCCATGGCAAATGGGTCCCACCTAGGACCTGAAAATGGGTGTCAGGAATTATCTTGTATTTAACATTGTTTTTCGTGCTTACATTCAAAAATACACTTAATTAAAGCATAAGAGGGCATAAAGGGGCCAAATAAAGCATAAGAAAGGGATAAATAATGAAGTTATGCCTAGAAAAGCATGAAATTTTGTTACAAGGCTTTACAACACTTCAAAATAGGACTTGTTTAATGATGAAAAGGTGATTTCTAGGTAAATTGTAATGAATAGAGTCTAGAAGAGTATAGAAATGTCTTACAACACTTCACAACACCTTCACAAGACATCATTATTTGAATTTTAGTACCTAAATATGCATGTTCAAGCCATGTTACATCATATAATCAGAGAAAAATAGATCAAACAGCATGAAACAAGACCTAAAAGGCCATGAAAATGACAAGGGGCCATTTTTCTACATCACATTTTATCATATGTTTATACACTAATGCACTCATTCATTATGTTTTATATCCAAGCCATTAATTTTATCAAAATTTTCATTTATCATTAGTAGCTAGGCCATATATGTAATTCTACTCATTACTATAAGTTTTTAGTTGTACTATATTTTTAACAAGCCTAAAATGTATGCTTAAATTTTTATTTAAATTAATTTTTTAATGATACAAATCCATACCTACCTTACATTCATTTTACATTGATATTTAATTAATATGGAATTACATGTTTATTCAAATTGAATCTTGTTTGATTGGATAAATCCTTGTAATAAGTGATCTATAGTATCATTGTTTAATTAATTACTTTCACTACTCTATATTTACATTGTAGCTTGCATCAATTAATTAATACCAATAACAACCAATGAGCTTAATAGGATCATTAACAATTACAAGAATAAGTAATGATTGGAAATAGATATATTGTAGTTACAAGGTAGTAAATTTACAATAACAATAAAGAAAAAAGTTATTTCATACAAATAGATACTATAAAATATATAAATTCTCCTCCATTCATTCAAAATTGAAACTAAATTTTCAATATAGTGATTCAACATAAAAAGAATTTGTTGGTTCATAGTAGATTGTTTTCAATTTAAATGTGTCATTTTTTTATATTTACAAGAAAAACAATATTATTTTCCATGGATAATACCATATGTCATATAATTCCTTAAAATGGTTTCTTATGATTCACTTTATTACTTTTACAAGAGTGCAAAGAAGGTAAAAATATAATCTCCTAAGATGATGGCAACTACCTAGACATTGTTCCAAGCAAACAAGTGAAAAATGAAGAAGTGATTAATCTAGCAAAGCATAATGACTCTCGAGCAACCAACCACCAAACACCCTTTACATAACATATTTTATTATTCTTAATCAACTAAAAAGGAAATGATACCCAAATGATTCTTAGAGACTCAATATCATATAGATCCACAACCAAAAGTAGAGTTCATTGGATGATGTAGACATAATAGTCCTATTTGAAGCTAAAAACTTATTGAGAGTGTAATACCCCAAGATTTCACCCAAGACATTATCAATAAAAAAAGATAAACAAAAAATTATGATACAAATGTGACTTTGTAGACACCTAAAAACATCTAACACATTATTTCTAGATTCATCATTACACGTCACACATTCTTCTAATTCAGCATTATCACTCACCACCCCTTGCATCACTATTAATTAAATAATTTTCAATTATTTGGTTAAATTAATCCATTTCCCTCCATTAATTTAATAATTTTAAATTATTTAATTATTTCATCATCTTTCCCTCCATCACCTTTAATTAAATAAATTTTAATTATTGAATTGATTATATCATTTTCTCTCAAAAAAAACTGTGATGACTTCGGCATTCTCCTACGAATTGCAAAAATCTTCTATTGATCCTCTTGTCATTGCACCGGCTCTCAATGGGTCAAAACCTACAAGCGATGGTGCTCAAGTGTGAGCAAATTGTATGGGAAATCTTGGCCACATGTCAAGATCAATGAAGGGGTTTGTTGTGATCTCAAGCAAGAAACGAGGACGAAGAATTCAAACCCTCTAGCGTCAGGCTCCTGCAACGATTCGAATGGGATTCATTTTTTCCCCAATTCTCTCCCTCAAAACTGTGTTGGGTATGGCTTCCGGATCCAACTGGGACGAGGCTGGCCTCCAAATAGCTATCGCGTCTATGCCCTAGTGCAACTAGGGTTTTAGACAACACCAGGTCCTCTCATAAACACATGCCTAATGCTTCAGTACCTAACATACACTCTAGGATTGGGACTTCTGGCTCGACAACTGTAATATCTAGATCGAGCTCAAAACATCTAGCCTCATTTTCAAATGTGGTAAAAAATGCGACCCCCTCTGTAAGGACCGTTGCACCAAAGGAGCCTGCAAGTATGGAATGCAAGAGGTTAGTGCGTAACTCTGAAAATCCATTAAAGATTTATTTCAATGACAATATTCTGAAGGAATTGGGAGAGAATGAAGTATTTTTAAAGGAGAATAGGTTGATTGGAAGGTTTAGCTGATTTTGGCTGAGCCTTCCAGATCTACACAACTGGATTGAGGAATCATGGAAGCCTCTCATGGAAGTGAAACTGGTAATTTACCCGTGTGCAAAAGGATTTTTTATGGTGGTATTTGATAGTAAAATGGACAAGGATATAATTTCAGGCTACACATGGCGTTGGGGACAAAGTATGTTGTTACTAAAATATTAGCACGTGAACTTCAATCTGACCATTGAATCATTTACAATCATGCCTGTCTAGGTTCGTCTTCCAAATCTCCCCCTTCACTATTGGTTAGAATCTTATTTTTTTGCAATTGACAATACCATAGGAAATTTTTTGGTTGTAGATAGGGCTTCAATAGAACATATGCACACCACCTTCACTCGCATTTTGGTGGAATTAGACATCTCCAAGGATTTACTAGCAGAAATCATCCTGAACGCCAAGGGGCAGAGATGGACACAATCCTTAGACTATGAAGGTTTATCCTTCAGATGTAGAAAATGTTACAAAACTGGTCACATTGTTGCTAATTGTCTAGACAATAAATCCCAGGTGAAAAAGGAAGCTACATGGTGGAAAGAGGCTTCCCCCAAACATTACACTGTCGAATGTTCATCCAAGAGGGATGATCTTTCTTCAAAAATTAATACAAGGATGGAGAATGTTTCGTAGGTTGTTCCTAGAAGTTCAACTGCACCTAGGTCCGGCGTTGCCCCCTCTATAGAAAATTCTCAAACAGTTGCAATAAACTCATCTGACAATCACACATCAAATTCTCTTGTGTGTGGATTGGGCTCTTGCACCCCAGGAGATGGATGCACATCCACCCAGCCTGTCATTCCACTTTCAAATGCGTAGAATAAAGAGGGGGGAATTGTGTGGCACAAAGTGCAAAAAAGGAAAAACAACATCCGCACCGTTGAGGAACTCAAGAACAAATTGCAGCAAATAGATCAAGCTAAAGTAGGCATCAAAACTTCAAACGAAATTTCTTGATTTCAAGTGATGAGCACCATCAAGCATGTTGTCATATGGCAGTAGTTTTAATTTTTCTTAGTGGATCTGGTTGTTGATAGTGGTATTAGAAACTAGAAAATAAGTGTTTTTTTGGAATGGTCCAATATGGTCATGGCAGAATAAATTAGTTGTATGCTTGTATCTGTGGGGATGAGATCCCTCCTCTGTGGTCTCATCTAGTGTAGACATTTAATGGGTGTTGCCCCTAGCAGTTATTTACCGATCAAATTTTTTTTTATCATTTTCTCTTATATACTTTAATAAAATAATTTTTTAACTTTTTAATTAATTTCAAATATTTTTCTTATCCATAAAATTAAATAATATTTAATTATTTAATTAAATAATCGTGCATTCTTTCTTATCCACATAATTAAATAATTTTTAATTATTTAATCATGCATTCTTTCTCATCTCTCATAATTAAAGAATTTATTGATTATTTAATTGTCTAATTATTCCTCCAAAATTAAATAAATTATTTAGTTTATTTAGTTTGCACATTCCTCTAAAAATAAATAAAATATTGATTTTTCTAATTATATCATCTTTAGTCTTCTAGTCTTATCTTCAATCTTCTAATCCTAAATTTAGTTCTCTTCTAAATTTGCTGACTTTGCTAAATTTAGTGAGTGAAATGAACTTCACTTAATTTCATCTTTCCATGCAAACTCATGCATGATCATCCTAATATTTCATCCATCCTCATCTGTCAATCTCATCTCACATCTTACACCATTGATCTCACATCCTAAAAATATATAAATCAAACATCTTTGATCATTCATCCTCCTTGAATTCGCATCAAGCCTCCTTGAATTCGCATCAAGCCTCCCCAAATTTACATCAAGCCTTCCTGAATTCACATCAAGTCTCCTAGAATGTGCATCCAAGTCCCTCAAATTAACAATCATACTATACTCAATTCTTCTTGCTTTTGCACAACAAGGTTATGCTATGTTTATAAGCAATCCACATATCATATCAAGAAGAAAAATATTATAACTTTGACAATGTAGTAAGGCTTGGAATTTTCAATTGAGGTAAAGTAGGTTAGATTAGCTTAGTTTGATTTACATTCTTGATTTTATTTCATTTGATTATTGTTATCATATTATTGGTAATAGGTCTATTCATCATTAGAAATTTAGGGTTTATTGATTTGATTTCCTCATTTTCTATTGAATCCATTGGTCATCTCAAAATATTCATGTTCACAAACTTTAATATGTCGCATTGCACATATACACCCTTAAGATGTCATGATAAAAAAATGGCATTCCACTCAAAGTATGCAACACCAATGAACCAAGTATGGAATACAAGTTGAATAATAAACGTTGTTGTGTGACTACACCAACACAATGAACCATTAACATTGATATTAAAGGAATGGTGAAAGGAGTGGAAGGAGGAGCAAGAGATATTAGTTTGAATTTGAATGGAAGTAGAGTTGCAAATGGTGTAAGGTTGGTTGGCATTTGTGGTGTTGTAGGAAAGGTGGTTAGCGATAGTTTTTCTATAAGTGAGGGCCCAGTGGTAGGCTTGGTCAAGGAATTTTTGGGTGATGGGATAGTTTTTCCAATGGGGGGATATTGTAGTTCCACCAAACCCTAGAGGCATGTCATTTGTTGGTTATTTCAAGGATAATGGCCTAGGTTTGTGTGATGAGGGTCAAAAAGGATATGATGAACCTGTCAAGATTTTTTTTCAAAACAATCCCCTCAATGTCAACTCTTTTTGGCACTAAACCTAAAGGGAAAATATCTTCCCCTCCAGTCCAAGTTTCATTGAATATGGAATCAAGTGATTTTACCATTTCTATTCCAAACTATCTTTTTGATAAGGCTGTTACTCTTATGGAGTTGACGTTGGTGGGAAAATTCTTGGGGCCAAGGTCTGACATTGATGTGGTTAGATCTTGGGGTCTTAATAAATTGTGTACTAAAGGGAAACAGTTATGGAAAAATGCTTCTTATCCTCTTTCTCCTACGAGGAAGATTTGGGGAACATCCTTTCTAGAGGATTGTGGCTTATTGGGAAATCCACTTTAGCTCTAATGAAATGGGAGCCAAATTTTGATGCTTCTAATTATTCTTTTAATATGGACCCTATTTGGGTGTGATTACTTGGCCTCCCAATAGAATATTGGGATGAAGAATTCTTTAAGGGATTACCTTTGGGTGTGATTACCTTTGGTCAGCTAGTATTGATAGATGAGATGACTTTATCTAGGAGATGCCTAGTCTTTACAAGGATTTGTGTTAATATGAATCGATTTTCAAATATGTTAGAGTCGATAAAGTTAAGGTATAAAATGGGTGAGTGGAAGAAAGCAGTAGAGTTTGAAACTTTTCCTTTTGCTTGCTTCCAATGCAAAAAGGCAGGTCACTGGTCCAAAAATTAATCGTAAGAAACCCATACCTAAACCTAAAGTTTGGAGGGAGAAGTCTAGCTATATAGTGGATTTCGAAGAAGGTTTTCAATATTTCAAGGAAATCTTTGAAAGGGGGATTGGTTCAAAATTCCTTTTTATCGAGGGTATCCTCTCCATTGACCAATTCATTTGGGGATTTCCAAAGGTTGGTTCTGGATTCCTCCACAAATATTAGACCAATGTTCAAGTTAGAGGCTTCCCTCCTTGTTCTAGAGGATGGGTTGTTAGCTACCTTAGCTTCAAAAGTAGTAGAGACAAATATGGAACAAATCATCATAATGGAAGGTAAATATACCCTTATGGTGCCTTTGGTGGGTGGAAATGGTGAGTCTGAATCTTCTCCCTTACTTCAGTAGGATAGTCTTCAAAATCCTATGCTATTTGAGGATGTTAAGAGGGATGTTTTGGTAATTGTTGTTGAGGAACCTTTTATTGTGGTAGAAGGTAGGAATAAGAAAAAACTCAATATTCCTCACCTAGCATTCAAGGAGTGGTCACTACAAACCATCAAAAATTATACTTTGGATCCAAGTAGAGAGGTCGAGAAAGACCCTCATCTCAAAAAGTAGGGAGAAGGAGACAAAAAAGGAAATTGTTGAGGGAGTTCAGAAAACCCTCTTTGATATGTGCTCAAAGAGAATGTAAATGAAGATAATCTATTGGAATATCAGGGGGTTAAATCATGTTCATAAAAATGACCTCTTGAATAACATTATTCAAGATCATAAACTAGATATTTTACTTATTCAGGAAACCAAGATTTTGTTTGATAAGGTTGAAAAGTTAAAAAACTGTCTCTTCAAAGATTGTGGATATCATGGGAGCAGTTTAATGGGGATTCAGGTGGGATAACTACTTTTTGGAACCCCAAGTTTTTTTACAGGAGTGGCTCTAAATGAAGATTCTAGTCAGGTAGATACTCATTTTTTTATTTTAAAGGATAATTTACCTCTTGGATTATATCAAATGTGTATGCCCCTAGTATAAAAAATGCTAGAAGAATATTATGGAATAATATGAGTTCTATGAAACAAAATTTTCAAGGGAGTTCATGGCTAGTAATGGGATATTTCAACACCCCATTAAAGGAGGATGATAAAATGGGAGGATCCAAAATTCCCTTGGAAACTAGATGGATCTAATGGAGTTTATACATGATCAAGCTCTTTTTTACTTAGATTTACATGGTGCTTCTTATACCTGGTCTAATCATCAGGTGGGTGTGAATCTCATCAAGGTTAAGCTAGAATGAGATCTTATTTATATGGATTGGTTATCAAATTACTCTTTCTCTCTCAGCTTTGACTCATATAGGCTCGGACCACTACCTTATTTCTCTCTCAACTGATAGGTTGGGTAAAAAGAAAAGGTTTCCCTTTAGATTTGAGAAAATGTGGATGAGACACCCGTATCTTAAGGACGAGATTAAAGAGTGGTGGTAGATCAGAATTGAGTGATGTTCAATGTATAGGGTGGCCAAGAAAATTCCATACATTAAATCTATGGTTCAAAAATGGAATAAAATTCCTTTGGTCAGAACTTTCAAATCACGGATTTTGTTAAGAAAAGTTTGGATGAGGTTTAGTAGGAAATACAAGTTAAAGGCATGAAATCTTCACTTCAAACTCAATAAAATTATCTTTTAGTTCATCTTCATGATATTATATCAAAAGGATTTTTTTTTTGGAAATAGGGATCTAGGGCTATATGATTGAAAAGTGGTGATCGAAATACCAAGTTTTTTCATCTTTTCTCTCTTAAGCATAAGTTTGCTAATAGAATTATATTTATTTAGCCTAATGACTTTTTATGGAGGAGGAAGGGGAAATCCATTAGGCTTCTTTGGAGTTATTTTTTAATCTTCTAGTCAATGACTCGAAGTATGATCAAATGTGTGAAGATCAATTTTTGAGAGTTATTCCAAAAATTGTTTTAGAAGAAAGAAACAAAAATTTAATTTATATCCCCTTTGAGGAGGAAATAAGATTGAAAAAAAAAACTGAAAGTAATAAGGCTCTTGGTCTTGATGGTTTCCGTCTTTTCTTTTTTCAATCCTTTTGGGAGATTATGGCTAAGGATATTGTGACTACTACTAAGGAGTTTTTTGGTAGCAGGAAATTATTGAAAGAATTAAACTCAACCTTTATGGTCCTTATTCTAAGGTTTCTTGGTGTAAAATCCTTTGGGGATTTTTGGCCTATTAGTCTATGTAATTCTATCTAGAAGATTAGTTATAAGGTTCTAGCGGTAAAATTCTAGTCTATTGTTCTTGATTTAATATCCAGTCAACAAAATGGTTTTTTGCATGGTAAATAGATTTTGGATTACATAATCTCTATTCATGAAAATATTCACTCCCTTTTGGTGAATAAGAAGGTTGGCTTATTCCTCATGCTGGACTTAGTTAAATCCTATGATAAGGTTAAATGGTGTTTTTAACTTGAGTTCTGGCGAGTTTTGATGTTGAAAGAAAATTTATTGATCTCATTGTATGACTCATCTCCTCTCTAAGGTTCAATGTGATTTTAAATGAGTCCCCCTTGGTATTCTTTAAAAGTTCTAGAGGGGTCAGACAAGGGAATCTGATCCCCCCATTTATCTTTATCATTATGGTGGAAACTTTGGGCAGATTTATTCATGGAGCAGTTAATGGTGGTTATCTTAAAGGTAGTATACCTTCTTCTCATGGTCCCCCTTGTTCCCATCAACAATTTGTTGATGATACTATCATCGTGGGGAAGCTTCTATGAGGGAATCCAGAAAGATTAAATTCATTCTATTTAATTATGAGAAGGCTTCAAGTAAGAAAATTATCCTTCCTAAAAGTACTATTTTCTTCTTGAATACATCTATGCAGCAACAGGTGAAAATTGCTAGAATCATACTTTGTAATTTGGGAAGTTTTCCTTCAACCTACTTAGGTTTGTATCAAAAACAATATTTTGGAGTCTTTTTGGTTAGGGATGTTAGGAAGATTTCAATTTAAACTAGCGAATTGAAGGATGCTTTGCTTAGTCAAGTGAGAAAGATTCAACTCATCAAAGATACTCTTCAGAATTTACCGGTGTATGCCATGACTCTTTTAAAGTTCTGCACAAATTTGTGGAAAATATTGAAAAAATTCAAAAAAGGTTCCTTTCGGCAAGAATTTAAGAAAGGAAAAGAATCCCACCATTTGCTTGGGACCAAGTTTGTAGACCCAAGAAGATGGGGGTCTTTCTTGGTATCATGAAGAATAAGTATTTCTCATCCTATAGAAACTTTCAGGAGGTTTTGGGAAATGAGGGTCTCCAAGAGGGTTCCTAGTTTTGGAAGAATATTCTGAAAACTAGGTTTATCATTGTGAAAGGTTCTTGATTACAATTAGGGAATGGAAGGATTTTAAAATTTTGGGATGATTTGTGGTGTGGAAACTTCCCTCTTAGTTCTCATTCTTGGACTCTACCTTTTAAATATTGT
Source organism: Sequoia sempervirens (assembly GCA_007258455.2). Classification (NCBI taxonomy): domain Eukaryota; kingdom Viridiplantae; phylum Streptophyta; class Pinopsida; order Cupressales; family Cupressaceae; genus Sequoia; species Sequoia sempervirens. Next base: position 566,063,980 of record VDFB02000015.1, on the reverse strand, counting down.
TGTGTTAGAACCTTTGGTAGTTGTTTAGTTGATTACCTTCATGAAGGGAAATGGAAGAACTTTAAGGCTATTGATCTAAGTCTGAACGAGCTTCGATTATTTCTTTCATTTGTTCATATTCCTTCTATACATATGGATGATAGATTGATATGGAATCCCTCTTAAAATGGTTTTATTTTTTTTCTTTGGGCTTTGGGATACTGGTGGAGCATCAGATTATATCCCATTTATGGAGTAATCTTTGGAACCCGATGCTCATTCCAAATATTAAAATTTTATTTTGGCTTCTTTTCCAGAAGAAAGTACTTACTATTGATAATGTGTGTAGAAGTGGTTTTGCTTTTCCTAATAGGTCTACCTTATGTGAAAGTAATTTAGAAGATTTATTTCACATATTCTTTGCTTGTAACTATTCTCGTACTATCTAGGATTAGATACTTTCCCTTTGGAACCTCAGTTGGATTTTCCTTGATTCCTTTGTTGATTTCTATGTTTAGTGGATTAGTCCCTCTAGTAATCTATCCCTTAAGCTTAGGTGGTCTCTTATCTCTCCACATGTGGCCTGGGGCTTATGGAAAGAAAGAAATAATAGTGTTCAAATATGTGCACTTGAAGGAGGAAGGGGTTTTAGTTAAAATTCTAAGAGTTGCTAAAGAAAATTTCATGTTAGGGGTCTCTAAGAAGATCATGGAGGGACCTAAAATAAAAATTTCTAGTTATGAATTGCAAGTGGCTGAGTAGTGGAACCTCCTCTTTTGTATCTCTACCCCTTTCAAAAATATGAAGAATTCTAGGGAGAATGTGGTGTGGAGATGTAGTGTAGAAAAATGTATGCCTTTACATTTTCACACTTAATTTGGAATTAATATTAAAATGGACTTAATTGTGCCTTATTTTTGGTGTTGTAAAGTGTACCTCTTTACACTTTCACACTTATTTAGGGCTCCTTTAATTAATTGAGCTTAAATTTCCTTAATTGGCCCCTTAATTCAAATCCAAGCATATTTTATTATGTTTTTTGAAGAGGAAACCCGAAACTCAATAAATCCTTAACATATCACTTCTCGTTGAGCAATGTGTGTCTTAGGGTTAGGGACCTATGACCCATTCTCCCATGGGTGAATGGGTCCTCCCTATAACCTAGGACCTAAATTTAAATTATGTTTTTGGCGGTATTTTAACATATTCAAATCTATATTCAGATGTCAGCTTGTGATATTTGGATTTTGAGAAATTAAGGATACATATTTATAAATATAAGGTTATTTAACTATGTTTCACCTAGAAATTTTGATTTAAGCAATCTAGAGTTTTCAAGTTATAATTCAAGAGAAATTCAAGGCATTCAAGAGAAAATTTATTGAATATTTATTGCATTAATCAAGATCCAATTGTCATATAAAAAATTTCTTGCATCATGCATGTTATTGGAGCTAATATGATGATGTAGGTTTCATGATCCATTCAAGTATTCAAAGCATTATTTCAAGGACAATATTCAAGGTTCAAGATCCACATCCATTGAATCTATTTCATGCAATTTCCAGATCTACATTCTAAGGTTTACTCAAGGGTTTGGTGAGTTGTGACATTGAGTTGTTCATTCATCATTTTGTTCATGCTATTTTGTTTCATTTCAAGGTTTGATTACCAAAATAGGGTTTGACCAAGGAAAACCCTCATTCACCAAAAATAAAACATTTTTCCCTCTTGATTTGTGTTTGCAGATTTAGGTGGAAGAAATCTTGAAGATCTCCTGAAGAGAAAAATTGGAGAACTTGTCAAAGTTACAAAAGTTGTCATCTCACAGAAACTCACTTGTAGAAATTATTTTTGGCTTTCCAAACTTGAAACCTAGGAAAATTGAAGGATTCAAATCTTTACCAGAGGCTCCCAAAAGTTGCAAACAAACCCTAACTTAGGACCCATTCGTCCCTTGGCGAATGAGTCCTAGATCAACTTCAACAACTGACTTTTTGTGACTTGTACACATCATCTTACCTCTCTTTGATCTATGATTTGATTTGTGGTTCTACTTATTTTGAATTTCATCTAGCTATTCCAAGTTATAGATTACATTTTGGAGTTATTTTACTATTTTTAGATTTTCTCCCCAAAGTGATGTTTGACAAGACCCATGTCCTTGTAAAAAAAGGAAATCTGTAGATTCACACTTTGACTTGATTCACCTAAGGGTTGATAGCCATTTCATTGTGTGGATCTCATTTCCTAATGAATTGAAGGAGAAATAAGTCCCTAAGTGTTTCATCAATCCCATTTTGGTAACCCACCTACTTTTTCTTTATTTCAGGAGACTCACGAAAAAGGTGGATCAAAGTTAATTTTGATGGGGCAGCAAAGGGTGACCTTGGACTAGCAGGAAGTGGGGGAGTGTTAAGAGAATATAAAGGCGGGTTTATTTCAATGATGGCACTCCCTTTGGGTATTCATACCAACCACTATATGTTGAAGCTACAGTGGCCTAGAATGGTCTTAAGCTAGCCTATGACAAGGGTTATAAAAAATGCTAGCTTGAAGGGGATTATATCAACATAATCCAATGTCTTAAGCATGAAAATAGTCCTAGTTGGTCAATTGAAACTTTCATTAGAGATTCCTTAAACATGATTAAAACTTATGATGAGATAATGATTACTTATATATAACGTGAGGGGAATAAGGTTATGGATGTGTTTGCTAATGAGGGTGTAAATTGTGAATCATTAAAACATTGGGAGGGGAATTCCTCCATTCCTATTGAAGCTCACTCAATCATAAATTATGAGTTCCAATAGGGCTACTAATGACTAATGGTACGTGGGAGTGATGAGTACAAGACACTTCACACATTTTCTAGGTGTTAAGAGTGTTTCCATCCTTTATTTTGTTTGGCAATGCCCGAGCAATAATATTTTTGGCTTGTACTTTAGAAGCCTAAACAATATCAAAGTTGTTATACTGGGCGGAGAAAGGAGTAGATTGGAGCCCCTTTCTTTTGATGGTGTTCGTTGAAACCATAAGGTTTGGAAAATTATGGAGGAGGGGGGCCCTAGTTCCCTATTTGGAGAAGATTCATGGCCACGATATTGAGGCAACAAAACTCTTTATTAAAGGCTAGAAAAATAGAATGTTGAGTGTGTATGGGAGGGAAATGACTATCAATGAGGATTTTATTTCCAAAATCATAGGGCTCTCGGTGCATGGTAGAAATTGTTTTGGAGACATAAAAGTGAATGATGAAGCCCTGAACCATTCTTCAAGGGTAGTGAGCACAAGCTGGTGAAGCTTTCCTCATGGGGATATGATCGCTTGTCTATTAAACTAATTTGGGTGGATGTTGTTGAGGTTATAATGAGTTACATTACCCTGGATGGAATATTTACAACTATATGTGGTGTACATTTTATTTTCCTTAACCATTTTTTTCATAAAATGTTGGTCTCCTTGATGAGAGGGAAAATGTCCTATTTTTACCATTCCTAAATGATGCAGGAGCATCTACGAGTACTAGCAATCTTGCATCACCAAAAATATTGCTAATTTATTTTTGTTGTTTTAAATAAGGGCTAAGGTGTGTGGAAAATATATTTTTTAATTTGCAATAATGTGATTTTCCCTTGGGGTGAAATTGCAATTATAATTTTGGTGGGAATTATGCATTTATGAATATTTTCAAAGGAAATTTTGGGAAAATACCCCTCTTGTGCATCCCATTCTTGGTGGAGACCACTTGGGGTGCATGTACCTGAATGTTAAATTGTATGCCTTGCATGCAATTGCATGTCCATATTTGGAGCCGTCAAAGTTGTAGGGAATCAAAGAAGGTTTCATAATTGACCAAATTTGATTGGCCATGGTTTAGATTCCCATGTGAAGGCCATGTGAGCATTGAGTAATTTTATCATTTTTATGATTATTTCTCCAAATGGGGCGTGGGTTTTACAAGGAGGTGTTTTTCTTGTGGTTTTTGAAAACCATATGGTTTTCTCATTCTATGACTTCTATATTATGATGCCTTATCGTTTGGAAAGAGGGATTTGGGATTTTTTGAAGGTGAGATAGGGAGATGTTGTCAGATTGAAGAGAGGATTTGAAGACTCCATTGTTGCAGATTTATATTTACATATAAGCCCATGTTTTTGGGAGCTAGTGAGCTCTACATTTTGAGAGATAGTGAGCTAGTGAAGTTCATGTGAAGGGAGCTTGAGAGATTCAGCTGAAAAAAGGTTGAAAGAGACCAAGAAGCATTTTTGTTGCAGTTTTGAAGGTGTACAACAATAGCAAGAAGATTGATGATTTCATGGTTTGTTTGCAATAGTGATTTCTAAGTATAAATGCAGGTTGAAGGAGATCAATTTGGGATTGATCTTTGTTGTTTTGTATCAATCATATTTCATATTTATAATACTTTTCATCAGCCCATATGGCTGAAAAACCATTTATTTTATTTATGCTATGTAATTCTTAAATTTCCAAGATATTTTGAATGAACAAAGAAGACCACTTCTTGCAGATTTTTGTGTTGTTTAAAACCATTTCTTAGTTGCATTTTCAAATTTTTGTGAGTATGTGAATGAGGGTTAGTTTCTTACTTTATCACTAAATTACCCTTCTTGTCTCCATTTTTATTATTTTTCCTACCCTTCCTGTCACTATTTGTCTTAGGAAATAAAGATATTTAATAAATTGTAGAGAAGATTAAAATGATTAAATATGCTAAAAACCATAGAGATGTTGATTTGTTTTGATGGTTAATGTGGCAGGAGAAAACTAAGGTGGAGTTGCAACTATCCAAGTGCATGGAAAAGGAAGTCTATTACCAGTTATTTTCATGTTTAAAAATACTTTTTGTTGTTTAAGAATATTTTATGGCCAGTGGCTTATGTTTTCTATTTATCATATTTTGGTTTTGGTTTGTTGGTCGTAGGCTGAAACAAACAATTATCATATTGGTTTTAGAACAAAAATAGTTATAAGAATTAGTATATATATGTATGTCTGAGAAAATTAATGATAATTAGTATATGTGTGAATTTTGCTTCATTTATATTCTATTCAATTAGTATTGCATGTGTATGATTAGCTCGGCATAAACAAGAAGTTTTCATTCCATCACTAGGTGAACCAAGAAGGCAAGGCCCACTTCTTGGGTTATTCGGTGATATGTTCCAATTGATTCATTTTGGTATGTGTGATTTGGCTTTATGTATTTTTATTTAATTTTTTGTGTATTCTTACTATTATAAAGCTTTCTACATATTGATTTAATTTTGTGTGCATGCTTACTATTATGATATTGATTCCATAATCTATTTAAGCACTATTTATCATTGAATATGATAGTTCCAATTATTATATGTCTGTTAACAACATTGATCAGCTTATTTAAATCTCAAATCATAAATTACATTCTAGATTTTCTCACTGTTATTCTACTAACTGTCATAGTTCCTATCACAACTCAGGTGTCACAATTCTTGTCACAAAATAGAAGTAGGAAGATATAACCAGATTTCTAGTTAGACAATTCATGTGTGTTCTAATTGCATTTCATACTTGCTTAATTTACTACTTTCACCCCTTCGGCATATAGCTCCAACACCTTTCATAATTTCTATGCTCTCAAATTGACACAAGGAACAATTTGAAATATTCCACCAGAAATCCAGCCACAAGCTTAAAAGTTACAATCATAGTTTTTTCCAAATATTTTGTCACCATTGTCAGGGAAAGGTGTTAAAGGCCTAAAAAACTAGTATGTTAAGTTAGGACTAGTGCATCAAGGAGAAAGCCTACACAATTTTCAACCTTGCTTAGGAAACTACCCTTGGTTTTTGTTGTAGTAGATCATATAGATGCATGAGTCGTGCTGGGGTTGAAAAAGGTAGATTTGTCAAAAAAAGTGTAGGAAGTATCTCTCTAAAACAAGAAAACCCAAAAAAAGGATTAAAGCCACTAATTGTGAATAAACCATCAAAAAAGGGATTAGTTGAACCTGATCTTGAAAAATGTGTGATCAAATCCACTACTATTGAGTCTAATTTTGAGTCACCTTCTAGCATACATCAAGAGTTACTTGAGACTCCAAAAGAATCATCTCAGGAGCTTGCTAAGCTATTTCAAAATCCTACAAACTTTGAAGTGGTAAGCCTTTAAAACAAAATACCCTAAGTTTTTTTCATCTTTTTACACATCGTGGGTGTCTAAAACCATGGCTAAAAACAATAACAACAATGAAAGAGCATTGACCAATAATAATCATGTCACCTTTGAATTTCCTATTTCCCATCTAGCAAAAGAAGCTCCCATAAAAATATACTTCATTTTGCTTTTCTTATTTTTCAGGGAATTTCTATAGAAGATCCTAACATGTTTCTATTTGAGTTTGATGTTTTGTGTCACAGTTATGACCACCAAATTTATGCTCAAAATCTCAAGCTATTTCCATCTATTTTAAAGGATGCAACATTATGGTGGTTCATGGGCCTAGGCCCCAAATTTATCGAACATAGGAAGACACGAAGGAGAAGTTATTGACAAAGTATCAAGAATATTGCAAGATAAAAGAAGTTTGGGATGAAATATTTTGAATGATGTAGTGAGAGGAGGAAAGTTTTGAGGATTATCTTGAAATATTTTCATTTAGCCTTCAAAAGACAAGACAAACAAGACTAAGTAATGATAGTATAAAAATAATTTTTCTTAGGGGAATACGTGATGAATGTATGAATGTGTTAAATCTTATAGGGAATGGGGATATTTTCAAATTAATATTTGATGATATTTGTGATGTTTGCAAAAATTATTCAAGATCCACTTGGTCTGTAAGAGGATACCATGGGAAGCATGTCTCTTCTGGGAGCACATCAGGTAACACAAAATGTGACCTAGGTACGTTACTCAATGATCTCAAAATTGATCTTTTAAGCCACATGGGTAAACAAATTGATACTTTGTACACACAAAAAAATAGGAAGAAGCTGAAAAAGCATTTGCTATATTTTGTCCAAATTTTCATAAGAAACATATTAATGAAGAGTTTCCTTATAGAAAAACAAAGATTTATTCTTTAGAGGATGCTACTAAGACTATTGCATTACGACCTCTTCCAATAGATATGGAAAATGTGTAATTTAGTGAAGGACAAGTTTACTACATGGCTCCATGGAGGTCTTGACCTCCACAAACTATGCCCTCAATGATGAATGACCTCTATACACCTAATAATGTAGGGCCTAGTAGTCAACCCGGTCCTTTTCCTCCTCAACTAGGATGGTATGGAGGGTGGAAATAGCCTCCACCTTATTCATAGTGGAAAAACCAATATGCTCCTCAACGTTGGCAACAAGCGTGGAGGACACCACCATCATAGTTTCCACTATACTTGTCTTATCCCACAACACCTATGGTTACTCCATACCAACAACCACCACAATTATTACCACTAATACCACCTCAATAATCCACCATCCAACCCATCACAACCACCAAATGCAACACCAATGCCTACACATCCATCTCCAAACCCAAATAACAAGGTGGCATAACCAGTATATAATAATGAGGTGGTAGAATATCTAACCTACCCTTTCAATACACTATACATCAATGGAGTGTAGTTAAGGTCAGGTAAAGCTCTTCATGGACCCACCATTACTAAAGTAGATGATTCACTAGAAGAACTTAAGGAAAATCAAGATAAAAAAATGAGCCATATAAGTTGCCTCCATATTTTGACCAGTTTCAGTCTCAACCAAAACATAAGGAAATGCCTAATCAAAAATTTGATCTTGTAAATGAATTAAGAAATGTTAATATTAAGATTCATCTTTTGTAGGAAATCAAGGACATCCCTATGTATACGAAGATAATTTGGGACTTGTGTACCCGAAAGCATAAAAAGAAACAAAACCCAAAGACTATGCAAGTTATTGGGAAACTTGTTGATCTCATGTTGGTAAATATTTCAATTCCTAAGTATTCAGATCTAGGGATCCCAATGATTCATGTACAAATTGGTCACATTATTATTCCAAATACATTAATTAATTTAAGAGCTACCATAAATTTCATGACCAATGAAACTAAGGAGAAATTATGTCTTCAAGGACTTAGGCCTACACCTACAGTCCTACAAATGGTTATTTCTATTGATTATTGGGAGTATCCTACTAATTTTATGGTTTTGCAGCCCAAAATAAAGTTAGGAGAATACCCCCTGATCTTAGGAGAATACCCCCTGATCTTAGGGAAACCATGGTTGGCTACAGAATATTCTTTTATCAACTGTTGATCAAGTAATATGGTTATTTCTAATGGGGAATAAAAGAAATAGTTGACTTTGTACCCACCAGCACAGCCACTTTTGGAGGCTAAATATCCCCTGTGGGTTGACAATGATTTAGAGGAATCACTACCTATTCTAACCATTGATCAAGCCCTTGATATTGAGGAACCGTTAGAGGATACTATTTTTCCAATTTCTTTCAAAATCGATATGCATCTGATGATATTTTGGAAAGATTTATTTTTCATTCATATATAGATAATTGTCCATTTTTGAACTTTCCTCTGCTACGTGATTCACAATAACTTTAGCATTTTATTACATTACACCAATTTCTACCACATAAGTGTGTATATATTCCACTTTTTCTTTCTAACTCATCTTCACCATCCACTTCACAAGTGCATGCTATAAATTTACATGTAAAATTTCAAGCAATGAAAATTCTACTAGGACGTACTCTTAATATTAATCCACATTTAAGTGATGCATAAATTCAAGATTTAATCTCCATGTTAAGGAATCATAAAATTGTGTTTACATGGGAATGTCAAGATATGTGTGGCATACACCCAAATATGTACACAAACCACATATACATAGAAGAAGGTAGTCATCCTGTTAGCCAGCCATGAAGAAGATTGAATCCTATTTTGCATGAAATAGTTAAGAATTGCAAAAATTATTGAATGTGGGATTTATTTATCCAATTTTGGATAGTCAATGGGTTTATCCATTTGTTATGGTACCAAAAAAGAAAGGTAAGTGGCATATTTGTGTTGATTATAGAGCTCTCAATAAAGCTACTAAAAAGGATCATTTTCCATTGTCATATATTGACTAAGTTATTGATACTCTTGTAGGGAAAAAATTGTTTCTTTCTTGGATGGTTTTAGCAGCTATAACCAAATTTGAATCACACCTAAGGATCAAGACAAGACTACTTTTTATTGTCCCTAGGGGACATTTGCATATAATTTTTTACCTTTTATTCTATGTAATGCCCCTACTACTTTTCAAAGGGCAGTGTTAAGTATTTTTGTTGATCTGATTCATGATTGTGTTGAGGTTTATATGGACAATTTTATTATGTATGGTGATACTTATAAGGAAGAGAAAAAGAATCTTGAAAATTTTTTACTGTGGTGTGAAGATACTAATTTGTCTTTAAGTCATGAAAAGTGTCATATTTTGATGACAAAAGGTATAGTATTAGGACACTACATTTCTGCTAAAGGAATTCAAGTTGACCCAAAGAAGGTGTAGATAATTCTAGATTTTCCCACTCCTATTTGTCAAAAAGATGTTCATAGATTCTTAAGACATGCAGGATATTATAGGTGGTTTATTCGAAACTTTAGTAAAATTGTTGCACCACTTTTTTTATTGGGAAAATATAATTCTTTTTCATGGAAGTAGGAATGTCAACAAGCTTTTGAGACCATCAAGGAAAATCTTGTTACCACACTGGTATTACGAGGACCAAATTGGGAGCTTCCATTTCATATCCATACAAATGATTTTGATTCTTCAATGGGGGTTTTCCTAGGACAAAAAGAGGACACATCATTTTATTCCATTTATTACATTAGTAAGAATTTCATAGGTGCTAAGGTAAATTACACAATTACTAAAAAGGATTTTTTTATTGTTGTATATGCAATCAATAATTTTTTTCATTATATTACTGGTATAAAGTGTTCATCCATGTTGATCTTTCTTTAATCTAATTTCTAATGAACAAACCTGTAGTTATTGGTAGGGTCATTAGATGGTTACTGCTATTACAAGAATTTGATATCACAATACTTGATAAACCTGGTCGTGAAAATGTTGTTGCAAATTTCTTGTCTAGGTTGTAGTGTGCAGATGACCATGTACCAATTGATGACGCTTTTCTCGATGATCACCTATTTTCCATTTCAATCAAAATTCCATGGTTTGTAGATATCACAAACTACTTAGTCACTTGCAAATTTCCCTCGCATTTCTCTCCTAGAGATCATCAAAGACTTGAGGGACTAAGTGGTCAATACACATGGATTAAGGGACTTTTATTTTGTACTGGCATTGATAACATCATGCGAATATTTGTAGTCGAAGATGATGTATTCGATATACTTCGAGCATGTCATTTAGAACCTTGTGGAGGCTATTTTTTAACTCAAAGAACTACCAATAAAATCCTAACTGCTAGATATTATTAGCCTACACTCCATAGAGATTTTAAAAAGTATGTAAAACACTATGATAAATGCCAATGTATGGGCCAACCCACACATTCTTATGAGATGCCTCTACAACCCCAATTGTCTTTGGAACCCTTTAAAAAATGGGGTTTAGATTTTGTGGGGCCAATCAACCCCCCATCAAGGAATAAGAAATATATATTGGTTTGTACTAGTTGTTGGCCTCCTACAATGGTTTAATAACTAAGCCTTTAGGGTTGTGACTTAGAGATTGAACATATACACTAAGTAACTATCTTACTCATCATGAAGGTGCATTTCACTTTTCAACCCAAGGACGTAAACTTGAAATGGGTCAGCATTGTATGTGCACTAGGACTTCATTGCAATCATCCAGAAACTAGGAAAGAAACAATGCCGAAAATGAAGTGCTGGAAAGAAATCAACTGAAATACTGAGCATAAATCAACATCTACACTAAGCATTAATCAACTGGACTGAAAATGAAATATAGAAATCAAAATCTCAACAAACAAAAAGGAAACTACTCTATTTTCCTTGGCTACAGGAACAAACACATAATGGAATTTTAGTGGCTGGAAAAATAGACAGTTGTTGAAATTGAAACTAACTACTGAATAGAAAATGACTTCTAGACTAATAGATGGAATTATCACCAAGTGGACCCGCTTGAGTGAGCCTCCCTTATACTAACTCAAATGTAGCAACTCAAAATATCATATTATTTCTTGAAAGAATAAGTACAACATCTCAACCATAGAACTGTAAAACTAGAAAATGTGAGTACAAACTCAGAATGTCCAACCTCCTCAAAAGGAGCATCTGACCATTATTTATAGGGAGAAAACTACTGACTATCCCTAACTACCTAGGTAGTTGACTCCATCAAAATAGGAGGAAGTTATGCATGCGCTAAATTGTTCAAAGCAGACTTGCTTCAACGGGAATCTAGCACAACACACTCCCTAGATTTTCTCAACAAAAAATATGACCATTAAAAAGTGGTTACATTCTTTTGTTTCAATTAGGAATTTCCCTCCATGATATTTTTCTCGCTTTGAATTCTTAACGATCTGCTTCATGACTTCTTGGTAACCGACCAACTAGCAAGAATCTCTCCCACGTAGCAGGCTTTGTTGACATTAGCATTTTAGTGGAAACTTGTAAAATAGAATTAGCATGCACAAACAAATTTATATCTATAATTACCTCAGTAACATTCATTCAACCATGGTGTAGGAGCACCTTGGCTTAACTCCACCTTGTTTTTCAACAATTTTGGCTTGTACCTAACCTTAGCCAAGTTAGGATCTTAGTATGTTTGATTTGGACCTTAGAAGGTCTTGTTAGTGTGGGATGAGTTAGTCATTAGGACTAAATCCATCTTAGTTAATCATTGTTGTTAATGTTGTTTATTTTAGCTTTGGACAGCATATGTTAGGATACAAAGCATTTAGTGTGTTAAAGCTACATCCTTGTTGTTAGAAGATGCCAAGAGGCAGTTGAGGAAGTTGATGGTTCGAAGCAAGGAGATTGAGGTCCTAAAATTTAGGATCATAACATAGAGATAAGTTGCAAAATGTTGTTGTGGAAGTTGCATGACCGCAGTTGTGGAGTTACATGTAACTTACTTGTCATTGGGAATCCCTAGAAATTAGGGTAAGTGCTCGATCAGCTTCCTTTGAATGTGGAAAAGGCATCCAAATAGGTGTGATGACTCGTAGCAAGTAGTCAGTTGCATTGTAATCAAATTTTGTTGTGTGGAATAGAAGATAGTTTGGCATATTTTCTGTATTTTTTTCTGTGTTACCCGTGAGTTCTTGAGAAACAGTGATTAAAAATGCATTGTAAATACAGATTTCTCACTGTTTTCTGTTCATTGGATAGTTTTGAATAAGATTCATCTTGTAATTAGGGTGTGCAGTGTAGATTAGTTTTTTTTAACTCATAGATTAGAGTGTAGAGTGTTTGTTTCCTTTGTTTTGAGCAGTGAGTTTTGTAATGGCTCCCCCATAAACTTTGTCCATGGGATCTTCCTGAGACTAGTAGAATATGGAAGTGGAGCCACACACTTGTACATATTTAGAGATAGGAGTTTCCAAGAGCCAAGCAGGTATTTTTGAACTCAAACCCTAGGCGAGCTAGGAATGCATGGTTAGGAGTTTGAGAGAGGAAAAGTGAAGAACTCAGGCAGGGGTAGAAGGTACTGTACAGAAACAGTATAGTTTCAGGTAGCTTTTAGACACATTTTAACATGTTGAAAAAGATTGAGGCTCGAACAATCCATTGGTGTGAGGAAACAGCAAGAACTCCTTGAAACCCTATCAATTAGGTCAATTAGCCCTTTCAACCCTAGCTTTAAGGAATCCATTGTACGGATGTTATAGAGGCTTGAAACCTTTTAAATGTTTTAAAGGACTGAAAAGGGTGTCAGGAATTTCCTTTTAAGTGGTAGGTTGTTTGACAAGTTTGAGAGGAAAAGTTAGAAAACTGACTGGTAAGGGCTAGTAGGGATTAGGCCTTACTAAGGCGATTTCTTGGAATCGGGTGGATTGAAGACTAAAGATCCTCCAAAATGTGTTCAAGTGGATGTGGAATGCAAGGAAATAGTGTCTCCAATTCCCCTACAATCAGTTCAAGCAAGAAGACAAAGATGGCACTTAGATCCTTCTAAGTCCAAGGAAGAGTAATCAGTTGCAAGAAGGTGTTGATCTTCCAAAGGTAAAGCACAAGGTAGAAAACTCTCTGAGAAGAGTTTGAGTAAGACTTAGTTAATGATCTAAGTCTGATCAGAGCCCTGAAGGTGTCAGGTTCTTGGTGGAAGACAGAGAGAAGTCTTCTAGGTTATAGTGCAAGCAACCTTTGGTTTCATCCTACACCATATTGGTATCAGAGCTAGGTTTGATTCAAGGCTTGTGATTGATGTTGTAGCCCACTGAGTCAGTAGGAGAGAACACACCAGAGGAAAGAACCATGGTGAAAAATGCAGAGCTAGCTAAAAAGGTAGAAGAGCAAGAGGAAGACAACCGGTTGCTCAGAGAAAGGATATCTCAAATGGAGAAGCTCTTGGATGAAGTCCATGAGACAGCAGATAAAGTGAAGGACAAGATAGAGCAGAAGGAAGAGCAAGAAGCCAAGGAAAAAGAAGAGGATTTGGAGGAGGAAGCTCCAAAGCCTGACCCTGTTCTTGCTGAAGAACCATTCTTGAAGGCATTGCAAGCCTTAAGTGGTAAAGCATTGGAGGGTGTGCCACTTTTCAGTGGACAAATGGACCCTGATTCAGTTGTAGACTGGATTGAGAGAATTGAAAATCACTTTGAATGTGATGGCATAACAGAGGCCCAAAAGGTAAAGGTGGCCAAGTCAAGGTTGAGAGGAGCAGCTCTCACATGTTGGAAGTTTGTACAATCTGAAAGAGAGAAGGAAGGCAAAGGTCCCATAGTTTCATGGAGAGGAATGGTAACTAAGATAAGGTAGACCTATCTCCCTGATGATTATGAAGTCCAGTTGCATAGGAGAAGACACAATCTTAGGCAAAAAGATATGGATGTCCAAACATACACTGAGGAGTTTCAAAAATTGTGCTTGAGATCAAAGGTGGTTGAAGATGAAAGCATCAAGCTAGCAAGGTACCTAAATGGACTCAAATGGTCTATTCAAGAAGACATGAGTTTAGTAAACTTCAAAACAGTCCGCCAATGCTATCAAATGGCTTTGAAAATAGAGGAGAAAGGCAAAAAGAAACAAGAGAAAAACCCCAAAAGCAAAGGTAAAGGGAAAGACAATAGAGGACAAAGAGGTGGTTATAGTGGAAGAAGTTCAGAACCAAGAGCCCAAGGAGAAGTCAAATACTTTGAGCAGCAAGAAGGAAGCTCTAGTAGAGGTGGTAGAGGAAGAGGTTTCAGCTCCAGAGGAAGAAGTGGTGGACAAGGAAGAGGCAGCTACTTCACCAACATGAAATGTTACCACTGCAACCAATTGGGACACCCAGCCTATAGATGTCCAGAGAAAGGTAGCACTTCTCATGGAGGAGATAAGAGAACTAATCTGATTCAAGATGAGACAGCTGCAACAGATAAACACCCTGAGGTACCATTGAATTCAGAGGAAGGTGAGAATCTCATGATGAGAAGGACTTTGATCAAGGAACCGGTTAAAGAAGAGCCAAGCGAAAGGAGGTCCTTGTTTAGGATAAAGTGCAAGATGATGGGGAAAGTTTGTAAGGTCATCATTGACTCAGGTTCTACTGACAATATTGTGTCAGAGGAGGCAGTCAGCAAGCTGAAGTTGACAAGGATACCCCACAACAATCCTTACAAGGTCACATGGCTCAATAAAGGTCAGCATGTCTTGGTGAATGAACAAGAATGGGTGGAGTTCTCAATTGGTAAGTACAAGGATAAAGTTTTGTGTGATGTGTTACCTATGGATGCATGTCACTTGCTCCTAGGTAGACCATGGAAATTTGACTGCCAAGCTATGCATGATGGAGCAAAGAATTCCTACACTTTCAAGAAAGACAATGTAACCTTCAAGATTTAGTCTTTGTTAGAAGATATAGAGGTGCAGATAGCAGGTTCTAAATTGCTCATGGTGAGTGAAAAAGAGTTCTTGGAAGCCTTGGAAGAAGGAGAAGGAGTTGGCTATGCAGTGATGATCAAGCCAAGAGAGGTGAGCAAAGAGAAAGCAGCTGAAAAGCAAGAGTTACCTGAGGAGATACATAAATTGTTGCAGACCTATGAAGGTATTGTAAGTAGTGGTCAACCAGCAACATTACCTCCTAAAAGAGCCATAAGTCATAGGATAGACTTGATACCAGGAGCTACCCTTCCAAACAAAGCAGCTTACAAGATGACACCTCAACAAAATGAGGAAATAGCTAGGCAGATTCAAGAACTTCTTGACCAAGGTCTCATTAGGAAAAGCATTAGTCCATGTGCAGTTCCCACTGTCCTAGCACCCAAAAAGGGAGGAGAATGGATGCTTTGTACTGATTCCAGGGCAATAAACAAGATAACCATCGGGTATAGGTTCCCTATCCCTAGGATTGAAGACCTCATGGATTGTCTAGGTGAAGCCAGGTACTATACCAAGATAGATTTAAAGAGTGGTTATCACCAAACTAGGATACATGAGGGAGATGAGTGGAAAACAACCTTCAAAACCAATGAGGGTCTCTATGAGTGGCTAGTTATGCCATTTGGCTTGTCTAATGCCCCCTCCACATTCATGAGACTCATGAATGAAATCCTCAAAGACTACATTGGAAAATTTGTAGTAGTGTATCTTGATGATATACTAATCTATAGCAGAACAAGAGAAGAGCACCTCCAACATATTGAGTGGATTTTCAAGAAGCTGCAGGAGGAGAAGCTGATGATCAATCTGGAAAAGTGTGAGTTCATCAAAACAGAGCTGGTGTACCTTGGATTTGTGCTATCACATGGCAACTTGAAGATGGATAGCAGCAAAGTGGAAGCCATCCTCAATTGGCCTACTCCAAAGACAGCAACAGAGGTAAGAAGCTTCCATGGTCTTGCTCAATACTATAGGAAATTCATTAGACAGTTTAGTGCTATTTGTGCTCCTATGTTGGATACCATTAAAGGAGGAATGAAAACCAAGTTTGTATGGAATAAGCAAGCTAACAATAGTTTTGAGTTACTAAAGGAGAAGATAGCCACCCAACCTGTTTTAGTGTTACCAAGCTTTGAGAAGCTATTCACTATTGAGTGTGATGCAAGCAATGTAGCTATTGGAGTTGTTCTCAGTCAAGAGGGCAGACCGGTGGCTTTTCATTCAGAGAAGTTAAGTGAAGCCAAGAAGAAGTATTCTTCTTATGACCTTGAAATGTATGCATTGGTCCAGGCTTTAAGAAAATGGAGGCACTACTTGCTTCCCAAGGAATTCATAGTGTATTAAGACAACCAAGCACTCAGTTTCCTGAATTCACAAGAGAAGTTGAGTCACAGGCACATGAAATGGGTGGAGTACTTGCAAGCTTACACCTTCAATATCAAGCATAAGAAAGGAGCTCTCAACAAAGTGGCTGATGCATTGAGTAGAAGAGTCCTCACAATTCAGGAAATTCAGTTGAAGAGCATGGGGATAGATCATTTCAAAGATCTATATGTAGATGATGAAGACTTTGTAGATATTTATAAGGTATGTGTTGAATACAAGAATCATTTCCATAGCAAATATGCTGAATATACCTTGCAAAGTGATCTCTTGTTTAAAGGAAATCAACTTTGTGTTCCTAGAGGTTCTATTAGGGAAAACTTGATACAAGAAAAGCATAATGGTGCATTGAGTGGTCATTTTGGGATCACCAAAACTCAGGAACTGGTTCAAAGATTTTACTATTGGCCAAGGATGAACCTAGATGTCAGAAGGTATGTGGAAAGTTGTGTAGTGTGTCAAAAGGCCAAAGGCACTTCTTCAAATGCAGGCCTATACCAGCCACTGCCTATTCCTACTAGGCCATGGGAATGTTTGAGTATGGACTTTGTAGTTGGTTTACCCAAGACAAGGCAAGGTATGGACAGTGTTTATGTTGTTGTAGACAGATTCAGCAAAATGGCTCACTTTGTGCCATGCAAAACAACCAATGATGCCAGTCAAATAGCCTCTCTTTTCTTTAAGGAGATAGCCAGGATTCATGGCTTACCAATTAGCATTGTATCAGACAGGGATACTAAGTTTATGAGTCATTTTTGGAAGAATCTTTGGCAAAGAATGGGCACCAATTATCCTTTGGATCTGCATACCATCCCCAAACTGATGGTCAGACCGAAGTGGTTAATAGGACACTTGGAAACCTCTTAAGATGCTTGACCAAGGAGTATGGTCAACAATGGGATCAGATTATTGGGCAAGCTGAATATGCCTATAATGATACTGTCAATAGATCAATAGGGAAGAGTCCCTTTGAAATTGTTTATGGACTACATCCTAGAGGTGTTTATGAGCTGAGAGAGTTGAAGGATGGAGTCAAGGGAAGTGGATATGTTGATGAATTTGCTTATGCAATGCAGGAGATTCATGAGACAGTTAGGAAAACACTGGCAGAAAATACCATGAAGCATAAGATTAAGGTGGATGAGCATAGGAAAGAAGTTCAATTCAATGTTGGATACTTGGTGATGGTGCATTTGAACAAGTCTAGACTGCAGAAAGGAGTTCCTCATAAGTTGCAAATGAAGAGGATAGGTCCCTGTCCTATCTTGGAGAAGTATGGGAACAATGCATTCAAGGTGCAATTACCAGATGACAGTGGACTGTCCCCTGTTTTCAATGTTGCAGACCTAGTCCGTTACAAAGGAACACCAATAAACATGGATCAGACCTTCCATGAAGTCAGTCAAGATGTAGAAGAACTTAAATTTCCTACTGTCACATTCAAACAAGCTGATAAAATATTGGATACCAGGGTCTATAAAAGAACTAGAACCAAGGAGTACAAAGAACATCTGATCCAAAGACATGGACAACCTGAAGTTGATGAAGTGTGTGAATCAAGGAGGCAGAGTTCAAGAAGTTGGGGATTGATCCCAACTTGCTCAATCCAAGGGTGGATTGAAATTTTTTGTTTTGGGGAGGATGGTGCAGGAGCACCTTGGCTTAACTCCACCTTGTTTTTCAACAATTTTGGCTTGTACCTGACCTTAGCCAAGTCAGGATCTTAGTATGTTTGATTTGGACCTTAGAAGGTCTTGTTAGTGTGGGATGAGTTAGTCATTAGGACTAAATCCATCTTAGTTAATAAATGTTGTTAATGTTGTTTATTTTAGCTTTGGACAGCATATGTTAGGATACAAAGCATTTAGTGTGTTAAAGCTACATCCTTGTTGTTAGAAGATGCCAAGAGGTAGTTGAGGAAGTTGATGGTTCGAAGCAAGGAGATTGAGGTCCTAAAATTTAGGATCATAACATAGAGATAAGTTGCAAAATGTTGTTGTGGAAGTTGCATGACCGCAGTTGTGGAGTTGCATGTAACTTACTTGTCATTGGGAATCCCTAGAAATTAGGGTAAGTGCTCGATCAGCTTCCTTTGAATGTGGAAAAGGCATCCAAATAGGTGTGATGACTCGTAGCAAGTAGTCAGTTGCATTGTAATCAAATTTTGTTGTGTGGAATAGAAGATAGTTTGGCAGATTTTCTGTATTTTTTTCTGTGTTACCCGTGAGTTCTTGAGAAACAGTGATTAAAAAGGCATTGTAAATACAGATTTCTCACTGTTTTGTGTTCATTGGATAGTTTTGAATAAGATTCATCTTGTAATTAGGGTGTGCAGTGTAGATTAGTTGTTTTTAACTCATAGATTAGAGTGTAGAGTGTTTGTTTCCTTTGTTTTGAGCATTGAGTTTTGTAATGGCTCCCCCATAAACTCTGTCCACGGGATCTTCCTAAGACTAGCAGAATATGGAAGGGGAGCCACACACTTGTACATATTTAGAGATAGTAGTTTCCAAGATCCAAGCAGGTATTTTTGAACTCAAACCTTAGGCGAGCTAGGAATGCATGGTTAGGAGTTTGAGAGAGGAAAAGTGAAGAACTCAGGTAGGGGTAGAAGGTACTGTACGGAAATAGTACAGTTTCAGGTAGCTTTTAGACACATTTTAACATGTTGAAAAATATTGAGGCTCGAACAATCCATTGGTGTGAGGAAACAGCAAGAACTCCTTGAAACCCTATCAATTAGGTCAATTAGCCCTTTCAACCCTAGCTTTAAGGAATCCATTGTATGGATGTTATAGAGGCCTGAAACCTTTTAAATGTTTTAAAGGACTGAAAAGGGTGTCAGGAATTTCATTTTAAGTGGTAGGTTGTTTGATAAGTTTGAGAGGAAAAGTCAAAAAACTGACTGGTAAGGGCTAGTAGGGATTAGGCCTTACTAAGGAAATTTCTTGGAATCGGGTGGATTGAAGACTAAAGATCCTCCAAAATGTGTTCAAGTGGATGTGGAATGCAAGGAAATAGTGTCTCCAATTCCCTTGCAATCAGTTCAAGCAAGAAGAAAAAGATGGCACTTAGATCCTTCTAAGTCCAAGGAAGAGTAATCAGTTGCAAGAAGGTGTTGATCTTCCAAAGGTAAAGCACAAGGTAGAAAAATCTCTGAGAAGAGTTTGAGCAAGACTTAGTTAATGATCTAAGTTTGATCAGAGCCCTGAAGGTGTCAGGTTCTTGGTGGAAGACAGAGAGAAGTCTTCTAGGTTATAGTGCAAGCAACCTTTGGTTTCATCCTACACCAAAGCACTAGTAAATTCAACATAGATAATTCTCATAGCATGATAATGTCATTGAAGTCTCAAAGATAAAGCTTATGTCCAAAGTCTATGGTTTTAAGGAGCATATCAACAACAAAGTGTCAAATTCCATGATAGCAACAACAAATATATAATGGATCCTATCAAAATTGAGCCATTAATTGAGCTCATCACTAATTATGTCTCTAAATGGGTAGAGATTAAGGCATTAGAACATGCAATAGATACTACAGTTTCCAAATTTTTGTACTCTAAAATTTTACTAGGTTTTGTGTACCTCACAAAAATTTTATAGATCAAGGACCTCAATTTACGTCTGAGTTGATTGCTTCTCTAGTTCGAGAGTATGAAATTTGACATCGCAAGTCTTCACCATATCACCCTCAGGCCCATGGAAAAGTTGAGGTGACTAATCGAGAACTTGAAAATATTCTAGAAAAGATTGTAGCACTTCATAAGAAAGATTGGGTAGGAAGACTTCTAGAAGTAGTATGGGAATATTGAACAACATGGAAGACCACCACTATTCTTACACCACATGAACTTGTTTACATGGTAAGAAAGCAATTCTACCTATTGAATTTGAGATAAAATTCTACTTACTACTTTGTAATTGGGATTGAATCTCACTGAAGCTTAGAAAGCAAGGATTGACAACCTTCATGTACTTGATGAAATATGGCAAAAAGCTCTTTCCATTTAGATAAAGTTCAAAAAAAATGTACTCTCTGGCATGATCATTACATCCGACAATAGTCATTTTAGCCAAGAGACTAGACACTTCTCAATGATTCCAAATTCCAAGACTTTAAGGGAAATTTCCATACCATATGGCTAGGGCCTTATGAGATTGAAATTATTTACGACAATAGTACAGTCAATCTTTGCACCATAGATTTTGATCACATGGATCTTGTTGTTAATGAGCATCACTTAAAATTGTACAAGCAGCCTATTTCCAAAGAAAATTTCATTTTCAATTTGACAAGGAACTCAATGTTATGAATCAATTTCTTGTTTCATCTTCAAGTACCAAATAGGTACTTCCAATTCTTGTAAATAAAAAAAGCAATAAAGATCCAACAATGAAAACCTTTGGGCATTATTGGATATTTACTACTTGAAAATCGGGTTACCGATGGGTATTAATTGTATAATAAACTTGGAGGTGAAAATCAATTTTTTTGACATCTCTAAGCGATATCAAACTAAAAATCGTGTTTTCAGCTGTTTGGTGTCGTTATCAAAATTTTAAAAAAAAGGGGGAAACATAAGAGAAGGGAAGGAAACACATTCCCTGTGACAAGAACCTTCATGTCACTTTTATGGCATGCACTTATCTTTCATGCATGTTTTACCACGTTACTTTCTTCTTCATCCCCTTTCTTCTCTTTGGGGGTTGACTGGAGTCCTTGGCACCATTTATTCTATCATTGTCATTGGCTATTAGTTTTCCATTTTCAGGGTTTGTGGCATTTTCTTATGACCAATTGGACCCCCATTTTTAGTATTTGCTGACACCATGGATTTGCTATTCGGTCATGTCCATGTGGATTTTCCTATGTTGGTGATCTCACTTGTGAGTAGTTTTCACCAACATTTCATGTGATGGTGAAAACCACATTATTATTTTGTGATACACCTTCCTCTTGTGGTTGATGTGACTACTACTTCTACATATCCTTTGTACACTGCCTCCCATTTTCATCTTCATTGTCACCTCCTTTGGTGGTCCCTCTTGTTTTCCTACCAGTGATCTACACGTCCAATTTTTTTCACACAGTTCATCTCTCCACACCATCTTTTCCAGCTCCACATAGGTTTCTCTAATTGCCACATCAGATTTTCATGTGCCATGCATCCAACGATAATTGTTTTCTGGTAGTTTTTATTTTCTTTTGCATTTATTACATATGTTTATTTTTCTTTGGAAACTTGTGACATGCCCCACAGATGAGTCCCAACTTAGCTAGGGAGAAATGTATTCCTACATCATCTGTCATATTCCACCATCCCATCATATCATTTCACATCTCCCGTTTGATTCAAATAATTATTTTAATTATTTTTTTGAAATTATAACTACCTGCCTTAACTTGTCATTGTACTTCATCGTAATTATTTCACCGCAACCTACTTAACTATCACTTCACCATAATTCTTCCCTTTTGAACCATTTTTCACACTCATTTACCAATTACCATCTTTGTAATACCCATTTACCAGTTACCATCTCTGTAATAACCATTTTTTGGAAACTATATATGTGCTAGTAAGCTTCTTGGTTTGTTACTGTAGAGAATTCCTAGTACATTCATGGGAAGATATCATCATTCTCATTGAGAGCCAACATCCATGGAAGAATTGAGAGCTCACCAGGTGTTCTATAAGGTTTTTAAGCAAGCATAGTGGGTTGTTTATTTCAAGAAACTTCATGGGTATGATGATATTGTTGCTCAAGAATTTGCACTTGGATTCTGCTGAAATCAAACATTTGTTCAGGGTTTTACATTCCTAATAACATTCAAAATAATTGTTGATGTATTTGGGTTGCCTTTGAAAAGGGAAGAGTACTTTCCTAAAAATTCTAAAAAGGTTGTGGATCTTAAGCTAGTCTAAAAGTAGTTTTTGGCTAGAGGTGAATCAGTTGAAATGGTCCATGGGCAGGGCACACAATTATCTTTTCTCCCAGGACACTGGAAAGATGTGGCTAAGTTTATAATTTAGTAGTTCACATGTGAAGGAAGGTATCTCTATTTTTTTCTCAAAAATTCTGACTTATATTGCATTTGCAAAAAGGTTTGCTTGTTAATATTCCATATTTTCTCCATTGCTCTATGCAACACATGTGTAAAGAAGTCCAAAATGGGAAGGGTAACTCTCTAGCCCATCATGGGTTAATTAGGTTATTGATTATCCAAGAATTATAATTACTCCCCCCTCTTCGTGTTTGGGACTTGTTTTTTAACCAGCAAGATGACACTAGTTCAGAACCTTCAAATGAAGAAAAATATTTAGATGAAGGAGACTCTTTAGATGAAGAGAACACTTCAAATGAGCATGAGAAAAATATTGAAATAGAAGGAAACCCTAATGATACCCCTAGATGTTTGAAAGATGAAGTTCTTGAAAGGAAATCTAAGCAAACCCTGGGCTCAAGTGCTAAACAAACCCATGGCTTGAGTTTCAAAAGAAAATTGTATTCTAAATCATCCTCAATTGAACCCCCAGTTACTCAACAATCTTGTGGCAGGAAGGGTAGGGAGAAAAAGAGGACATTAACCAACTTTGTGAATAGATTAGAAAGCATGGCTAATGTAGCCAGTCATATCAGCTCAAAAGAAAAATATTCTAATTCAGACCTCCAGGTTTTGTCTGAGGCTTTGAAAAAATAGGGTAAGGCTAGTTGAGAATAGAGACGGGATAAGAGAAGAAAAATGAAGGAAAATCAAAAACAAGATGAGCCTTCTATCTTTGATATAGCAGTCTTTTATTTCAACAAAGAAAATTTTGATGATTCTTCTAGAGTTGATTTTGATCAGGAAAATGAGGTTCTAATTTTTGACCATCTACCTAAAGAAGGAAACTTGAATGCATCAGGAAAATGTGTTACAACTAAACACATAGAAAACCCTATACTGGAAAACATATGTTCCTCTCCCAAATCAGGTAATGATAGGGATGTTGAGAAACAAATAGAAACAAAGCAGGTGGATAATGTAAATTCTTGTGAGGATAATGTAAGATAGGAGGGATTTGAGGAACAAGGGTCTACGGAGTCATCTGAGACTCCTATTATTACCCAGGTTGAAGAGGAAAAATTGGATGCATTAGTTGAAAATGTGGAGAAGGGACAATGTGATAATATATCACCCAATCAGGAAAGCCAATAAGCAGAGGAAGAATTTGAAGAAGATGAATCCCTATTGAAACAAAGAGAGGAAATTTGGACTTTGAGAGATTTAGTTTCCAAATTAAAGGATGAAAACCAAATTCTACAAACTTAGCTACAAGAGGCACATTCAATTAACCAGTCAAAGGAAAATGAAATTAACAAAATCAAGGTAGAACTTGATAAGGTAACTATGTACAAAGAGCTCCACATTCCTATCTAGGAGCATGAATAACAAGTACAGGAATTGAAGCATCTCTATTCCAGAGAGATCACTAGCACATTACAAAGACTAGCCTCCCAAACAATTTGTATATTTCCTCTTTTTTCATTAAAACATGCAAAATCTTCAACTGGGGGGAAAATGATGAGAGGGAAAATGTCCTATTTTTACCATTCCTAAATTAACCTTCTTGTCTCCATTTTTATTACTTTTCCTACCCTTCCTATCATTATTTGTCTCATGAAATAAATATATTTAATAAATTGTAGAGAAGATTAAAACTACTAATATGCTAAAAACCATAGAGATGCTGATTTTTTTTATGGTTAACTTGGCAAGAGAAAACTAAGGAGGATTTATAACTGTCCAAGCGCATGGCGAAGGAAGTCGATTACCAGTTATTGTCATAAATTTTTTAAAAAAAAATTGTTGTTTAAGACTATTTTATGGCCAGCAGCCTATGTTTTGTATTTATTAGATTTTGGTTTTGGTTTGTTGGTCGTAGGCTGAAAAAAACTATTCTCATATCAATTTTAGAACAACAATAGTTATAAGACTTAGTAAATATGTGTGTTTGAGAAAAACAAATGGTAATCAATATATATGTGAATTTTGCTTCATTTAAATTCTATTCAATTAGTACTATGTTTGTATGATTAGCTGGGCATAAATAAGAAGTTTTCATTCCATCGCTAGGTGAACCAAGAAGGCAGGGCCCACTTCTTAGGTTATGCGGTGATATGTTCCAGTTGATTCATTTTGGTATCTATGATTTAGAACAAATGTTAGAACAAACTATTCTCATATCAATTTTAGAACAACAATAGTTATAAGACTTAGTATATATGTGTGTTTGAGAAAAACAAATGGTAATCAATATATGTGTGAATTTTGCTTCATTTAAATTCTATTCAATTAGTACTATGTTTGTATGATTAGCTCGGCGTAAATAAGAAGTTTTCATTCCATCACTAGGTGAACCAAGAAGGCAAGGCCCACTTCTTGGGTTATTCGGTGATATGTTTCAGTTGATTCATTTTGGTATCTATGATTTAGCTTTTTGTATGTTGATTTAATTTTGTGTATGCTTACTATTATAAAGCTTTCTGCATATTGATTTAATTTTGTGTGCATGCTTACTGTTATGATATTGATTACTGTTATTATATTGATTCCGCAATTTTTTCAAGCACTATTTATCATTGAATAAGATAGTTCCAACTATTATATATTTGTTAGCAACATTAATCGGTTTATTTAATGCTCAAACCATAAATTGCATTTTGGGTTTCACACTATTATTTTACTAACTGTCACAATTCCTGTCACAAAATAGAAGTAGGAAGATTGAATTAGATTACTGTTATTATATTGATTCCGCAATTTTTTCAAGCACTATTTATCATTGAATAAGATAGTTCCAACTATTATATATTTGTTAGCAACATTAATCGGTTTATTTAATGCTCAAACCATAAATTGCATTTTGGGTTTCACACTATTATTTTACTAACTGTCACAATTCCTGTCACAAAATAGAAGTAGGAAGATTGAATTAGATTTCTAGTTAGAAAATTCTTGTGTATTCTAACTGCATTTAATACTTGCTTAATTTACTACTTTCAGCCCTTCAGCATATAGCCCCAAATCCTTTCATAAGTTCTACGCTCCCAGATTGACACAAGGAACAAACTAAAATATTCCACTAGAAATCCAACCACAAGCTTAAAAATTACAATCACAATTTTTTCCAAACACTCCTTTACCTACTTTCTTTTGGATTCTTTGGAGCATGATTTAAAGGGACATTACAAAAACCCTAACTTGTATGTTATGCATGAAGGGTTAATATTTCTCAATATGGATTTTGTGAAAGATCAAACCCCAAAGATGGATCCTAAGGGGAAGATTAATGTTAAGAGGAAACATAAACTTGTGGTGGTGCACTACTCGGATATGAGCTTTGGCACTAGTGATGATGAGAAGAATGGGGTGTTGGAAAAACAAGGACAGACAACTAAGACGGGGGGGTGAATCAGTTGTCACAAAATATTTAGAACTTTTCAATCTTTACTTAACCTAATCTTAGATCTGATGAATGAATAATGAACCATGAACAATAAACACATCAGAAACACAGAGAACACCAAGATTTTTACGTGGAAACCCTGTTAGGGGAAAAATCACGGTGGAGGTTAGTCCACAATATTATACCCTGTTAAAAGTATATGAATAATGGGAATGCACATGCATTCAAGCACACTACCTAGAGCTCACTACTCAAATACAAAAAAGGACTCACTATCCAAAGATTTGGATTAAAACCATCCAAATTGTGAACTGAGAAAATAGCTTCTACACAAGCCTGATTACAGTTCCAGTTAAGCACCAAAAACCTTCTTAGCACTTCACTCAAACTTCTTTACACTTCGCTCAACCTTCTTCACACTCTACTCTGCAATCGAATGATATTCGCACATACACACATAGGAGCACACCGAGCACTCTGAGCTTCTTTTTCACACAATACACCGATGAAACAATCACTCTTATATATCTACAACATGAGATTTCATCAACAACTTAGTCGGCCACAAAATATAAAACACATTTTCAATGTCAACCCAAATTTACAAATAAATTTGCAATGTGAATCCACCAAGGTCGGCCACAACATAGTGGAGACCCAAATTAATAACTCCAACATGAAAATACTTCAATTAATTTCACCTCAAAGATCCACAACACACTACAACCATCATGTCGGCCAAGAACATGAAAAACTGAACATACAGAGAAAAATATTTGACCATGAGCACACCGATCAATGTGGACGTACCACAAAGATAGAGCACGATCTAGAAGCACCCAAAAATAACAAGAACTAACAGAGAAACATCCATAGTAACAGGTATTATAGGAAACACATAAAATTCACTCAAGAACACTGACAAACCCCACATAAATACTATCAAAACACAATTATTCACAGCATGAATAGATCTTCACGTAGACCTCTGAAACTTTCGATGGATGAACTAGATACACTCAGCAAAAAAACCCTTTAACCCACAACAACTGATCTTTGATGTACAGAACAAGAAACCTTCATGAATTTCATTGAACCATTGGGAACCTGGAACTCTTATTTTAACAATTTTCTCAATATCCTCGACATATGCATCCTTCAATACACCAAATGCTAATAGTGTTGACATCAATGACAACCACATATCAGTAGCACAATCACAGCATCCAACAATCTCCCCCTTTGGCATCGATGGCAACACATGATGTGAAAAACACCATCAACCCCTACTCTCAATCAACACTTATTCCTCCTTAGATTCTGACTCTTCTTCCTTAACCTCTTCTACATGAACTTCTCTCAAGACTCTTCACTCCAGATAAGCAACATTTTTTCACATTACTCTTCTCCCCCTTTGAAATAAATGGAAAAGATAAGCATTATCTTTCCACATACAAGCTTTGAACCACATATTTGCACATCTGACTACTCCCCCTGAGTAGCAGCCACAGAAACATCAATCCGGATCAGAATTTGATCATGAAGCACACAGATTGATGCAAATCAATGCATCTCTAGTTCATCTCAGGAGGGGTAACCACCCCTAGCATCCCTCTGAGATACTCAAAAGTATCCTTTCGCAATGGCTTGGTAAAAATATCTACAATCTGCTCTTTGGTAGGCACATACTTCAGTTTGACTTCTTTCCCACTCACTCTCTCCCTCAAAAAGTGGAATTTGATTGATATATGCTTGGTCTTAGAGTGTAGCACCGGATTCTTTGATATTTTTATAGCACTTGAGTTGTCATAGTATATGGAAATAGGTTCATCATATTCTACTCGGATATCTTTCAGCATCTATTTCATCCACATCACTTGAGTACAGTTGTTTGTAGCAGCAACATACTCTGCCTCAACAGTAGATAGAGAAATGGAATTCTACTTTTTGCTCAACCAAGACACCAGCTTCTTCCCTAGGAAGAAGGAACCACCACTAGTACTCTTCCTATCATCTACATCTCCTACCCAATCTGCATCAATATAAACATTCAAAGTAAGATCATCACCCTTAGGACACCAAAGCCTAAAATCAATTGTTCCTTTCAGATATCTAAAGATTCTCTTTACAACAGTCACATGAGACTCTTTTGGATCAGCCTGAAATCTAGCAACATACATACAACATTCATAATTCCTGGTCTAGTCTAAGTTAAGTAGAGAAATCCACCAATCATTGATCTATACCTTGTTTGATTTGCTTTGGGAGAATCACCATTCTGTGTCAACTTACATCCGGTTACCATGGGAGTACCAACAGGTTTTGAGTCATCCATACCAAACTTCTTCAGCAGCTCTCTCACATATTTGGACTAAGATACGAATATCCCCTTGTCTAATTGAGTAACTTGAAATCCCAGAAAGAACTTCATCTCTCCAATCATACTCATCTCAAATTCATTCTTCATTTCATCAGCAAACTTCATGCATAGATTATCATCTCCTCCAAAAATGATGTCATCAACAAAGACCTCAATAATTAAATCTTTGTCATGATCCAACTTGAAATATAAGTTGTTGTCAGTAGTACCTTTATTGAATCCAAGCTTTAGTAAGTACTTATCCAGTCTAGCATACCAGGCTCTAGGGGATTGCTTGAGTCCATACAAAACTTTATTCAGTTGGCAGACCATGTTTTCCTTATCAGTCAATTGAAATCCATCTAGCTATTCAATTTATACTTCTTCTTCTAGCTCACCATTCAGAAAAGCAGACTTCACATCCATTTGATAGACTTTATAGTTCTTATATGCAACATAAGCAAGAAATAACCTTACAGCTTCAATTCTAGAAAAAGGGGCAAAGGTTTCTTCAAAGTAAATACCTTCCATTTGTGAATACCCTTTGCATACTAGTCTTGCTTTATTCCAGACCACTTCACCTTGTTCATTCAGCTTATTCCGAAAGACCCATTTAGTACCAATCACATTCTTGTCTTTTGGTATGGGAACAAGTACCCATGTATTATTCTTTTCAATTTGCATTAATTCTTCCTTCATAGCTTCCATCCAATGTTCATCATTGCAGGCTTCATTTACATCTTTAGGTTCAATCTTGGAAATTAGGTAATATTATTCTGTAATCTTTCTTCTAATTTATACACCTTTATTCTTGTCTCCTATAATTTGATTTTTAGAATGATTTAGCTTTATATACCTCGGAGTTTTAGGATTCTCTCGAACTTTTGATTCTTCTGTACTTTCTTTTGCACTTGCACTTGTCTCTGCTTCCTAACTACCTTGATTCACTGAAACAAAAGGAATATATGGAACATATGGCACAATTTGAAGTTGATTCTATGTCTGAACATTCTTTCCTTTGTTTGTACTGTCTTCATCTAAATCATATCCACAATATCTAGATGATTTAACAAGGTCCTCATCAAGTCTGACATTTGCACTCTCAACCATTTTTCTTAGTCTTCTATTATAACACCGGTAGGCCTTGCTTCTAGTACAGTAACCTAGAAAGATTCCTTCATCACTTCTTGCATCAAACTTTCCTATATCATCATCTCTCTTGATGTAGCATTTGCTTCCAAAGATCTTGAAATATTTAACAGTAGGCTTATAACCAAACCATAGTTCAAAAGGAGTCTTACCAGAATTACCATTTACATTTACCCAGTTCAAAGTGTACACAACAATGCTTACATTTTCACTCCAATAGATGTGAGGCACATTTCCTTCAATCATCATTGTTCTAGCAACATCCAAAACTATTATGTTATTCCTCTCTGCAACTCCATTCTATTGAGGGGTTTAGGGAGCAGATAACTATCTTTTGATTCCATTCTCTTCATAGAAAGAATTAAACTCCCTAGAGGTGAACTCACCACCTCTATTTGACCTTAAGCATTTTATTTTTAGATCTTTCTCATTCTTTGCCATAGCTTTGAAAATTTTGAACTTCTCTAATGCTTCACATTTTTCTCTTAAGAAGGCAACCCATATCATTCTAGAGTAATCATCAATAATCAACATAAAGTACCTTTCACCATGGAGACTTCTAACTCTAGAGGGACCACATAGATCAGTATGTATCAACTCCAGTAATCCATTTGAATTATGTTGTTTGCTCTAAAAGGAAACTCTAGTATGTTTTCCCATCTGACACTCCTTGCAAATTGTGCTAGCAAGCTTCACTAGCTTAGGTAGATCTCTTATTGCTTGAGTGGAACTTATTTTGATAATTTTATCAAAATTCACATGACACAACCTTCTATTCCATAACCAACTTTCATCTACTTGAGCAATTAAACAACTTTCACTAGCAGCATTCAAGTGAAAAATGTTACCTTTTTTCTATTTACGTGAAGCAATTACATTTCCAAAACTTCCAAATATCCTGCATCTTCCATCTTTGAACTGAAGATCATAACATTTATCCACCATCTACCCAACACTCAATAGGTTGTGTTTCAAGCCTTCAACATAAAGAACATCATCAGTGTTATGGTTACCACCAAGACAAATAGATCCTTTTCCATGAATCACACAAGCATTGTTATCACCAAATCTCACAACCCCACCATCATACTTCTCTAGACTTACAAATTTTCTTTTGTCACCAATCATATGATGTGAGCATCCACTGTCAATGACCCACTCATCCTTTTCTTCAATTCAAGCTACAAGATCTTTCTCAACTTTAGCAGATTCAATAGCCATAGGACTATTTTCCTTGATAGCAATGAAGACCCAACCATCTTCATTTCCATTATCTTTATCAGACTCATCATCAGTCACTCCTTCAACAAAGTAACATTTCTTTTGGAATCTAGACTTGTAAGGCTTAGATCTATGGACTCTTTCAGGGAACCTTGATGCAAAATGACCTATTTTACTACAAGAAAAACACTTGATAGGCAGCTTTCCTTTATACTTACCTTGTCCTCTACCTTCTTTCTTCACAATCAGTGCTTCCAGCTCTTCTACTTCTCTTTCTTCATCTTCAAGTTGTTTCATTTCTTCCTCATACTTGAATACCCTTTTAGAACTCTCTCCTGGATCATATCTTTGCTTATTTATTCCAAATACAGTAGCCTTAAATGCAGTTTCAGTCTTAGGAATAGAATCACCAAATTCACTTAACTCAAAGGCAACAAGTTTACCAATCAGTGTATCCCTTGTCACATTCATCAATGATCCAGTTTCTTCAATAGCATGAGCCTTTGCTTTGTAGGAGGGAGGAAATGATCTGAGTACCTTAGCCACAATTTCTTCCTCTTCCAGGATACCATCAGCACACCTAATTCCCATCACTAGTTCATTCACTCTTTGCATGAAAGAAGAAATATTTTCATCTTCACCCATCTTCAGATTTTCATACTTTCCTTTCAAACTCTGTAGCTTAGCCATATTCACATGTGCATCTCCTTCATTCAAATTTTATAGCTTCGTCCACATCTCATGAGCTATCTTCAGACCTAGAACATTTGTCAACTATGAATCTATTAGAGAACTCAGCAAAGCTTCCATAGCCCTAACATTATTCCCAGCCTCTTTGACCTCATTAGCAGTGGAAGGAGCATTCTAAGGAATAACATATTGATTCTTTGTAATATTCCAGAAAGGTTCACCAATACACTTCAAATGACATTCCATCCTAGGTTTCCACAATTAGTAGTTCATTCCATCAAATCTAGGAC
Organism: Sequoia sempervirens; assembly: GCA_007258455.2. Taxonomy (NCBI): domain Eukaryota; kingdom Viridiplantae; phylum Streptophyta; class Pinopsida; order Cupressales; family Cupressaceae; genus Sequoia; species Sequoia sempervirens. The sequence goes on along the minus strand of VDFB02000015.1, from coordinate 566,032,361 downwards.
TATCCTTCTTGTATGATTCCATCTCAAATCACCTCAGGCTTTTAAACTTCTTCAGAGGAACCTGATCTAATACCAATTGTTGGAAAAATAAGGACCGAAAATTGAGAGGGGGGGGTGAATCAGTTGTCACAGAATATTTAGAACTTTTCAATCTTTACTTAACTTAATCTTAGATCTGATGAATGAATAATAAACCATGAACAATCAACACATCAGAAACACAGAGAACACCAAGATTTTTACATGGAAACCCTGTTAGGGGAAAAACCATGGTGGAGGTTAGTCCACAATATTATACCATGTTAAAAGTATATGAATAATGGGAATGCACATGCATTCAGGCACACTACCTAGAGCTCACTGCTCAAATACGAAAGAGGACTCACTGTCCAAAGATTTGGATTAAAACCATCCAAATTGTGAACTAAGAAAATAGCTTCAACACAAGCCTAATTACAGTTCCAGTTAAGCACAGAAAAACTTCTTCGCTCTTCGCTCAAACTTCTTTACACTTCACTCAACCTTCTTCACACTCTGCTCTGCAATCAAATGATATTCACACATATACACATAGGAGCACACTGAGCACTCTGAGCTTCCTTTTCACAACTACACCGATGAAACAATTTCTCTTATATATCCGCAACATGAGATTTCATCAACAACTTAGTCGGCCACAAAATATAAAACATATTTTCAATGTCGACCCAAATTTACAAATAAATTTGCAATGTGAATCCACGAAGGTCGGCCACAACATAGTGGAGACCCAAATTAATAACTCCAACATGAAAATACTTCAATTAATTTCACCTCAAAGATCCACAACACACTACAACCATCATGTCGACCAAGAACATGAAAAATTGAACATATAGAGAAAAATATTTGACCACGAGCACACTGGTCGATGTGGACATACCACAAAGATAGAGCACGATCTAGAAGCATCAAAAAACAACAAGAACTAACAGAGAAACATCCGCAACAATAGAGATTATAGGAAACACATAAACTTCACTCAAGAACACTGACAGACCCCACATAAATAATGTCAGAACATAATTATTCACAGCATGAACAAATCTTCACGCAGACCTCTAAAACTTCTGGTGGATGAACTAGATACACTTAATAGAAAACCCTTTAATCCACAACAACTGATCTTCAATGTACATAACAAGACACATTCATTACTTTCACTGAACCACTGGGAACCTGGAACTCTTCTTTTAACAATTTTCTCAATATCCTCGACATATACAGCCTTCAATACACCAAATGCTAATAGTGTTGATATCAATGACAACCACATATCAGCAGCACAATCATAGGATCCAACATGAGGAATCAAATGAGGATGAGGAAGGTGGTTCCTTTGTTGAGGTGTATTCTTAGCCACCATTAGAGAAATAGGATCCCAAGAAATGGAAGAACTCAGGTAAGAAGATATCCCCAAAAAAGAAAGCAAGAAGGAAAATTTCTTGGTTTGAGGGTTCCAAGATTATGGAGGATAATGAATGGGATAACACTAAATTAATGGGGAAGAAAATTCTAGAAAAAAGGTGATGCAAGAGATAAAGGTAAGGATAAGTTTATTGAAAAAATGAGTGGAATGATCCCCTCGCCGAAGATGGTTAATGAGAAGGATGGATAGGGTACTGATAATATCCCTCATATTTTAGAGGAATTTACCTATCTCCATACAAATAGAGAATAAATTTATGGTGTCCTAGGCCTAGCCAGAGAAGGGGTAATGAATCATTTTAAACTCTAAAAATGGTCCTTCCTTGAAATTAATAAAATCAATATAAAAATTAGAGCCCTACAAGAGAAAAGCTCTAACAAGGAAAGTGATTTGAACTTGTGGATAAGGATGTGAAGAATAGAATTGATGACATGGATAACTCTATAAATGATTTAAGAATGGAGTTTGAGAATAGAATGAATGGCCTAGAGGAAAATATATAGGACACTAACAAAAATCTAGAAAAAGTTTTAAAAAAACAATCATTGTTCAATAAAAAATAGTGTCAAGGGGATCATAATTTAATTAAAAAACTCAAAGAACTAAGAGAAAAGAAAATGATTGAAGTGATTCTTGAGGAGACTAGAAAGGAAGAACAAAGCATAAAGGATAAAGGTAAGAAGATGATGCAAACCAAGACTAAGGGGCCCAACTCTAGGACTCGTGGGAGAAAGAAGAAATCATTTGATGAGGAGAAGAAAGAGCTACTAAACCTTGCTAATATTCATCAAAACTTCTATAAGCAAGAACTAGAAGCGGTGGACACTTTGAAGACAATGAAGTACATGTTTCTCTTTGTTGTTTTTTATCTTTTAGTTTGCTATTAGTTGGCTATTTTTTGGCTTTTCTTTATCTTGTAGGAGCATTTTGTATGTAGGGTTTTAGGTCCCTTCAAAACTTGTTTTACCTATTAATGAAAAATTCAATGACCATACAAGAGGGTAGAGCTACCTCTTACAACAAATATTTAGTCCATGATCCAATTATCTTGTGAATAAAAGGATTAGAATAAGAGTGAGACATTGATTCATTAAGCAAATCAAGGTAACACAAAAAATACCTAAGAGAACATGAGAATGACATCCAAATACTAGGATTACCTCCACAAGAGGTAGGTTAATCAATATATCCAAGATATAAATCAAATAAACTATCAACTAACTAATTTCACACAAGGGAAAACTCACATTCTAGCACAATGGAGTGCATAAAAATGGACTATATAGGAATTTGCAAGGTTCCATGAATACAATAATATGAACTCCAAAATCTTACCAAGAAAAATTGCAAGGGAAATCCAAAAGTTCCATGCACAAAAATTTTAAGAGAGCTTCAAAAGTCCTACACATGAAAAATTACAAGGGAAATCCTAAAGTTCCATGCATGAAAAATTGAAATGGAAATTCTAAAGTCCCATGTACAAAAAGCTACAAGGGAACTTTAAAGTATGATGCATTAAATGCTACAAGGGAACTCTAAATGTCCCATACATTAAAAAACTACAAGGGAACTCCAAAAGTCCCAAGAAAGAAAAATTGCAAGGGAACTCCAAAATTCCCACACAAGAAAAACTACAACGGAACTCCAAAAGACCTTAAGAATTAAATAGCCACCTTAAGCATTCATGAAATCCACTAATTCAATTTAAAAAAAATTAAGCATAAATCCATATTATACATGTGACAAATAACATACATGATAGGTCTTAATTCTTACAAAGAGTCAAATATAACCGTAAACCCATAATTCTAAACCATAATAATAGAAATGTAAATAACATAATAACATATATCATAAACTCATTACAAATAAAGTTGAACTATAACTACCCATCCTAATTAGGATGAGTATACCATAAGATACTATTTTAGCATACAACATCAAATCAAAGCATATGATAATAGTTAAAAGAATGAACTATGGAACCTCCATCACAAATATGGATTATCCACTATGAATTACAAGATCATTCATGACTCCAATAAAAATTGAGCTACTAAGTAACAAAATTCCTTATTTATATATTTTGTATGCACTTTACCAAAGTATAAAACACATTAATAATTACTATTAGAAACCCACATATGATTAATATAAGGATAGGTATAATTTAAAATGAAATATAAGATTAACTATAGTGGTATACTAATTACAACATTCATATAACTCAATGCATAAATACAAGCTGGAAATAATACCAAACTGAGAACTCTTCAAGATCCCAAATGATCTCCTAGAAGGAGACTAATGGGGGGAATTAACTACCTCCCAACTATATTATTATTATTTGTTATGAGTTTTCCACAATCCATGAAGTTGATTAGAGCAAGAATTTGGATTCAGCTATATATTTTTTTTTATCAAAATTTTGGATCACACAATCCATGAAGTTGATTAAAGCAAGAATTTGGATTCAGCTATATATGTTTTTTTTATCAAAATTTTGGATCATACCCGCTGATCCATCATCAAGAAGAGGAAAGTGTGGACTTGGAGTAAAGATAAGGCCTTAAAAGGGGAAAGAGGTGAGTGAATTAAATTTAAGAAGGATAAATTTTCAATCCACTTTGAAATATTAATCCCCAGCTTCACAAGAATCTTTTCTTTGAAAACCATTTCCCTCCCATGAAGGGAAGCAATAATTGGTATGAGTTTTCCATAGTCCATGAAGTTGATTAGAGAAATCTTTTAGATTCAACTGTGTATATTTTTTTATTGATGTTTCATGTCACACGCAGTGATCCATCATCTCTTTCCCATTTTAAGGCCTTATCTATACTCTAATTCCACACTTTCCTCTTCTTGATGATGGATCATTGAGTGTGATCCAAAACTTTGATCAAAAATCATACATAGATGAATCCAAAAGCTTGCTCTAATCATATTATTATTGTCAAGTGCAATACCACGCTAGGAAAACCTTAATCTATAGAAATAATATCATGGATATGTTTCTAACATGACCAATCTCTACACAAAATAGGATCTCAATCAAGACACTGTAATAGACCACACAAGGGTTGTAAATTATTTTCACTTACCAATCAATACATAACACAAATTGGATAAATAACCTAATAGTAATTCAATGCACAATCACACTTGAAAACACAACACATCAAGGGATCAATATATAATTTCACAACTTGGTTACTCATTACGCCATCATATGAAGCAGAAAGAAATAGGTTAAAATATAAGGAGTATCAATAATTTTAACTAAATTAATATTGTTCTTTACTACTATTTAAAATTACTCATTTCATTACAATGTCATTAATGAAGAAGATGTTGGTGTAAATAGGTGTTTTACCTATCTAGGTCATATTTACATGTTAAGTCCACTTAGATCCTATGAGGGAATCTTTCTAGCTATGCATTAGTTGTCACTTATCTAGTTGTATTTTATTTAATGTTTGTGTCCTAGGTCATTTAATGTTGGCTCATGTCATTTAATTCTAGTACATCATCACAACTTGCTTATATAAGCAAGTTTTCATATGTACATTATAACAACATCTACCAATATCCATCTCGCAATCTTGCATCCATAATCATAGCATGCTATTTCTATCATTTCTCTCTTGTGGATGTTATTTTGTCTTGCAGGTGATCCTAGGGTGTTGAGGAGTTCACCATAAACTCCTACATGGTATTAGAGCTTTAATTCTGTAGAATTCTTCCCAGATCTAAAGGACCAATCTTGGCATGATATTTTGTTAGGTGTGAGTTGGGGTTTCAAGTACCTCACCATTAAATCTAGGGTGTCAGATAAATTCAGGTTTTTTGGAACACATTTATCGTTGTACCAAAATATTGACCTATTAATGCCCAATACAAATTCTAGAGATAAGCAAATCCATGGGAGGCAATCAGTCCATGTCCTAAATATGAAGGGAGACGTTGGTGATTAGTCCAACAATCCCCCCTCAATGTCACCCAAGGGAATTCGAACCCACGACCTGGATATGATACCAATTGTTGGAACATTTTTATCATTGCACCAAAAGATCAACCTGTTAATGCCCGATACAAACACTAGAGATAAGTGGATCCATGGGAGGTAGTTAGTCCATGTCCCGAATCTGAAGGTAGATGTTGGAAATTATTCCAACAAGGTTTTCCTTTTGCTTCATCAATTTTCATCATGTTTTGACTGATCTACAAGGGTTTGAAGAAGAGTTTTAGTTACCAAATTTTGGGGTAGCTAATTTTTTAGAGAACCTTGGGTGGAAATGGACCTCTCCATTGCATCCAAAAGGCTCAAGAACCTAAGGATTGATTGCCAATTCATCGATTTTTCACATTTTTCACCTGAGCATCAAGTAATTTTTTAGGCCATACAAATCCATACTTGGTCGTACTAATTATAAAATATGTATGCCATCAAATCTACATAGATTTTTTCAGGTAGAATATTCTATGGAATCAACATATTCTTAAGAATATTTGGTTTGATGGCATCAGTCTACATCAACAGAGTACTATGCTTGCATCGTCATCATCTATGGTCTTTTCATTTTCAGTGGGTACATGGTTCATTCATCAGTTATAGGGTATGAATATTAATTTATTCGACAGGTTTTTATTATAAAAATTTTGGTTTTAAAATCTCATTGACCATATTATATGATGACCATACTTTTATGCTCTATGTCATCGCAGAATACTTGTTGTTGACAACCAGAATACTAGGGGAGTGAATCAATATTCTCTAAAACCACTTAAACATTTAAACATTCATTCCACATAGAATATTTAATTTTCAAGAAGAAAGGAAAGCATGAAATCAATCATCAACATCACATAACACATGAACACCAGATTTTTACATGAAAAACCTAAAAGGGAAAAACCACGATGAGGATTAGCTCACAATATATTATAACCAGTTACAAGATATTATAGAAGTGCTCACTATAGGGGGACTCACTATCCTAGTGGACTCACTTCCCATAGAAAGAAGAAAACATAGAAGAGAGGGGTGGCACATAGCCAAAATGAACTATTGTAAATACATCTACAACATGTTGGAATACAGTTCCACTGAAGCTCAATATACAGAGTCAACACACTTCATCACTCTACTCTACTCTACACTTGCATCACTTTCGCACAAGTTGCATCCACTACACTTGCATATATGCTAACCTCACTATCCAACACCAAAATGATCTTATACATATATCCATTTCATCCAATTATCAATTAGGTTAGCCTAATTATATGTATCATGCAAAATATAAATTTTTGGCCACAAAAAAACCTTATGAAAAACTCAAATAGGTTGGCATGGACCTATATTAGCTCCCAAATAATGCATTAACACTTATTTAAACTCTGCAATACTCATATCATATTAGGTTGACATCGATAGTGACCTAATAAAAATTCACCAATTGATCAACCACAAACGGTCACGCAAACCTCCAAAATTCATGCCACTTGGAGTTAAGATACACCTAAGACCTCTCAACACTCCCATAAATCTTCAAGACCATTTATTATTCCACAGTGAAGTGTGGACTCACCAAAGCATACACCCTATACTAGTAATCATTGTCACTAGCAGAATCGATATTCTATTATTCATAACTTCTTCACCAAAGAACAAAACAATGTGAAAACTTGGATTTAGACTCCTCTAACATCTAACTAAATTTCATTAGAACTGCAGAGAAAGATTCCTCAAGGCAGACCAATGCAGACCAAAATATCGAATGTCTTGTACACTGAAAACACTGTTCTGACACTTAGCCAATTTTCCACTTCAACTATCTGCACCGGATAAAACCTTCTTGCAAATATACATTGGATTATCATCTATATACACACTCATGCTTAACCAAATGATCTACCTATCAATCTCCATACAATTTTGACATAATGAAAACATTGCATACTATACAACTCATGCTCATACTCATATTGCCAGTAGACATATCAATGACAAACTCTGAAAACTTCTAAAAATCTCCCCCTTTGTCATTGAAAAAAACATGCAAAAATTTCTCTCCAAAACTACTCTCCCCCTTTGACATCAAGGACAAAGTGCACATATATTTTCTTGTTCTTTGTTCCCCCTTTTGACATCACTCACAAACTCTTTACCAGATTACATACATACTCCCCCTGACTGATATATACATGTAGGAATGAGAGTAAAAAATTCTAACCAACTCCCCCTATCTCTACTATCTACATATATACAGTGAAATCTAAAAATGATTCTAAAATGCATAAAAGAAATAAAAGTACATCATTAACCAGAAGAAGTATTTGACACCTGCAACTTCTCAAGGTGTGCGTTCTAGTCCTTCTTCCCTTCTTCACAACCCTTCTTGGCTAGGCCAAGCATACAACTTTGAGTCTCAAACTCCATAAGAAGTTCACCATCATCTGGAGTATTGGGTACCAGATCTAACTTCTTTTCCTTCTCTACACTCATCAGGGCATTGGAGATAGGTATGAATTTAGAATTTACTAGATCCCTGAGATTATCAAACTGCACAATTATCTTCTCTTTTTGGACTTGCAGTTAGAAGAACTGCTTGTGCATATTCTCAATCATAGACCTTGTGCTCCCATTAATTTCCTATGTCGAATCATAAGCACTAGATTCCTTATCAATTTAGGACTCAATGGAATCCATATCATCATTTATGCTTGGTGGAGCTAGGCCACTTTATACATAATTGAAACAAATTTTTTGCTTCTACAACACAATTTTGTACATCTTTGAGATTATCCTAGAATTTAGTGTGTGGTGGCACACCTTTCTATTATGTCCATTAACTTATCATCTGCCTTTTTTCTATCTCCTTTTTCAATTTTTCTTTCAACCCACTGGAGTACTTAAATGAATCAAGAAAAAAATTTAACTTCTCCATTACCAGATAAAGAATTGTCAATGCTAGCACTAGGTATGCTCTCTTGTAACACCTTCACCGCTTCATCAATAAGTTCTCCACTCTTCTGATGTACATGCAATATTTCCTTCTGGGTAAAGGCATTAAATGCATCACCTAATTGAAACTTGTGCAATGGAGAGATCTTATCCATATCTACATACCCCTATTGCATTGGAAGTTGTAATACTTGGGTAGACACTACTGGTTGATATTAAAGTTGCATACTTAAAAAATTCTTCAAATAATCTCTGGAGGTACCAGAAGATTATCCAATTGTCTTTGTATCATCTTCTGCAACCTTCTTCTCCAAGGCCTTGTCCTTGTCACCAATGTTGACTTCAATATTTTCTTCATTAACCTCAGCATTGACTGGTATTTCCTCATCCTTTTTCTCTTCGGCATTAGATTCCTTTACAGTATTTTCTTCATCATCCACAAGTTTAACAATGTTATCTAGAGGAATATTCATCTCTATGTGACCTTGTGCATACTCTTCATTTACCTCTTGTTCTAGAGGAGGGGAGTTATGATCTATAGATGCATCCTCCTTCTATGCCTTTGTAACATTTTCTTTTGTAGAGGTATTTTCTCCTACTAGAGGAGCATCACCTATAGTACCTTCTCTTGCAGTGTTCTTTTCACCTATAACATCTTCTACAACATTTTCTTCCATATCCATAAGAGTGTCATTCTACACATTCTCTTCTTTAGTAGCATACTCATGCTTAGTATCATCATGTTGTGCTTCTTTTGCCTCCTTAACATCTAAAGCTAGCATATCATCATGCATTTCCTCTGCACCATCTAAAGTAAGACCTAGTGTTTGTGCCAAATCAATAAATTTTCCAATTGTTTTGCTCTGAAGCCTCTCAAGATCATCCAGATCTCTACTCATAAGGTTAGTTACACTTTGCTTTGTTTAGAGCTCTTTACTATACACCTGAGCCAATGTGGCTTTATTTTCATCTGAAAGAGTTGCACTAATCTTCTCCAAAATAAAATACCTCAACTTTGCTTCTTCATCGATTATCTCCTATCTTCTTGCATACAATACATTCCTTAATTATTTAGGAAACTTCTTTTCAATTTTCTTCATATTAACTTCAAAAGTAATAATGTATTTTACAATTGCTTCTTCAATAGTATCCTTATCTATGTCATCAGCAGTAGTGTACAATGCAACGGTCTCTTCTAACATTTCATGCTCCGCAATCCCATTAAACAATGCATCTAACTTCATAGGGATATGTGACCTTACTAGAGTCTTTTTCTTCTATTTCTTATCTTCTGGTGACTTCTTCTCTTTTTTGGATTGAGGTTTCTTCTCCCTCAACTATAATTTGTAGCCTTATTTTTCTTTCTCAACCTCAGCCTCACTATCATTCTCCACAATGTCAAACTTTTGTTTCTTTGCACTTGCTTCACCTTGTGAAGCTTCAAATTTCCTATTCCAAACCAATTGTGGTCCTTCTTATTCTTCATCAACATTCACTCCCAAGTATGCTTCTCTTGTTGCTTTTGTTTCAACTCTTCTTCTTGCAAGGCCTATTTGCTATGTTGTTGGAGTGGCCTTTTCTTTTACAGGAATCTTCTGTTGCTTTGTCAAAGAGGTCTTCTCCTTTACCAGAGTGCTTGTAGACTCTTTCATCTTTTTTCCAATGATAGACTTAGTCCCAAAGGACATGGGGGCAACCAAAGGAGTGGTAGTTGTTCTATCAGATCTTCTAACACTTGATGATCCTCTTGGTGAGCTAGAAATGGCTTTAGCCTTCTTTACTTGTTCTTTTTTGAGGCCCATTACCTCCACAAATTGTTGCAGTCATCTTCTCAACAGTCTTCTTTATCTTTTTTTTCCTTTGATCTATATGCACCTCCATGGATTTCTCCTCATAAGTGCCATATCTCTCCTCAAAGGTGTCTTTGGGTTTTCTCAATATAAATTCCACTGAGCCAATGATTTCTTCCTCTATAATTTCATATCCAATCTCTAGGATCCAAATAGTCCTAGGCTCAATAGCCTATATAACGCAATAGTCTTTTGTTACCAAGAATATGATATCATTCTTGTATTTCTCCACCATCCTCTGAGGAATCCTTTCTCTGGCCTACATGTTCTTCTAAAAGGTCTTAAAAATCCCCATAATGTTGCTTCTTGAGTCTCCACATCACCTAACCTCCTTAGGTGGTCTCTAATTTGATGTGCAACTAGTATGTCCTTCAACCGTACTATATTCTTTCTTCACGGGACCTAATTCAAGAAGTAAAACAACATACAGACAACTGATCAATGTGTCAAATTTGAAAGAATATTTTGAATCCTTTGTCTTCTACAAGTTCTCAATCAATTGTGCCCTCAAAAACTCACACAAATCATAATCCACGCCCCTCACAACCATTTCATATTGTTGGTGTAGGTTTTTATTTTCCTAGTGGGTTAATTAATTTTCCCTTAGTCCTAGGTTTTTCCTACACTTAATTAAGCTTGCTTAGGATAATATAGTGAGTTTATTATTTAATAACTACGAGATAAGTGATGAGGTGTTCCCTTCCTTAAAGGGTGGAACAACTTTCCACTTTTGGTCACATCCTCCACTTTTGGTGGTCCATACTTTCCACCTTTGATGGGCATCTCCACTTTTGGTGGTTCATCTCCACTTTTGGTGGTTGATTCCTATTGGTTGGATTTTCCACCTACCTTCTCTCCTAAGTTATATATAAACTCACTACCTAGCTTGTATTTGCATCCATTCTTGCAATACTCTTGCATCTATTCATGCATATTTGCATTGTATCTTTTCAATTTGGAAGATCTTAATGCAATATTGTCACATTAACAATGCATAATCTCTCGGAGTTCTGGTGTGCATTCTTTATGCTTTTCCAATTTATGTAGCTTTCATTTTCTCTTATAAAGTTCTTGGGTTATTCAATCTATTTTAGATTTCCAACATGGTATCAGAGGTTTTTTTGAGAAATCTAAGTTCTTAGATTCCTAATTGATAGATTGAGTTTCTTGTAAAAATCTTGTAAATTCCCATATGCTCTTCTCTTGCGTTCTTGAACGATCTAGAGACTCAGAAAGGATTTTCAAAGATTTAATTACCTCTTTATTTTGCATATGTGTTTTGTGAGATCCGAGTGATTTTAGAATTTATGGTTTATACTAGCAGCATTTTTTACTGTTCCAACGCATCCAGAAGGCTTGAGAAAGTCATATTTGGCTTTTGTTTCATCCAAATTGGAGATCATATGACATAGTTGTAGGCACGGGTTTGAAGCTCAAATCTACAAACAGCTTGTTACTAGAGCATTTCAAGTTGAACAGACATTTCCATAGCATTCAGAAGGCCTAAAAACCCCTATTCTCATATAAAATTTGTCTATTTTAGATGAATTTTATTTTTAGAAAAAAATTCTTTTGCCAGGGGGTCGTCATTGCAGGCAAAATTTAGCCTGTTTCTTAAAAAATTCATAACTTTTCACCACAGTGTCTATTTTCTACAAACAAGATATCATCAAAAATTTTGAGACGAGCACTCTCCATCTACAAAGGTATTGAGAAGATTTTCTGCCATTTTATACTAGATATTTTAGGTTGAAGCTATCTTGTGCCAATTTCTTCAACAAGCCATAACTTTCACCCTAGTGCTCCAATTTTTAGAAACGAATAGGCGTTAGAAAGGTCTTGAAGAGCACTACACAAACATAAGGATATTTTTTCTATAATTCATCCCAAGTTCATTTCATATTAGAATTTTTAATTTTAGTTATTTTGATCCTATTAAGCATTGTATCTTGGAAAAGGCTTTATAAATACACTAAATTATAAAGTGCCAACCTTATAATATTTGGGGGGGTGATCTTCGATACTATTGAAAAGGGTGGAGGTGTTCTTGGAATTCTTTTGTTCACTTTCTTTGTACATTTCTTCGTCATGGCATCAACAACAATTCTTATTCTAACTGCATACAACTATTTTTAGTGGAAAAAACAAATGGAAATTCACTTAAGAAGACTTGGCTTGCATAGAGTAGTAATTGACTGGAAACTGAACCAACTGAAGATGAAAAAAATTTTGAGTGGTTTAACAAATGTGATAGAGCATATGGATAATTATGTGTGTCTGTATCTCCTAATTTAGTCTTTCATGTTGAATCTTTGAATACTCCAAATGAAATATGGAAAAATTTAGAATCTCTTTTTGGTGCAAAAGATTCTATGAGGGGTCATATGTTGGAGAATGAACTAATCAATTTAAATCCAGGAAACTTCAACACAATTCAGGATTTCTTCACCAAAATGAAATCACTAAGGCTACAACTACAACAATGTGGAATTGATAAGAAATATGAACAATTGATTCTAAGTATTCTCTCAAAGCTAAGTTCTAAATATTCAGTATTTGTTTCTACCTTCTATGCTACTAAGGATGCACTTGGATCTCAATTCAAGATGCCATCTTTTGATGATTTTAGTACTTCTCTCACACAGGAGTAGGATAAGTTAATTCAGATGGGCACTCTTAAGTCTTCTAAGTCTCATGCCTTGGCTACCAATCTTGGCACAAATGAACAAAGAGGACAAAGTAGTAACAAGGATAAGAAACAAAAGAATAGCAAAGAGAAGAAGAATCATAAATTGGCTACTCCAAAAGAAAGTAATGAGACCTCATCTTCAAAAGGTGACAAGCCTAAGAAAGAGAGGTTCAAATGTTCCTATTGTATGAAACCTGATCTTGATGAGCACAAATGTTTGAAGATATAGGTTGATCATTTGACATACATTCTTGAGAAGAATAGTCTCAGTGTTCCTAATTCCATCAAACAGAGTTCAGAAGAGGGTTCTCATAAGGCCAAAGAGAACAACAAGGGGAAAGGAAAGGGCAAGGCCCTTGTAGTAGTTGCTTCTCCACCACCCACATGGGTTCTTGATTCAGGTGCTTCACACCACATGGCTTCAACTAAGGATGAACTTGAATCTATGGAGCCATGTTCTATTCCTTCCATTTTGATGGGTGATGACACTCCACTTGAGGTGTGTGGGAGAGGGTTTATTGATATGGGGGATGGCACATTTCAGGATGTTCTTTGTGTTCCCTCATTATCAACTAATCTCCTATCTATCTATCATATCACTCACATAGGCATAGGCAAGAGAGTAGAGTTTACTCCTGATTCAGTGGTGATTCGTGAGATGTAAAATGATTCTACAGTTGCAATTAGGAGAGAAGATCATCAGTATCGGCTTTATTTGTTCTCTAACTTTGTTCGTAATCCTTCTTTGACTGTTCTACTCACTCATTCAAATAATATAAGTAACTTATGGCTTCAAAAGTTTGGTCACTTGAACTACCGCTACCTGTAGCAACTCAACAAATAGGAAATTGTTATAGGATTGCCTACAACTCACTTTTTTAAAGGTGTTTTTCATGGTTGCGTTCTTGGAAAGCATCCTAAAGAGAAGTTTGACAAAGGAAAAGCTTGGAGAGCCTCACATCTTTTAGAGTTGGTACATAGTGATTTGGAAAGGCCATTTCCACAACCATCTTTCAGTAGAGCCCGATATGTTTTGACATTCATTGATGATTTCTCTAGGTACACCATTGTGCACTTTCTCAAATAGAATTCTAAAGTCTTTGACTCATTCTTGGAGTATAAGGCTTTTGCAGAGAAACAAACTAGAAAATCTATCAAAGCTCTACGTACAGATAATGGGGGGAATATTTCAACCACGGGTTTGTGCAGTATTGTGCTTTAGAGGGCATTTATTTGCAGCATACAATCCCCTATTATCCTTAGTAGAATGGAGTTGCAAAATAGAAGAATCGGTCCTTGAAAGAGAGTTAATTATATGATTCACTCCAAGTCTTTGGCACCACCTTTCTGGGTAGAAGCCATTAATTGTGTGTGTTATATATAGAACTGTGTTCCCCAAAAATTTATGAAGGGGGTAACTCCTTTTCAAGCTTGGACCGGTCGAAAACCATCAGCTAAGCACTTTCAAGTGTTTTCCTCTAATGCATAGGCTCACATTCCAGCTGAGAAACACAAGGCTATGGATCCACAGAGCAAGCTTTGCATATTTTTTGGTTACCTAGATGATGTCAAAGGCTACAGGATTCTTCATCCTACCACACATGAGTTGTTCATTGAAAGGAGTGTTCACTTTGAGGAGAGTACTTCCAATCCTTCTCTCTATTGGAATCAGGGAACACTGAGAGGGGGGGTGAATCAGTGTTCTACAAAATTTAACTTTATTAATCTGATATTTAAACCACTTACAAAATTGAACCAAAAGAAAGATGCAAGCACATAAAGCAATCATTCGCAACACCATAACACAAGGGTTTTTACGTGGAAACCCTCTTAGGGGAAAAACCATGGTGGAGATTAATCCATAATTTGCGTACTCAAATATAAGTGTTTTACAAAAATGGGAATGCACTTGCATTCAAGCGCGCTGCCTAGAGCTCACTTCTCAAAAACATAAAAGCTCACTACCTTACAATTAATGTCAAAAGACAACAAGAGTGGTGAACTATGAAATAGCATCTACAAATGCCTGAGAATAGTTTTGGTTAAGCTCATCAATCAAATTCTTGACCTTTTGTCTGATTCTGCTCTTCTGCTCTGCTTTGCTTCAACTCACATCACAAAATCCTTTTATGCACAAGAGAAACTATGCATAATCGCACTACAACCCTTCTAATATTTGCAATATACATCAACATTCTTCGTTCATGCCCCAAAATGATATAATCGATCACTTATATATATCCGCAACAAAAGTTTTAATCACTACAAGTCGGCTCCAACAAAATATTAAATATTTACAAACTGTCAGCTCAAATCACAAATAATTGTTAATGTGCACCCACCAAATTCAGCCACAGCATAGTGAGGACCCAAAACAAAATCCTCAAACCTGAAAAATACTTCAAACAATTTTGCCTTGAACATCCGCAACATGCCACATTCACTTAGTCGGCCTTCTAGCACTGTTAAATAGAAAATCAATCAACCGGATCTCCTAACTCATAGACCAATTGATGTGATGGCACAAAACTCAAGAATAAGATATTCCAGATACCCAACGACCTTCCCTGAGATACACAACCTAGACTGATAAACTAGTAATGCAAATGGATCGAAAAACTCAACTCTAGTTGGATACCCTATTCTTCACTCTATCTTCTGGAATGGACAAATAATGAAGTGTGGAATAGATCAATGACTTAGGTTTCCATCAATGACAAAACTAGAAGCCATATGCCAACAATCTCCCCCTTTGGCATTGATGGCAACACTTAGTGAAAAATGACTAAGTGTCGGAAACAAAATACTACAATCCTTCAAGACTTCAAAAAGTCATAGTTGACACAACTCCCCCTGGATTTGATAAGGAATTTTTCATGGCTCTCTCTCCCCCTTTGACATCAATGACAAACCAAAAAAAAAATTCCTACAGTAATCCCTTTTGGAGTGTAACCAAAAACTTATTCAAAAACTGGTTCAAAATTTTGAAGAAATACAGCCGCAACTTGTGTTAGAAAATTATTTTGTATTTTTCCTTCATCTCCAGAAGAAACTTCTTCCATGGTTCTTCTGTAATCCTGAAGATTATGATCATGTTGTTGTTTTCAGGTGTCTAGTTGATAATCTTGATGAGGGATTCTAGAATTATGATAGCTTCTTTTAATATCTCTCCTTTCCTTAGTATCTCAATCAATTGTTCCAGTCTGCATTCTATTATGTCCTTCACTTTCCAAAAGGTGTCAACAATCCTATTTCTGGTGTTTTGAACAATTGTATGCTCTGTCTGTAACTCTTGAATTCTTTTCTTGATTACACCATCTTGATCCTAAAACATGTTAAAATTTTGTCCAATACTGTTCAGCTATGTTTCAATTTGTTCCAACTTTTCTTTGTACTTGTCGATTGCATGAGGCCATCAAAGACAATAGTTGTAGATGTTGTTTGTTGTGTTTATGCATTGTCTTAGCTAATTCATGTGTCTTTTTAGCTTGGAGAGTGATAATCTATACTTTTTCTTCAGGTGTAGAATTACTTCTTCTTCTTCCTTGTTCTGAGACTCAGATTCCATGATTTCCTTGATGCATTCAATCATCTCTTCTGGAAACATATTCTGCAAACTCTCTAATTTAATATGGTTGTGCACAAGATGAGCACTTAGTACATTTAAAATCATGTCCTGCTCATATGAAGGTCTGATAGACCATAGGTTTGTGATTTTCTGCATTCCATCTTCCTCATGAATAAGCTACAATAGCTCTTCTTTGGTTAAATCACCTTCTTCTTCACTTTCTTTTGTCATTTCCTTTTCTTGTTCTGGTTCGGCTATTTCTAGTTCTTTTCTTTGCATGTCCTCAGTTTCCTTATAAGATTCCTCATCTGGTATGTCCACAATCACTTGTTCTTTTCCTTTCCCTTCGACTCTTGGAGTCTTGCATGTTGGTGGAGTACAAACAACAATTTCTTTTGCTCTTTTATTCTTTTTCTCCATCTCACCAGAGGATGAACCAACTTCAAGTGCCCTTACCGGAAGGGGAATACCAATTGAGCCAAACTTTCCTAGAAAACCTTTAAAGAAACTTTCATATTCTTGATCACAGTTTTCCAAATTGTTAGAGTGTATGTAAATTTGATTGCAAAATGGTTCACTCTCTTCCCATATTACATTGTTGTTTGATGGTAAGCAATTCAAAAAATACATCACAAGACATATAACCAAAGTACAAAACCTGAAAGGGTAATCTGTCTTCTTTGTCAATTGTATGTTCTCCATCAGTTGATCTTTCAGTAATTTGCAAAGGTCAAAATCCTCATCTTCCATTATCATCTTGTGTGAAATGTAAACAACACCTGCCGAAGTTGCACCTTCTCTGTTTCTAAAAAATATTTTGTAAGATACTCCATGCGCAATGTACCTTGTCACTGAATCTCTGATTGTTGAGATTATTAATTCCCTTTGATCTCCAGTTACTCCAGTTAGGGTTTTGACTTCTTTATTTCAGATTGACTTCTTTCTTGGTACATCCCCAACTTTGCATAACCTAGTTACAGTTCCAATCACTTCTTTTGAGATATGGTAGGGTTTATCCAGAGTTAGAATATCATCATTCAATCTGTCTAGAATAAACTCAACAATTTCTGCATTCTTGAAATAGGGGAATTCACTCCAAATATCCAAGCTTTTGTGTTTTGCTTCTTTCAGCCATTTCAATTCATCATGCGACAACATGTTTCTTACAACTCTAATCTTCTCACTGCTATACTCATCTAGGTATCTAGGTTTATCATTCCTTTGATTTGTTCCATTTTACCTTTCGTACTCATGTCTTGTTTCTACCAAATAAGTTCTTCAACTGCACACCAAATTAAATGGAAATTTCTCAATACAACTGAAGTGCCTGATGGATTAGGGTTTCTCCACCAAATTGTCTTCACGCTTTCAAAATTATGTTACAGAGTGCTCTCCTTCTTCTTTTATTCAATATAAAGTGGCAAATGAGAGTTCCAACTTTCTTTTTATAACTCACACACCTAACCTTTTGTTGTATTAAATTATTTTTCCCTAGGTGTTTCGGATACCCTATTTTCTCAATCAGTGAGAGAAAATTTCTTTTAGGGACCTTCAATTGCTTGAATTTCTTTATGAGTGTTTTCCAAAGCATCTGTAAATCATTAATACAACTGTTGACAATCTACCGCATTCCAGTACCAACTACCGATAGGGGGAAAAGTATTTTCTTGAAAAAATCCCCCTAGGCCAATGGCCTGAAATCAATTCCTAGAGGAATTACCAGAAGCAAGTTCTGGTGTTGGCTCATTTCCTGCAATAGAGGGACTCTTCTTCACCCATGTCTTCTTCATCTGATCTCTTATTTCATCCATAGTCACTTTCCCTTTTCCTTTATCATCTTTCTGCGTATTTATGCCTCTGTATGCCAAACCTCTTCTATCCATATTTTTGTTTCTGTAGAATTTTGCAATGTGACCGTATTTGTTGCAATTGTAACATAGAACATTTCCTTGTCCAGACTAGTCATTCCATTGATTTCTTCTTGATCTACACAGGTTAGCAATATGCCCAAATATTCCATAGGTATAACATTTAACATTCCTTCTATTGACAGAGTTGTTTGACATATTTTTGTATTCAATTTACTTATGACCAAACTTATTGCAATTGAAACACTAACCAAAGAATGATGGATCACTTGATTTCATTTTACTTCTACATTGAGCAGCCATATGACCAAATTTATTGCAAGAAAAATAGTACCCATTAAATTTTTGAGCATTAGGTTGTCTTATCGGATGCCTTTTTGCTTTGTTCATCTAATTTCCTTCCTTGAAATTCCTTTGTCGAAATCCAGAACTTTCTCCTTTCTCATATCCAAGACCTCGCTTGTCATTTGCATTCTTTTAAACTTGAGTCACTCATCAAGCATATCTAAGCTAATCTTGAACTTCACCTTGTATTCATTTGCAGTAGCAAGTTCATCCCTGAGAATAACAATTTGTCTTTCAAGCTCTTCTTCATTGTTTCTGGATTGTTGTAGCTCAATCTCCAATTGAATGAATCCTCCATTAATTCTACTACACTCATCAAATCTTTCTTTTAAGGACTGAGCAAGATTATCCTCATTCTTCTTTCTCTCTTCAATCTCCTTAGTCAACTTCATCACCATAGATTCTATCTCATGCTTTAGGGTAGCATTTTCTCTAGCAAGCTTTTCACATTCTTCAGTTATTTCCTTCAAGCTTTGATTCAAGTGAACATCATCCATGCTTTTGCTCTATTTTTGCTCAATCTGGTCACAGAGATCTTTTCTCTTCTCCCTGGACTTAATAATCTGATCCTTCAACGTTTGAATGAATTTCTCAGCATCCTTAAGATTTACTTTCAATTCCTGAACTTCTGCTCTGGACTGATCAAGATCATCAAGTGCCACCAAAAGTTGTTGCTGAAGAATAATAGAGTCAATTACATTCCAAGATCCACCTCAAGCTGTTAAAATTCTTCTAAGGAACTAGACTCTGATACCAATTGTTGGAATCAAGGAACACTGAGAGGGGGGTGAATCAGTGTTCTACAAAATTTAACTTTATTAATCTGATCTTTAAACCACTTATAGCATTGAACCAAAAGAAAGATGCAAGCACATAAAGCAATCATTCACAACAAAATAACACAAGGATTTTTACGTGGAAATCTTGTTAGGGGAAAAACCACGGTGGATGTTAATCCACAATTTGAGTACTCAAATATAAGTGTTTTGCAAAAATGGGAATGCACTTGCATTCAGGCATGTACTGCCTAGAGCTCACTGCTCAAAAATAGAAAGGCTCACTGCCTTACAATAAATGCTAAAAGACAACAGGAGTGGTGAACTATGATATAGCATCTAAAAATTCCTGAGAATAGTTATGGTTAAGCTCATCAATCAATTTCTTGACCTTTTGTCTGATTTTTCTCTTATGCTCTATTTTGCTTCAACTCGCATCACAAAATCCTTTATGCACAAGAGAAACTATGCATAATCGCACTACAACCCTTCTAATATTCACAATATACATCAACACTCTTATTCATGCCTCAAAATGATATAATCGATCACTTATATATATCTGAAACAAAAGATTTAATCGCTACAAGTCAACTCCAACAAAATATAAAATATTTAAAAAATGTCAGCTCAAATCACAAATAATTTTTAATGCGCACCCACCAAAGTCGGCCACAGCATAGTGAGGACCCAAAACAAAATCCTGAAACCTGAAAATACTTCAAACAATTTCACCTCGAACATCCGCAACACACCACATTCACTTAGTCGGCCTTCTAGCACAGTTAAACAAAAAATCAATCAACTGGATCTCCTAACTCGTACACCAATTGATGCGACAGAACAAAACTCGAGAATAAGATTTTCTAGATACTCAACAACCTTCCCTGAGATCCACAACCTAGACTAATAAACTGGTAATGAAAATGGATCGACAAACTCAACTCCAGTTGGATACCCTATTCTTCACTCTATCTTTCGGTATGGACAAATACTGAAGTGTGGATGGGAACAATGACTTAGGTTGCCATCAATGACAACACCAGAAGCCATATTCCAACACTCTCAACACTTCTCCTACCACCATTAGCTTGGAGTCCTTGTATCATCATGATAGTTTTCAGATCATGATGAGGATTCTTCTTCCTCCACTTTAGATGATGATAGTGATCATGAGGATGCACAAAATTCATCTTCAAAGAATGATGATTCTCCTCCAAATTCTCCTCCTCCAGTCATAGGGACTCTTTAGACTTGTCAGACTTTGTAGTCAGCAGGTGATTAGGTAGGGGATCCATCAAATCACAAGAGAACAAGATCATAGTTTCAGGATGTTCCACATGCCTTCCTTGCTTCAGCTTCTGATCCAAAAAAAATTTAGGAATCTTCTAGTGTCCTCGAGTGGGATGCAGCCATGCAGGAAGAGTTCAGTTCCTTGGAGAGGAACCACACCTGGGATATTGTCCCACTTCCTAAGAGAAGAAAAATTGTTTGATGCAAGTGGGTCTATCAAACAAAATATGCAACAAATGGGTTAGCTAACAAGCACAAGGCTCGCTTGGTTTCCAAAGGATTCTCCCAAGTTCTGGGGATTGACTACTCTGAGACTTTTGCACCAGTCACCAAAATGAACTCCATCTGACTTGTTCTTACCATAGTTATAGCACATAGATGGGATGTTCATCAGATGAATGTGAAGAGTGTTCTTCTTCACGGAGATCTTCAAGAGGAGATATACATGGAGCAGTTGTTGGGAAATTTAAATTATCTAAGAAAGAAACATCCAAGATCAATAGTGCCTTTGGTAGCTTTTATTTCATCAAATTGCCTAAAAGACACAAAATACTATGCCACAAAGCAGAATTAGACATAGTTCATTTCCCACATTGACCCTAAGAGAAAATTTAACACTAATTAAACTAGTTCCAAACAACACCATTAAACAGATTCAACAACCAAAATCAACAAACATGAAAGATGAAACAAACAATAGGAACACATAGATTTACATGGGGAAAACCCTTACAGGTAAAAAATCCCACACTCCAAAATCCTAGATCACCATTGTATTATTCAGCAATAGAAACATGTTACAATGTAATTCAGGCTCTAATCCTTCACAAGAGATTTACATCTTGTTCCATCCGGAGAGAATTTTGCAGCATAACCCCTATTCTATTTCCCTCTCTCTGCTTAACATTGCAGAACATTCAATGTTTTATAACATTCATTCTCAACCAATAGGAAACGGTTTGGTTCAACTTCCAAAGAAAAATGGTTACAATACAGTTCAAACTTGTTGAGTCGACTGTCATTTAATCCAACAATAGTCGGAAACCAACCATCGCTTTCCAACTGTCAATTCTCCTTCATATACCGCTTTCCATGGTTAGGGTCCACCAAGACACGCGTACATCGCTTGTGCGATTCTGAAGAATCTAGATGGAATCTACAATATTCACAACAAGTTTCCCAGAAAAGACTTAAATATTTAACTCCCAGCATGACATCACATTATCACTGCTTACCAATGCCACACACCCTGCAAAAGTCTATCGGGACCCACCACAAAGGGCATAGGGATAGCGAGCATTGTTGGATCAAGCACATCACAACCATAGATCAAGATCACCTTTAACCGATACACTGTGGTCTCCACAACCACCGTGACATCCACGTCACTACTAAAAAACCTATGCTCGCTCAGGATCGCTATGTCACTAAAAAACCAAACTTCACAACCTCTATTGGAGGTTATGAAATTCCCAAAACCTGCAACATGTCGATAAGCACAAGAACCCCAATGTCGCTAAGTTGGAAAGTTATGAAAATTCAGAACCCCACAACATGAGTTCCAAAGTTAGGATTTTCAGCGATCCCATGACATATAGGCCAAATAAGGGAAAAACACAATTTCTCCAGGAAGTCGATCAAGCCAATAAATTTGAGTCACATTTCTCAACATCAGCCACAAGGGTTCATTCAAGATTCTTCACTTGAGTGTCATCTTCGAAAGTCTCTCTATGGCCTCAAGTAGGCCCCTCAGGCTTGGTACGCCAAGATGGAATCCTTCACTCTGATAGTGGGGTTCACTCGATGCCATTCTAATCCTAATGTCTGCATATTGTAGTGGGATGATACTCACACCTCCTTGGTTCTCTATGTTGATGACTTGTTGATCACAGGGAGTCACTCATCCACCATTCAGGCAGTGAAAACCACCCTTCATGATCATTTTTCGATGTCATACTTGGGCTTGTTGCACTACTTATTAGGGATTGAGATTACTCATTCTTCCTCAGGAATCACTCTTGCATAGTATAAGTATGCACTTGACATGCTCCAGAGGTTTCACATGGCTGATTGTAAGCCTGCATCGACTCCATTTTTCCAGGGGTCAAACTTGAGGCTAAGTGTTCTTCACACTTGGTTGATGGCACTTTGTATCAACAACTTGTTGGTAGTCTCATCTATTTGACTCATACGAGGCCCGAAATTTCATATGCAGTATGCATGGTCTCTTGATTCATGCAGGAGCCACATGAGTTGCATTGGAAAGCAGCTAATCAAATTCTTCACTACATCAAGGGTACTCACAATTATGGGATTCATTATGCAACGGGCATGGATTTTGACTTGGTGGGACACAGATTCAAATTGGGCAAGCAATTCTCAAGATTGCAAGTCTACTTTAGGATATTACTTCTCCCTTGGTTCTAGTCCAGTTTGTTAGTCGATCAAGAAGGATTCTGCTCACTAACTCATTTGACTGCAAAATCCAACAAAACTGTCCAACGAAATATGTATAATTTTATGTATCATCGGGTGCTTGTAAAATTTGATAAGTATCGAACTACTGAAAAAAATATTTTCAATGGGAAAGAGGAGACTACATCAAAACCACGAAGAATGACACCTCGCCTATGGAAGTTGGAATATAATAGAATTAATCGTCAAGGTTATACATCGGATCAAATTGTTTATCTATCATATATGATATGTTTTGAATTTATTTTTTATATTGTGTTGTGTTTACTCATGTTGTAATTGACAATGATTGTCGTTGTTAATTTGTTTAACTTTTTCATGAAGGTAGTCAAGGCATTAATGAGTGAAACTTCCATGAGGGACTGAAAAGTTATCCTAGACAATTTAGTAGGTTGCCCTACTATGAGTAGCTAAAATTATTGCATTTGTTTGATACAATGCATATGGAAAGAATATAATAGAAGCGTTATAGAAAATATTGGATGGAAGGCATGAAAGAAAAATTGTTAAAATTTGTAGTGACATTAGGAAGCCAATCATGCAATGAAAAATGTCATTCAATTAAATAGCGATGAAGACCAAATTAATATAAGTGTCCTTCCTTGGTTATTAATAGAGCAACAAAGCAATGCTATAAAAGAAGTCATACGAAAAATTTGATTTCCCACAGGATTTGTTGTGAACATAAACAATATAATAACAAAGAAAGGTGAATTTGGGTCAGGGATGAAAAGGCATGATTGGCATACCTTCATTAAGGTAATTATTCTGGTATATTATATACACTTGTATAATGCATGTACTTTTTAGTGTATTATGTTTACTACTTTTGGAAAAATAATGAAAAGATCATTTTATAATTGTTGCAGTACGTTCTACCTCTATCTCTCCCAGACAACTTTGACAACAATGTCAAGCAAGTTATATATGATCTTGGAAAATATGTAGGGTAAATATGAGATTTGTTCAATTAGTTATACATCTTATAATTTCCATTTTTTACTTGTTATGTAATATCTGTATATTTTTGTTAAATCGTTAATATATTTGCCTTGAATCATAGATGGCTATCATCTAAAGAAATCATAAAGAAGATATAAATTATTGGAAGAGAAAAATTCCTCGTCTAATGTGTGAAATGAAAAAGTGTCTACCTTCAACATTTTTCAATGCACAAGAACACTACCTCATACACCAAGTTGAGGAGATTGAATTGTGTGGACCTGTACACACAAGGTCAATGTGGATGGTTGAGAGGCACTTGAAATTTTTGAAGGCTTTGGTTAGACAAAGAGCACATCCTGAGGGTTCTATGGTGGAGGGATATATGGTATACCATACCATGGTGTACATTAGTGAATATCTTCCTAAGTTTGCAGCAAAGATCCATGTAGATCGCATTTGGGATTCCAACTCCATTAACAAATTCGAAGGGGAGTACCTGATGGGGAAAGGTAGATTGAGGAAAGTGAGAGGTGATTATAAGATGGTCATGGAGATTAATTGGAATACATTTTACATATGGTTTTTATGTATATTGTACTTATTTAATTTTTAATCTTCAATATAAATTAATTATAAATTAAGGTCGTATATTGTGGTATTTAACTAATTATACGTCGTTTGTGAATCTCAATTTTTTTTTATACAGTTGGTCGAGAGTGGGATGCACTACATTTGTAAGTCACCAACAATCTTGATTGGATGACGGTATGGATTGAACGATGTCAACAATTTGGTCGTGCATTAACATGAGAAGGTGTGGCTTCATTGGTTAAAAAAGCTCATTGTAATGGAGATTCCAATGTTACACAAAAGAAAATTGATTTAGCATATGGTTTAAGAGATAAACAAGTACGTATAAATATATTAATCACCCATATTATTTAATTATTTTCAAGTATATTGATGTATATATATGTTGAGATTGTTTTCTTTGCATACATTCGGCCAAGAATAAATATGTTTATCAAGCGATGATGCTCATAATAATTTTTACATGTTTGACATATTGCAGATGAAACACCACAAGGCTATGTGGTGCAATGGTTGTAAATTTCGAATCAAAATGTTGGATGACATGAAGAAAACTTGTGATTCTGGTATAACTACAGTCTTTTAGGTGACTAATTTTTCATCTAGAAGCGACATACATCCAGAAGTCTCAGAAAATGATACTATAGGATTTTGGATGATATACTTGAGTGTGACTTTAATTCCTTTAGATTAATTATGTTCATTATCCTATGGTACAGGCTAGGATTGAATGAAAATGATCCTGAGAGAACTATTATTAAACATGATAATGGATTTACCATGATTAATACAAGGTTGATTGCGCGAGTTGGAAATGAGCCATATGTTCTTCAAAGCCAATGCGGCCAGGTGGCTGCACAGAGGTTCGGAGTAAACCGGGTTGGTCATTTGTTGTTAGACATGATCCAAGAGGAAGGTCGGTAAAGTATAATGTGGTGGAAGAATAAGATATCGAAGAACTAGAAGATGATGTAGATGATGATCAAGATCAATAGTTAGTTGATGATGTCCCTGACGAAGATGTCGAAGAGGAGGAACTAGATCATGATGATGTAGGATTTAATGTTCATGAAGATGATATCCGTGTGGATGATGACATTATCAAAAATGATATCGATGAAGATGATGATGATATGACCAATCCTTACAATGTTGAATCTAGATCGGATGATATAGACAAAGAGTTGGATGAAGAAGAAGATCAATGACATTGAAATGTATAAGTTATGAGATTATATTATCTATTTGATATTAATTTCTTGATAGAATTATATTTGACTTATGTGGTTACATAATTAATTCATGATGTTTTTAATTTTTATGCCAATACATAATTAATTTAATGATGTACTTTTTAATGTTTGAAAGGTCAAAAAATTAAAACATTTCAATAGTGATATTAACAACCTTGAAATTAGTGTGTTTTATGTTTCATGTGATCATAAAAGATTAAAAAGTCAGTTGTAGAGGTGGTTGTTCAGTGGTTGATGTGTATGTTGGTTCTTTTTACAATGTAACCAGGTTTGTCTTCTAATATACCTATGGAATTGCCAATTCCAATCGAAGGCAGCTCGAAGGACCTAGACCAACTGACGAGGACTTTAAAAGCCTCGTACACTTCGGGCTCTGCAAGACCAGGGAGGGAGATCCCTTAATGTGTTTACAACCTCTGTACCATTATTATAAACAACATTAACAATAGCAGATGACCTCACGTAATAGCTCCAACACAATAAGATAATATCAACTAGAATTGGTTGGCTTTATAGACAATATCAACTATTTGGAGGCGTGAAATAATTTAACTTCACAATCCATTGTATAAGATAGTCAATGATTTGCAATTTGTAGCAAGCTCTAGGAAAAAACAAATAAATATTGAACTACACTAATAATTACAACTTAGATTAGTGACATATATTCATTGTAGGAGTCAAATTCATAAGCATCTAGAGGTTTATAACAAATTTGATGCATCACATATAAGATCCTGACAATATTGCATTACAATTTCATCAGTGTGCATTCTAACCCAGGACTACTTATCAAATCCTTATACAACCACATATTCGCCTATAATCCCATTCAAACATTTTGATTAATTCCTTGAATTAAAGCTAAAATAGAATCATACACACCACAACAGTGAGATGGATAAAACAACCCTTAGTTATTTCATTCAAAGTTCAGATATGCATGTACAATGGAGAGACATGAGCTCAAATTTTCATTTCAACTCAAATGCTAGTACTGTTATACAACATTAAATCTCTATGAACTCAAAACCTGTTATAGAATGACTCAAAACCTAAATTTCATTTCTCTAAAACCATCAGACTTTACAATTCGCTCTGCAACTTCACCTAGACTCAAAAAAAATTATCTAACTTGTTAACCCGTACTTCTAGCCTTGAAATCCTTCTTATAGAAAATGAAGGAGAAAACAAGCACCGGGCCAGAAAGTACACCTATCACCAGTCAATTGGAGCACCTGGTGATATTCAAAAATTTGTTACAACAACCACCACCTTGAAAAATATTCGTGTTCATCATATCAGCTGAGGAAAGTTGATGCAAAAAACCACAAGAAAACTGCACCGAGAAATCCGTCAACACAAAACTGGAACCGTTGCAACCGCAACATCTAATCTGCCACCTGTTAGTAGTTCACTCCTTTTACTCCTCCTTAGTCAAATATTTAGTTACCCAATTCTGGTACTCATCATCAGTCGGCCAGTCAAAATTAATTACCTCATACACCTTGGTATTATAAGGTGTGTATTTTACTGCTACCTGATTCACATCCCTTTCAAAAGATTCCAAAAATGAGCTGGTACTAATGATTTTGTCCATACAGCTCACCAAAAAATCATAGTCTGAGTCATCACAAATTGAATTGATTTGATCATTGATGGTCTCACTTGCTTGAACCTGCCATTGTTGAAATGACCTGATTTTCCCCTGCTCATCAATTATATCAGGTAACAATGTGTTACCCCAATCATTGAAATTCTTCACCAGCTCCCTAATCTTCCTACTCAAGTCATTTGGTAAAGTCTGAAAACCTTGCAATGATTTTACTAACACATGAGTAGACTTTAATGATTGGGGCCTATTATTTATATCAAACCTTGAGGCCTTATACATGATATCTAGATCACTAGCCCTAGGGATCCAATTGTCAATTATTGGTATCGCTACTTCCTAATCCCTATCAATATTCTTTATTGCTGCTAACAGCAAAGAATATAAAGAATGTATAGATAGCAATTTTCTATCAACCTTTTCATTTAAATGCCTCAAAACAGTAGTAACAATTTCCTTTTGCTTTAAGAGAGATCCATCCTCACTTTTCTTTAATGATGCCTACAATTCATCAATTTTTTGCAAGAGCTGCTTCTTTGAGGATCAACAGAGCACTTTGTTTCTTCTTCAACTTCCTCTAAAGAAAGGGTGAGGACAGGATTCTGACTGGGAGATCCTGGTGTGGAAATAATTGGAGAAGCAGGAGGCACTGACCCTGCTATGGAAGGTAATGTACTGGTTCCTAGAGCACTTGATGTCTCCCCAATCTACTTATACCTAAACCTCTCCACTTCAGTTTGCAACTCAACATTTTTCTGTTGCATCTTGTTGTACTCCTCAATCAAAAGGTTATATTTTTTCATTAAGCTCTTCCTTTTAGCTTCCTCCCTTTCAGCATTCTTTTGAGCCAATTTGGCCACATTCACAGTCAAATTAGTGGCCTTAGTGGTTGAGGTCTCTGAAGCTCTCTTTATTATCAATCCTCCCTTGAAATTTGGATTAATATCAGAAACTTCTAGTTTTCTCCCTTCTGGGGCCAATGCCCAAATTGCCAGAGTTTCATATTCCTCACTGAAAGTAGAGTTTTGCAATGTTTCCTTGACCTCTTCTTCAGAGTCTTGAAAGGGATTCTTAGAATTCATAATAGCATTAAAGGCTAATGCATCTGCAATGTCCCATTCAGGAAGAATTAATACACCAGCCTGACTCACCAGTTTTCTTCCTTCTTCGGGAGTGATGTTCTTGAATTCTTCCATTAATTCAGCTTTTACCTCCTCATCATTCTCCGGGTCTGACCTGTCAGGCCTTAGTTCTCTTCTCTGCCTAAATTTATCTTGATACTCTTCAAACTTCATCATCCATACCAATTGCAAGAATACAGGAGTTTTTACAAATGTATTGTCATCTAGAAACTCCTTGCATGCCTCCATTCTTGCATCTTGTACACTTTTACCTTTCATATCTAAATCAGATAAAACTAATTCAGCTGGCCTAGGAGGGGAAGGCATACCAACTTCTATGTCTTGATCAGTAACAATAATCTCATCCATCAAATCCTCCGGTGGTTGATCAATTCTTTGCCTCTTAGGGCTTGGCTCGGATGGTGGTGATGAGGGATTTTCTTCCGGTGATGATTCTAAATCAATAATTTTGATTGCCCCAGGCACTTTGAATTTTGGACTTGGTTGTGGAGGCACTTTCATAATTTGTTTTCCTTTTCTGTCCACTTCTTCTTCATCACTGCTACTATCATTTTTCCTCCTGTAAATGGGCCACCTTTCCATAGGCTGGTACGTTGGCCTTGTTTCAATTGGTCTGGCACCTTGGTCTTGTACACTCAGACTCAATTCTAAATTTACCTTTTTTGTCCTCAATGTTCCCATAATTTACTTGAAGTTTCCCATCAGAAAATCAATTTTCTTATGGTGGGGACTGAACTCCAATAGTGGATCATATTTCGTATCTATTTTGTGCACAACATCTAGTAGCTTACCATAAGCTATCCAATTCTCCTTGTTCAACTCCTATCTATTCAAATCAAATTCATTTCTAATCAAGTCTTCAGGGAAATTAAACTCATGCACAAATTTTCCAGCTTTTATTCTTTGTCTGAAAAGAGCAAAGAAACCCTCAGGATCATGCTGCCGCTTTGGTCCACACCTCAAATGGTAATCATCAAAGAAATTATCAAAATGCGTACAGCCTCCCTTTGAAAATACAAAATCAAACACCACTATATAATCTGGAAAAAATGTTCCCTTACCCCTTCCAGTGAGGTTGTCGTCTTGAATACAACCTATCTGCCACATAACTTCTGCAAATCCCACTCTTGGTGGCACATTGTATGGCAGTATATGAGGGGCTCCCTAAAAACCATATACTCTCAAGACAGTGCTGACTGGGTATAGAATAATGTCACCCCAGTTATGGTAAACCTTCAATT
>VDFB02000015.1:565990726-566002178 GCA_007258455.2 Sequoia sempervirens | reverse complement strand
CGGACAACTTTGAAAACAATGTCAAGCCAAGTTGTATATGATCTTGGAAATATATGGGGAATTAGAAGTAAGCAGAGATTTGTTCAATTCGTTGTATACATCTTATAATTTCCATTTGTTTTACTTGTTATGTATTATCTTGTATGTTGGTTAAATCCATTAATATATTTGTGCCTTGAATCACTTGCCAGATGGATTTGTCATCCTAAAGAAATGCATAAAGAAGATATAAATTATTGGAAGAGAAAAATTCCTCCTCTAATGTGTGAAATGAAAAAAGTGTCTACCTTCAACATTTTTCAATGCACAAGAACACTACCATACACCAAGTTGAGGAGATTGGTGTGTGGACTTGTACACACAAGGTCAATGTGGATGGTTAGAGCACTTGAAATTTAAAGGCTTTGGTTAGACAAAGAGCACATCCTGAGGGTTCTGTGGTGGAGGGATATATGGTATACCATACCATGGTGTACATTAGTGAATATCTTCCTAAGTTTGCAGCAAAGATCCATGTAGATCGCATTTGGGATTCCAACTCCATTAACAAATTCGAAGGGGAGTACCTGATGGGGAAAGGTAGATTGAGGAAAGTGAGAGGTGATTATAAGATGGTCATGGAGATTAATTGGAATACATTTTACATATGGTTTTTATGTATATTGTACTTATTTAATTTTTAATCTTCAATATAAATTAATTATAAATTAAGGTCGTATATTGTGGTATTTAACTAATTATACGTCGTTTGTGAATCTCAATTTTTTTTTATACAGTTGGTCGAGAGTGGGATGCACTACATTTGTAAGTCACCAACAATCTTGATTGGATGACGGTATGGATTGAACGATGTCAACAATTTGGTCGTGCATTAACATGAGAAGGTGTGGCTTCATTGGTTAAAAAAGCTCATTGTAATGGAGATTCCAATGTTACACAAAAGAAAATTGATTTAGCATATGGTTTAAGAGATAAACAAGTACGTATAAATATATTAATCACCCATATTATTTAATTATTTTCAAGTATATTGATGTATATATATCTTGAGATTGTTTTCTTTACATACATTCGGCCAAGAATAACTATGTTTATCAACTGATGATATTGCAATAATTTTTACATGTTTGACATATTGCAGGTGAAACACCACAAAGCTATGTGGTGCAATGGTTGTAAATTTTGAATCAAAATGTTGGATGACATGAAGAAAACTTGTGATTCTGGTATAACTGCAGTCTTTCAGGTGACTAATTTTTCATCTAGAAGCGACATACATCCAGAAGTCTCAGAAAATCGATACTATGGGATTTTGAATTGATATACTTGAGTGTGACGCTAATTCCTTGATTAATTTTGTTAAATTAGGTCTATAGTACAGGGCTATGATTGAATGAAAATAATCTGAGAGAAGCTGTTATTGAACATGATAATGGATTTACCATGGTTAATACAAAGGTTGATTAATGTTGGAAATGAGCCCTATGTTCTTCCAAACCAATGCGACCGAATTATTTTACTCGAGAGGTTCAGTCAAGCAGGGTTGGTCATTTGTTGTTAGACATGATCCAAGAGGAAGGTCGGTAAAGTATAATGTGGTGGAAGAATAAGATATCGAAGAACTAGAAGATGATGTAGATGATGATCAAGATCAATAGTTAGTTGATGATGTCCCTGACGAAGATGTCGAAGAGGAGGAACTAGATCATGATGATGTAGGATTTAATGTTCATGAAGATGATATCCGTGTGGATGATGACATTATCAAAAATGATATCGATGAAGATGATGATGATATGACCAATCCTTACAATGTTGAATCTAGATCGGATGATATAGACAAAGAGTTGGATGAAGAAGAAGATCAATGACATTGAAATGTATAAGTTATGAGATTATATTATCTATTTGATATTAATTTCTTGATAGAATTATATTTGACTTATGTGGTTACATAATTAATTCATGATGTTTTTAATTTTTATGCCATTACATAATTAATTTAATGTACTTTTTAATGTTTGAAAGGTCAAAAAATTAAAACATTTCAATAGTGATGTTAACAACCCTTGATGGGTAACCTTATGTTTCATGTGATCACCAAAGATTAAAAGCGTCGGTTAGCAGGGTGGTTGTTCGAGGAGGTTGGCGTGTATGTTGGTTCTTTTACAATGTAACCAGGTTGTCTTCTAATCTGCCTATGGAATTTCCAATTCCAATCAAAGGCAGCTCAAGGACTGGACCAATGGCGAGGACTTTAAAAGCCTCGTACACTTTGGGCTCTGTAAGACTCAGGAGGGTGATCCCTTAATGTGTTTACAACCTCTGTACCATTATTATAAACAACATTAACAATAGCAGATGATCTCACTTAATAGCTCAACACGATAAGATAATATCAACTAGAATTGGCTATTCATAGACAATATCAACTATCTGGAGTGTAAGATAACTAAACACAATCCATTGTATAAGATAGTCAATGATTTGCAATTTGTAGCAAGCTCTAGGAAAAGACAAACAAATATTGAACTACATAATAATTACAACTTAGATGGGTGCCATATATCCATTACGGGAGTCAAATTCATAAGCATCTAGGGGTTTATAACAGATTTAATACATCACATATAAGATCCACAATATTGCATTACAATTTCATCGTTGCATTCTAACCGGACTACTTATCAAATCCTTATACAACACATATCACCTATAATCCCATTCAAACATTTTGATTAATTCCTTGAATTAAAAGCTAAAATAGAATCATACACACCACAGCAGTGAGATGGATAAAACAACCTAGTTATTTCATTCAAAGTTCAGATATGCATGTACAATGGAGAGACATGAGCTCAAATTTTCATTTCAACTCAAATGCTAGTACTGTTATACAACATTAAATCTCTATGAACTCAAAACCTGTTATAGAATGACTCAAAACCTAAATTTCATTTCTCTAAAACCATCAGACTTTACAATTCGCTCTGCAACTTCACCTAGACTCAAAAAAAATTATCTAACTTGTTAACCCGTACTTCTAGCCTTGAAATCCTTCTTATAGAAAATGAAGGAGAAAACAAGCACCGGGCCAGAAAGTACACCTATCACCAGTCAATTGGAGCACCTGGTGATATTCAAAAATTTGTTACAACAACCACCACCTTGAAAAATATTCGTGTTCATCATATCAGCTGAGGAAAGTTGATGCAAAAAACCACAAGAAAACTGCACCGAGAAATCCGTCAACACAAAACTGGAACCGTTGCAACCGCAACATCTAATCTGCCACCTGTTAGTAGTTCACTCCTTTTACTCCTCCTTAGTCAAATATTTAGTTACCCAATTCTGGTACTCATCATCAGTCGGCCAGTCAAAATTAATTACCTCATACACCTTGGTATTATAAGGTGTGTATTTTACTGCTACCTGATTCACATCCCTTTCAAAAGATTCCAAAAATGAGCTGGTACTAATGATTTTGTCCATACAGCTCACCAAAAAATCATAGTCTGAGTCATCACAAATTGAATTGATTTGATCATTGATGGTCTCACTTGCTTGAACCTGCCATTGTTGAAATGACCTGATTTTCCCCTGCTCATCAATTATATCAGGTAACAATGTGTTACCCCAATCATTGAAATTCTTCACCAGCTCCCTAATCTTCCTACTCAAGTCATTTGGTAAAGTCTGAAAACCTTGCAATGATTTTACTAACACATGAGTAGACTTTAATGATTGGGGCCTATTATTTATATCAAACCTTGAGGCCTTATACATGATATCTAGATCACTAGCCCTAGGGATCCAATTGTCAATTATTGGTATCGCTACTTCCTAATCCCTATCAATATTCTTTATTGCTGCTAACAGCAAAGAATATAAAGAATGTATAGATAGCAATTTTCTATCAACCTTTTCATTTAAATGCCTCAAAACAGTAGTAACAATTTCCTTTTGCTTTAAGAGAGATCCATCCTCACTTTTCTTTAATGATGCCTACAATTCATCAATTTTTTGCAAGAGCTGCTTCTTTGAGGATCAACAGAGCACTTTGTTTCTTCTTCAACTTCCTCTAAAGAAAGGGTGAGGACAGGATTCTGACTGGGAGATCCTGGTGTGGAAACAATTGGAGAAGCAGGAGGCACTGACCCTGCTATGGAAGGTAATGTACTGGTTCCTAGAGCACTTGATGTCTCCCCAATCTACTTATACCTAAACCTCTCCACTTCAGTTTGCAACTCAACATTTTTCTGTTGCATCTTGTTGTACTCCTCAATCAAAAGGTTATATTTTTTCATTAAGCTCTTCCTTTTAGCTTCCTCCCTTTCAGCATTCTTTTGAGCCAATTTGGCCACATTCACAGTCAAATTAGTGGCCTTAGTGGTTGAGGTCTCTGAAGCTCTCTTTATTATCAATCCTCCCTTGAAATTTGGATTAATATCAGAAACTTCTAGTTTTCTCCCTTCTGGGGCCAATGCCCAAATTGCCAGAGTTTCATATTCCTCACTGAAAGTAGAGTTTTGCAATGTTTCCTTGACCTCTTCTTCAGAGTCTTGAAAGGGATTCTTAGAATTCATAATAGCATTAAAGGCTAATGCATCTGCAATGTCCCATTCAGGAAGAATTAATACACCAGCCTGACTCACCAGTTTTCTTCCTTCTTCGGGAGTGATGTTCTTGAATTCTTCCATTAATTCAGCTTTTACCTCCTCATCATTCTCCGGGTCTGACCTGTCAGGCCTTAGTTCTCTTCTCTGCCTAAATTTATCTTGATACTCTTCAAACTTCATCATCCATACCAATTGCAAGAATACAGGAGTTTTTACAAATGTATTGTCATCTAGAAACTCCTTGCATGCCTCCATTCTTGCATCTTGTACACTTTTACCTTTCATATCTAAATCAGATAAAACTAATTCAGCTGGCCTAGGAGGGGAAGGCATACCAACTTCTATGTCTTGATCAGTAACAATAATCTCATCCATCAAATCCTCCGGTGGTTGATCAATTCTTTGCCTCTTAGGGCTTGGCTCGGATGGTGGTGATGAGGGATTTTCTTCCGGTGATGATTCTAAATCAATAATTTTGATTGCCCCAGGCACTTTGAATTTTGGACTTGGTTGTGGAGGCACTTTCATAATTTGTTTTCCTTTTCTGTCCACTTCTTCTTCATCACTGCTACTATCATTTTTCCTCCTGTAAATGGGCCACCTTTCCATAGGCTGGTACGTTGGCCTTGTTTCAATTGGTCTGGCACCTTGGTCTTGTACACTCAGACTCAATTCTAAATTTACCTTTTTTGTCCTCAATGTTCCCATAATTTACTTGAAGTTTCCCATCAGAAAATCAATTTTCTTATGGTGGGGACTGAACTCCAATAGTGGATCATATTTCGTATCTATTTTGTGCACAACATCTAGTAGCTTACCATAAGCTATCCAATTCTCCTTGTTCAACTCCTATCTATTCAAATCAAATTCATTTCTAATCAAGTCTTCAGGGAAATTAAACTCATGCACAAATTTTCCAGCTTTTATTCTTTGTCTGAAAAGAGCAAAGAAACCCTCAGGATCATGCTGCCGCTTTGGTCCACACCTCAAATGGTAATCATCAAAGAAATTATCAAAATGCGTACAGCCTCCCTTTGAAAATACAAAATCAAACACCACTATATAATCTGGAAAAAATGTTCCCTTACCCCTTCCAGTGAGGTTGTCGTCTTGAATACAACCTATCTGCCACATAACTTCTGCAAATCCCACTCTTGGTGGCACATTGTATGGCAGTATATGAGGGGCTCCCTAAAAACCATATACTCTCAAGACAGTGCTGACTGGGTATAGAATAATGTCACCCCAGTTATGGTAAACCTTCAATTTCGGCTTCCTCTCCTTTGGCTTGAGGAAATCATGTAATTCCTCAGGGATCCTAGGTATATTCACCATTAATCTAGCCCTTAATCTAGAAGTAAAACAATTATCAAATTGCACATAACTAGTGCTTTCCTTATTACAAGATAAATTTGCAGCCCATATTTGTACTGGCAATCTTTCTCTATCAACTGATTGCCTTAATTTCATCCTCTCAAAGAAAAAGTCAACATTCTTAAACAAAAACATATGCATTAGCATAGAATACCAAAAGAATTGAATTTCGGTATCATTTTTTTGCAGCTTTGACAGCCCTTCATGCATCCTCTCATCCAAGAAAGAAGCGAAGTCATAGGTCACAGAGAAGTTAGGGTGTTGTATTTGCACCCCCATGAACATATAAGCAATGGGCATTATCGTACCAGGATTGAAACCCAAAATCTTACATAAAGAATAGAAAGTGGCCAGGAAATAGTTTGCAAAACAATTTAATTTGAAAGGTTCCTAGTCACTAGGGCTGATATGAAATTTTGAACCTCCTGCCCTAGCCAGATGAGGTGGAAGCAACCTTGCTCTAAAAAGAGATTTCAGCTTTGCATACTCCTGCTTCATTTCCTCAAGGTTGATAGGAACCAAGTCTTCGCTCGGTTCACTCAAGTCAAAAATATGTTGGACCTCTTCTCTGTTAATGCTCAATAGAACCTTTCCATCATTGTCCCTGATTATCTGTGTAACAAGGCCATATCTTGCAGCCACTATCCTAAGAAGGTCTACATTAGGGAATACATTTGGTACCACCAGCTTCCCCATATCATACATCCATCCATTTGAAAAAGGGTGAGGCAAATTCCTCTGTCCATACCACAATCTGAACAATTCCAAGCCAGTGAGGGGAACCCTAGCATCGACAATGTTGGAGCAATTATACACTAACCCTTCCCCTAGGATTTTCCCTCGCATTAGGACCAATCCCTTCCTCCTATCATTCTTTGACAAGGGCAATTGATTTAGGAAATCATCATACAAGTTTCATTTCAAATATTCAGTTTGGCCAGAATGTTGCTTGGGTGGTGCCATCTCAGAAAAACTAGGGCTTCTTTACAACGTTATAATTCAGATAGCTAGGACTAACCAGAAATAGAAAATTACAGGACAAAACACTGCAATTTCTCACAACTATAATTAAACTGTAGCCCTAACACATTCATCAACAAGCTCACAGCACATCCAACTAATCCTTTCCCAAATTCAAATGCAAAATGACCAGGAGGCACAAAAAATAAGCTCACAACTTTGTTCGCAGAACTCCCAAATTTTGGCTACAGAAACTTGCAATTCTACCTACGGCTCTGAAACTGCTTCATGAAATAGTTGAATGCTTTGTCATACAAACCAAGCAGTAAAATTAATTTTATTTTCGATCAAATTATGCCAACAAGTGCCTCATCCGCCATTAAAGCTCAATTTCACGCTGCACTAACAACTCCAACCATATTTGATGCAGATTTAAATTTGAGTCGTTGATTCTTCAGCTTGATCAAATCATCGATGGCCGGGTTCAAAACAAGCTGACACAATTTCCAACACGGTGATAACGGGCCCATCTTACCATACACTATGAAGGAAGTCCACGTGGCGGTTTCCCGTGATATCGCAATCCTGAAACTTCTGATCGCGCGATGGCTGGCAACCGTTGATCTTGAGCATCAATGATCTCGTTCCTTTAACACAGTCACCAGCCATGTCGTTAACCTTCGAGTAGCTTTTTCAGCGATATTATAACATATCCGTTGATTTAGAACATGTGTGTCTCTAGAACACTTTAGTAATCTGCCCCTTAATACATTTAAAGTCAGCTAGTGTTTCCTTTACTCTTTAGGCTTCATCAGATGAGACACATGGTGCCCACCCGTGATTTCGCAATCAACCCAAGCACCATCGCAGGATGGTGAGAAACAACTCATATCAAATGGCAGTTGGTCAATGATAGCGCAAATTTGATCCCCCGAATAGGACATGTGGTGCTCGCCCATGATTTCACAATCCTTCAATTCCCGATCATGAGATGGCAAGCACCGTTGATATCTGCAGGAAATAGATCAACGACAACACTAAATCAACCCTTGCAAAATAAAGCATTCATTAAAAGGAGAAGTGGGCATTACTAGGCGGACGACAAACAACAACATAAGTTATTTTTAAAAAAATGAAACACGGGGCCAACCGAGACTTAGGAAATAAAACCCTGCGGAGGAAATAAAGTATTAAAATCAAAGTTGGGTTTTAATTTTAATCCGGTGATGTAAGGCTAAGCCCTTAACCCCAGTGGTCATGTCGCCAACGGCTTAGCCAAATCATTTCAGTAAATACTAACCGTGCAATGTGTAGGTTTTTCATATTCGAAGATATGGGAGAAGATCTCGATCGTACCATGCCAACTCGCAGACCTAAGGTATCGCCTTGTTATTTGGCGCGAGGTCAGCAAAAGGAAAATGTGTGTCCTGTATGGAATGTGGGGCCCAATCTCCACTATTGAGCTCATAACCTGTGGTTTTAGATCGAAAACCAAGATCAAAAGCTAATGTAAATCTCTATTGTTCCCTGCTAGCTCGCAGGAGGAAGATGAAGGTTGGTTAAAAGCTGCAAGGTCAATGAGATTGCGATGCGTAGCTCTAGCAGTTCAGTTTGCAAAGTGAATAGGACCTACCAACATGGTAGTTGGTTTCTGAGATGGATTAATGTTATTGGTCTTGAGGAAGGTGAACGATGCTTCATTGGATGTCAAACTGAGTTAGCCCGAGATAAACTGTTTGATCTGCCAACTCTTCAGGAGATCAGCGGGCAGTATTCAAAGTTGGAAAACGGCACATGGTGATCATTTTATCATACAACTGGTGAAGCATTAATGAATTATTCCTTGCTTGTGTAGTCATATCGATCTCAATCTGTGTGAAGATGTTGTTGGAAATCATGAAGGGTGATCTGTGGATTCTCATGCAACTCTAATTAAACGATGACAGTACATACACCGCCAAATTGCCATGTTTGCACATGCATTTTTACTAAGCATTGATGAAGGTTTCCATTACCTCACACAATAAATACAAGAGGAATTAACTGCTAATAGTGTCATTCTTGTAGCTGTTAGAGCACTTTGTGGGCTGAGTCTAATCAAGTTTGATTACTTGTCTAACAAGATAAAATGAGTAATTCAGTAAGAAGGTTTGTTCATTTGACCTCACAAAAACTCGGTCCTGCTATCAAGAAGCTGCTTTGGTTGACAAGCCCAGGCTTGTGCCCAATAGATGTAGTAGATGGCTGCAATTCTAGGACGTTGCTGCTCAACTGGTAGATGACAAAGGCAAGCAGTCGGTGTGCTCTATTACTAGTGTCGGTAGGAAAATAAGGTATGGGCATGGCTCCTCTGGATGCCAACACTCACACATTGACCTTACGAGCAAAACTTTTGATGATGTAACCGAGACCGACTCCAACTACTGTCAGTATTTACCTCGCTTCAATCACGGTCTTCCCTCTAATGAGGAAGTGATATATGTGGTGCCATTGGTTGTTAAAACCCCAAGCGGACAGACTAGAACCGTATTGGGCAAGGACAAGAAAGAAGAGGAGGTTGAGGGTCTACCGTATTGGGCAACAACTAGAAGCGGGCGTGTATACTGGGGTTTGAGTGTTGGTAAGGGCAAGGTGGCAGGTAAATAAGAAGTTGTTGTGGTGCCTTCGTGGCAATTTGGTTTCCTGGTTTTTTTGCACTTGGATAGCAACAAAGGGGATTTTGATGATAATTTTTGTTCCCTTTTATGATGGTAGGTACAACTTTAGCTTTCCCCAGTTCATACACTATGTTTTGCAGATTCAACGTGTGGGAAGTTTTGAAATGAAAGTCAAATGCAATGGAGATTTTGTTCAAATGAAAATTTGTGGTGAAATTACATTTGAGCCCGAAGCTTGTTGCTCCCTTGTCATATAAAAGGGAATTCAAGGCTCATTTGTAGGGAGAGAACTAATGAAAGCTCTAGCTAGGTTTTGGTTGCCTGGTTTTTTTGCATGGATAGTGACAAAGGGGATTTTAAGGACAATTTGTGTTCCCTTTTCTGATGGCAGTTACAACTTTAGCTTTCCCCAATTCATGCACTATGTTTTGCAGATTCAATGTGTGCGAAGTTTTGAAATGAAAGTCAAATGCAATGGAGATTTTGTTCAAATGAAAATTTGTGGTGAAATTACATTTGAGCCCGAAGCTTGTTGCTCCCTTGTCATATAAAAGGGAATTCAAGGCTCATTTGTAGGGAAGAGCTAATGAAAGCTCTAGCTAGGTTTTGAGTTGAATATATGGGTGAAAGATAGGAATAGAATAGATAGCTTGTTTTGAGTTTTGGATGAATATATGCAAATTATCTTAAATTGT
Source organism: Sequoia sempervirens (assembly GCA_007258455.2). Taxonomy (NCBI): domain Eukaryota; kingdom Viridiplantae; phylum Streptophyta; class Pinopsida; order Cupressales; family Cupressaceae; genus Sequoia; species Sequoia sempervirens. Next base: position 565,991,873 of record VDFB02000015.1, on the reverse strand, counting down.
ATGCAGATATGACTTATAAGCATGAATAAACATATAATTCTAATATATTTTCTCTCCTTATGTGGATTTGAGTGAATTTTGAATGAAATGTTAATGATGTTGTCATTCTTCTTTTGAGAATGTGTTCAATTGTGTGTCTATGTTTTTGCTTTGATTCAAGAAAATCAATTAAATGCTTAAATGGAGTCATAAGTTTACAATTATTTACAAAGGATTTGATAAGTAGTAATATATCAGAGAATTGAGCTCCGTAATGCAAGGTATTAAATAGGTAGTCCATTCTATTAAATTCTTGGGTCATTCTACGCTAGCAGTAAATGGGTAACTAAATATTTAACTGACGAAGAATAAAAGAATAATATGTAAATGGGTCACTCACTCACTCCCTCTATCTCTCTCCCCTTAACCCTAAACCCTTAACCCTTAAACTCTAAACCCTTAATATTAGGTGTGTATTAAAACATTATAAATGTATAAATTTTTGGAGTTCTATTAGGAATTGAATAATAAATGACGATGAATAGGAAAATCTAAGGCACTTTAATGTTTTCAACAAAAATGTTAGAGTTCAATTAGGATTAGTGTTCACTTAGGGTTAGGTTTAGGGTTCAATTAATGTTCAATTTGGGTTAGGATTGAGGATGAGGTTGGGGTTTAATTAAGGCTATGAATCAATAATAGTTCAAATAGGGTCAAGGTTAAGGTTAGGGTTGGGGTTAAGGTTCAATTAGGATAAGAATTAGTGTTAGGGTTAGGATTAGAGTTCAACTGTAGTTCAAAGTTAGGGTTATGGTACAATTAGGACTACTATTCAATAAATGTTCAATTAGGGTCAATACTTAATTAAGGTTAGTTTAAAAGTTCAATTAGCGTTTGGGTTAGGGTTGGGATTATGAATCAAGTAGGTTTGGGTTGGGGTTAGGGGTAGGGGTCAATTATGCTTAGTGGTCAATTACAATTAGATTTAGTGTTCAATTAAGGGTTAGGGTTTAACTAGGGTTAGGATTAGAATAGAATAAAGTTTTGTGTTTAATTATGATATCTAGAATTTAGTATAATCTTAGAAAATGAAATGATTTGGACACAAAGAAAAAAAAATAGAAAAGTTGATTGTATATAGATCTTATTTATTAATTTATTCTAAAAT
>VDFB02000015.1:565976804-565990626 GCA_007258455.2 Sequoia sempervirens | reverse complement strand
TCGTTAGGGCTTCTAAGGTTAAGGTTAGGGGTTGAAGTTAATAGTTCAATTAGGATAATAATTAGTGTTAGGGTTAGGATTAGAGTTCAACTATAGTTCAAAGTTAGGGTTATGGTACAATTAGGACTACTGCTCAATAAATGTTCAATTAGGGTTAATACTTAATTAAGGTTAGTTTTAAAGTTCAATTAGGGTTTGGGTTAGGGTTGGGATTATGAATCAAGTAGGTTTGGGTTAGGGTTTGATTAGAGTTAGGTTTAGGTTTAGTTAGAGTTAGGGTTAGGGGTAGAATTCAATTATGCTTAGTGGTCAATTACAATTAGATTTAGTGTTCAATTAGGGTAAGGGTTAGAGTCCAAATAGGGTTAGGGTTTAACTAGGGTTAGGATTAGAATAGAATAAAGTTTTGTGTTTAATTATGATATATAGAATTTAGTATAATTTTAGGAAATGAAATGATTTGGATACAAAGAAAAAATAGAAAAGTTGATTTTATATAGATCTTATTTTAATTTATTCTAAAAATTCTAATTAATAATTGTTTAATTAATATAAAATGAATATTTTATTTTTATTTTTCTTTATTTATTTTATTAGATAATTATAAAACTAAATAGATAATAAATATTTTATGGATTTTAAAAATTAGAATTTAGTTTAATTTTATTTGTAATGTCAAATATTAAAATTTTAGATTGAAATACTTAATTGATTTTAAAATATTTATAACTAATATTCAATTTATAAACTAATATTAAGACATTAATAAATATAACCCGCGGCATAATGTATTAAAAATGCATCAAAGTATTTGTCATTCCTTCGGTTTCACCGGATGAGACACGTGGCGCCCGCCCGTGATATCGCAATCAATAAAGAACTCGCAAGTTTTGATCACGCGATGGCGGGAAACCATGGATCTCAACTGTAGACACCTAAAAATGACCTAGGCCTGCAAGCTTCATTTTTACTACTTTCGTCTTAGCATAATTAAGACATTTAATTATGTCCTTGGTCCACATTCAACTATTAATTAAATAATTTATAATTGTTTAATTAATTTATGTCTTTGTATTCTTCATGATTATTAAATAAATAAATTTTATTTATTTATTAAATACGTCATTAATTGTTTGTCTTCCCTTAATTAAATAAATTTCTTAATTTATTTAATTACCCTTTGTCATATATTTCTTCCTGATTATTAAATAAATAAGTTTTATTTATTTATTTAATATATCACTAATTATCTTAATTAAATAAATTGATTAATTTATTTAATTAATTAATCTTATCTTCTAAATTAAATAATTAAATTTAATTATTTAATTGTCAATTTAATATTCCTCTCATTTTAAATAAATTAAATTATTTAAAATGTCATCACAATCTTAACTGTCAGTCATTTTGGTAAATAATCTGAAAAAGATTATTTATTGTCTCATAAAATTCATAATTTGAATTAACTCAATTCAAAATGGTAACTAATCTTCCAAAAATCAAGTAATCGGGCAGATGCTTGATTTTTCAAATCTTATCTTCAGTCCAAATCTTATCTTCTTGATTTTTTGAATCTTGCAAATCAGGCAATCTTATCTTCTTGATTTTTGAAAATCCTTATTTTCTAATTAATTTATCTCATTTATTCTCCACCGTCGATCTGATTATCTGAGACATTTTCTTGACCGTTCGATTAATGAATTTTCCCTAACCCTAATTAGGGATTCTCATATTTAATCTGGACCTCTCGTTCTAAGTCTTTCTTAGAATTCAATCTCATCCGTCCACTCAAAATTGTGTTTTCTATAAAAGACATTTTTGCTCATAATTTTGGGATCGGACAACTTCATTTTTAATTTAATAGTCATTATAGTCATTTGGCATTAGTAGTCATTATTTTCATAGACATTGTCATAGTCATAGGCATTTAGACATTGCATAAATCTTTCAAAGCTTGTTGTAGGTCTTAGAAATTTGCAGATTGCTCGCACAACGAATCTAAGGGCACAATATCATCCAACAAACAAGAAGGTGCTTAGGTAATCATGGAAAATGCAATTTACAGGTTACAGCCAAGAAGTCATACAAAATCTCGTCACCTTCTTTTGAGCACAGAAAAATGGGCAAATAGAATCGTTTAAAACGTTTTCTGGGTTTTGTAGATTTCGGTCTCAGTTTTCCAGAACTTCAAATGGTTTGAAATTTTATTAAGATTTGAGAAAGTTATGGCTATTTTATTGTTCGCTATTTTTTTAATTTAGCTTTTAAAACCCGCGTTTTTCTTTTGTCTATAACATTTTTTTTGTATAGAATTGTGGGAAAAAATTTCTGGGTTTTGAAGGTCTATCATTTAGCTTTCCATAGATATCTACCACTTAAAATTTTGTTAAGTTTTGAATAAGTTATCACTGTTTTAAATTGCTGCTGTCAATAAATTTTTATTTTTATTTTTTTTGTTACTAATCAAGATTTGCAACTTGTTGGCGGTTACTTTTCGTGGGTTGAAGACAAACACTAAAACTACTAACGTATTGTCTTGTAGGTTTGATTGTCAAAGATCAAACATCAAAATAATGTGCTTGCCTTTTTATTAGTATAGTACACATTTCATTTTGGTGCAATTAAAACCAACCTCTGTTTGATCATGTTTGAATGTGTTTGCAAAATGGTGAAAAGTATACTCACCTTAGTAGCGGTGATAAAGAAGCTTAGACCCGTTTTATCTATTTTTTTACCCTTCCGCGATTTGGTACATATCGGGAAGTATCCCTCCCCTTAGCGTCGTGTGATCTAGTGTAAAAGCAGGTTACTAACTCTAGAACTTGTAGACGTTACGGTGGGGAAAAAGTACTCGCGAGTTGATACGGTGCGGTAGCACCCTAATAAGGACTTCTAGCCGGTATATAAAAGTGGGTTCTTAGAGGCAAGAATCACAAAGAATAATGGATTCGGCGAGATGGATACGAAAGGGGACTCGCCCTGGATGCCGAGCGAATAACGGGTAAAACCTCTTGTTTTAGTGTCCAGCGGATTACATTGGCCATTGTTTGGTATAGTGCGATGCGATCATGCCCAAAGACACTCACTACTAATCCCCTTGAGTAGAGATAGCAGTTCTTGGGAAGTCACTACCCAAGAATTCAAATTTGGTGTGCTTGAATGATGTTAATGAGCCATGGAGGGGAGCCAATGCCACCAAAATTCTAAGCTATCCACTCTCGAGAAGGAAAGGTGTTTATTACCAATTTGGGGTATATCGGTGGGCTATACCAAGTATACAAACCCTTGGCCTATTGGCCTTTTAGGATTGTACTTGTCTTATGTGTGTTTGCTTACACCCAAAACATTGTGCTTGTCAAGTGCTTGTTGGATTACTCAAACATTATACACAACAGTCACAAATCTGGACACAAACAATCGACCTTGGACAAATCAAACTTTTGAGCAAAACATCAAAAAACAATCTTAGTCCTCATTTTGAACCTTAGACTTTGCATTGTTCATCTTAGACCTCATTTTGAACCTAGACTTTGCATTGATCATTTTAGTCCTTCGTCAGCATTATTGTCTTAGTCCACATTTGACACTTTGGCTTTGATCACCTTATCATCTTACATCAATCATTTCCTTAGACAAACATTATCATCACCTAGTCATTCTAGTCAACATTTAAGGAAATATAGTCTTGCATTGTCATCCTTTATCCAAAAAATCCAAAAATATAGGCTAGTGTCATCCTTGCATTTACTTGTCATTCTCATCATCCTCATTTGAGAAAATCCCTTTTATAGTTGAGACTAGGCTTCAAAGACAACAACGACAAATGAAAAACTTTGGACAAGATTCCAATCCCAACATCGACAATAACACTTATGACACAAACCAACATTGGACCTTTTCTGACCCATTTCACAACATAAACATGCAATCTTCCATGAACATGCCATCTTCATCACAAAACATTTTTGAACCATTCATACGAAGAGACCAAAATGGACAAGTATATTTCAAAGACATAGAAGCTGCAGCGCAAAATCCTAATATATTCTCCTTTGTAAAAAAATCAGTCTTATGTGACCCTCAAAGGTATCTAGCCATGCTTTTGGACAAAGGGGCTAAGTTACCACAAGGCCTTGACATAAATACTTTACCACCATCTGTCTACCCTCACAATCAACAGTCACTTGACACAAATCCTGCCATTAATTCACAACAAACATCCACTTATCACCCTTATCCTAACCTTGACAAGGGAAGCCAACTGTCCAATAGTCCATTCCAAACCTCCATGTCATATTCTAATCCTTCACCTATTAATTCCATCCAAGTCTGCATCCCTTATCAATCATCTACTAACTCATGTCAAGTCCCCACATCATACCATATCGATCCGGTCCAAGTCTCCATGTCCTCTTTCAATCAACCTTACACCAATCCAGTCGAAGTCTCCATGTCATATCCGGTCCAAGACTCCATGTCATATCCGGTCCAAGTCCCCACATCATACCCTTGTCCTTCACATACTAGTCCAATGCAAGTACCCATGTCCTATCCTAGTCCTTCATATACTAGTCCAGTCCAAGTTCCCACGTCCTATCCTAGTCCTTTGGTCATTAATCCTTTTCAAGTCACCCCCTCACAAGCCACATCTAGTGATGAAAATTCTATCATAGTCCAAAGTCAAATCCCATTTAACTTGAGGATGCGTGTCAAAATGAAAGCCCAAAAGCATGATCTTATAATGTCACCCTCATGTCAAGAACAAGGTAGTCCATCCCCATGACCTTATTCCATTGTCTCCGCGACAGCCCATCGTAAAGACCATCATTGACCAAGAAGTCCAAATCCATGACAACCCCATCTTCGACCAAGACCCTACCATTGACAAAGAAGTCCAAAACGATCCACTCCTTGACCTTTATGCCATTCATGATCAAACACTTGTTGACCCTATACAAGCCTCAACTATTGACACTTCCCACGATGAGACACTTGCCTTCATGGGACACATAGACGATATTCCTCCAGAACAAGAATCTTCCACTAAGGACATGCTTGCATATGATCAAGTTATAGCTAAAATCATTGGACTCTATGACACTAAACATAATGATGGATTTGACATTGCTTTGGACTCACCAACAGAATCATCTGAACCTGACATATCGCATGATCAAACCAAAGATATCAGTCAGGAATATGTCCAACATGACAATGAAGCTAAGACATGTTATCAACTAGGGTCATCTATCTTTGTCAGAGTAGGCTTTCTCGCAGATGAAAATATTACAAGTCATAGTGTCCATAGACATCATAATGGGTTAGCATCTTGCTTTCAAAACAATAAATACCCCATCGCAAATAGAATCTGTCAAAGCATGCAATATCAAGGCAAAGGACCAGGCATACACGAGCAAGGAATTCTAGAACCAATACAACTTCAGGAAAATTATAGACATCAAGGTCTTGGTTATTCCTCAAACAGCAAATCAAAAGAAATCAAAAGATGCCAGTGGTACCTCCTCGATACTTGGGGTAACCTTGTCAGATACAAATGTCAAAATGGAATCCATGAGAAATCCTTGTCATAAGATTGTTGCCAACACCCCATCCACCCACACCATAAACCATCATTCTATCATGAATCAACCTCCCCTTTGGGACCAACAAAAATAAAAGTCTTACAAGTCAAAAGATCAAAATCAAATGTCAAAGACCATTGAATCAAACAAAAGGAAAAGTGGACAAATGAAATTAAAATGGATCCCAAAGAAAGATGGATTAAACAAAGACACCAAGTCAAATACAAAAGTCAATCACAATGTGGAGCCACAAGACAAGAGGACTCCCACATATAACACATGTCCACCTCCTTCAAAATGGTCATCAATCAAGACATATAAAAGTGTTGGTTCCAAACACCATCCCTCCAAAATCCATCATCCACCATCCCAAGTTTGGAAAATAAAAAGTGATTCGCCCAAACGTCCAAACAACCTTTCCATGTCCACCATCATTTGTTATAATCCTACATCTCGCCTAAAGTCCAAAAATCCTACGTCACAAATCCGTCACATCATGGCAGCAACTCTTTACCACAAAGACTCTCATGGCACTCTATTGCGATGTGCGTATTTTGATAAGGCCAACTCTAGTATCAAAAATGATCACAATGACATCGATCAGTTGTATACAAGTGCTACGATCCTGACAGGACAACTCCTTCAGCAAGGTCATTATTGGCATATCATGACACCAGTCTCTACATCGGCACCGTCAGTGGATTCAGAATAGTCAGTGGTTATCTAAAGCATCCAGGCTATCCACAAAATCAGAAATACAAAAAAAAATTAAAAAATTAAAAAATCGTCACCCTGATGAAAACCTGGCAAACAGGCGTCTTGGTGACACCAAAAAAATCAAAAAGTCAATAAAATAGTAAAGAGAAAAATTTCATCCAATGGTGAAAACCCGGAAAATAGGGGTCTCCTCGATAAGTACCATGATGAAAACCCGCAAATGTGCATCATGTGTAAAATAAATCGCCTATATAGACTCTACACTTGGGGAAAGTCGCCCCATTTCCCATGCCTCATGACATTGAAATCCATCTAAGCTCCTATCATTTCCAATACCCATTTTCCCACCTACCTTGGTCTTGACATAAAATGGCACACATAAATCAGCGTTTTGGGAAAACTCTGACATGTCTATCCTTCCTACCATACACGATTCACAAAACATGATGTCATTGACCATCATAGTCTTATTGTCCTTATACAACATAGTCCTTGAAAATCATATAACAATTCCATTAGTCTCATGTCTCTCATCTTTTACCAAGGCCACCCCCTATCCTTTCATGCCTATCACCTATCTTGGTTTTCCCTTGTCAAATGGTCTAAGGATACTCCACCATCCCATCTAGTCCTAACTAAGTCATTCCAAATGCAACGATTATAATCCATACAAGAACACATTATCCAAAACATTACTTGATTGCATTCCTAGCCTAGTTGTAGACCTCGATACTTTCATCACATTATCGTCATCATCCTCACGTTGTTTCGAGATGCATCCTTCCCACGTCAAACAACATTGTCAATACATGTCAATTGGTATTCAGTTTGACTAGGGGGCACAATCATGTTTGTCCTTGATTCTCAAGTGTAGGCATCAGCTTATTTCTATTTGTCAGTGATCCTCTAAACGCCAAAATCCAAAAAAAAAATCATAAAACGACAAAAAGACCAAAAACATCACAAAAAGTCCTAAAAAAAGACAAAAACATCATAAAAGTCCTGAAAAAAAGACCAAAAACATCGTAAAAAGTCCTTAAAAAAGACCTAAAAATCATAAAACGTCCTGAAGAAAACCACAAATAAAACATCACACTGCTTGAAGAGCATGAACACATGGTCATCTCTTGTCAAAGTCAGTTATATCAATCAGTCTTTATCATTTGTCTGAACTACGTTGTCTCTGCGCACTTGCTACGTAGGCAAGACTCACATTTTGAGTCCCTGAGACATTAGGTCAGTCCTTTTAGGTTTGTCAAAATAAATCATGACTCAATCTTTTGTCATCAAAACGTCATTGGTCATGTCGAACTACGAGGTCTCTGAGTATATGACATAGGCAAGGCCATCTGTTGATGAGCCCCCGAGGCCCCACTAGGTCAGTCCATTAGGGTTCATGGCACTACACTGGCACACACATCAAAAGTCTTCAATCATTTTCCACATGGGAAAACTTCTAAAACAAAGTAAAAGAATCATTTATTCAACATGGCAATCTCATCAGCACATCACTCATATCATCAAGGCAATATCGGCATATAGCCAAACACAAGTCAAACTCGGTCAAAACAAGTCAAATTATCGCAACCAGTCAAACTATCAACTCTTGGTTACCTTTCAGATGGGTCCTTCTAAAGAATAACCTCTGTCATTGGTGCCTTAGGATGTGTCCTTCCTAGGCATCGTCCCTATCATTTGACATTTTTGAGGGATCTATTCTGACACTTAAGGATCATTCCTCTCGATAACAACGTTCTTTCAGATGTGTCCTTCTGAAGAACAAAACTCTGACATTGGTGCCTTAGGATGCGTCCTTCCTAGGCATCGTCCCTATCATTTGACATTTTTGAGGGATCCTTTCTGACACTTAAGGATCATTCCTCTCGGCATCACCGTTCTTTCAGATGTGTCCTTCTGAAGAACAAAACTCTGACATTGGTGTTTTAGGATGTGTCCTTCCTAGACATCGACATTATTCAGGATGTGTCCTTCTTGAATATGGCAAACTTTAGCATTCATCATCTCGACATCATTAAAACTTGACATCCAGACACACTTGGAAAATACTTGGCATTTGTTTTTGGCTTTTTATCATGTTACTAGTTTTTCAGTGGGATCCTGACACCGGGATTTAGAGAAGCAGCGATGTATCATGACATTTGTCTTGTCTTTTGACACTCATGTTACTAGTTTTTTCAGCGAGATCCTGACACCGGGATTTAGAGAAGCGGCAATGTATCATGACATTTGTCTTGTCTTTTGACACTCATGTTACTAGTTTCTCAGTGAGATCCCGACAAAAGGATTTAGAAAAGCAGCGACGTATCATGATAATGGCTTTATCTTATTTCTTTCTGACAGTCATGTTGCTAGTTCCTCAAGGATGTCCTGGCAACAGGATTTAGAGGAGCAACGACGTTTCATGACTTGTCTTTTTTGTCTTTTTCTGCTTGTGGTTGATTATGACAAAGACTGGGGCAATAACGCTCTTGGTATGAGTCATGATTATCCTTGTTTGCAACTACTTGTCTTATGTGATGGTATGACCTTGTACACCTTGATCTATGTCATATCATGGTGTTTGTTAGCCATCACAACAACTAGCCCAATGATGATTAAGAGCAATAAATATTAAAGTCCTACGGTAAGGTTTTGAAGGATTTGGTCTAGGAACTAACATGCATCTTCTTTAGTCTTGTCATCTTCTCTCACCCATCTCATATAGGCATTGCATCCATATCATCATCCATATCTTTTGCACTAACATTTCTTTGTCTCTTCATATCCTAAGTCTTCTCATTAATTTCGAGAGCACACCCATGTTCTTGGAACTTGTCTGTCCTCTCGAGGGGGCATACTGTAACCCTCCTCGTCATTCTTCCTCATCTTATTTTTCATTGGAGCATATTTTTGACTTATTTTCTTTGTCACAACGCGACAAGCGACATTATGACAAAGAGGGGTAAAATGTAGACACCTAAAAATGACCTAGGCCTGCAAGCTTCATTTTTACTACTTTCGTCCTAACATAATTAAGACATTTAATTATGTCCTTGGTCCACATTCGACTATTAATTAAATAATTTATAATTGTTTAATTAATTCATGTCTTTGTATTCTTCATGATTATTAAATAAGTAAATTTTATTTGTTTATTAAATACGTCATTAATTGTCTAAGTCTTCCCTTAATTAAATAAATTTCTTAATTTATTTAATTACCCTTTGTCATATATTTCTCCCTGATTATTAAATAAATAAGTTTTATTTATTTATTTCATATGTCACTAATTGTCTTAATTAAATAAATTGATTAATTTATTTAATTAATTAATCTTATCTTCTAAATTAAATAATTAAATTTAATTATTTAATTGTCAATTTAATATTCCTCTCATTTTAAATAAATTAAATTATTTAAAATGTCATCACAATCTTAACTGTCAGTCATTTTGGTAAATAATCTGAAAAAAATTATTTATTATCTCATAAAATCCATAATTTGAATTAACTCAATTCAAAATGGTAATTAATCTTCCAAAAATCAAGTAATCAGGCAGATGCTTGATTTTTCAAATCTTATCTTCAGTCCAAATCTTATCTTCTTGATTTTTCGAATCTTGCAAATCAGGCAATCTTATCTTCTTGATTTTTGAAAATCCTTATTTTCTAATTAATTTATCTCATTTATTCTCCATCGTCGATCTGATTATCTAAGACATTTTCTTGACCGTTCGATTAATGAATTTTCCCTAACCCTAATTAGGGATTCTCAGATTTAATCTGGACCTCTCGTTCTAAGTCTTTCTTAGAATTCAATCTCATCCGTCCACTCAAAATTGTGTTTTCTATAAAAGACAATTTTGCTCATAATTTCGGGATTGGACAACTTCATTTTTAATTTAATAGTCATTATAGTCATTTGGAATTAGTAGTCATTATTTTCATAGACATTGTCATAGTCATAGGCATTTAGACATTGCATAAATCTTTCAAAGCTTGTTGTAGGTCTTAGACATTTGCAGATTGCTCGCACAACAAATCTGAGGGCACAATATCATCCAGCAAGCAAGAAGGTGCTATGAAGGTGAAACATGGAAGGAAAGGAAGGTATAATCGTTCTTTGTTTTGATTTTCCATTGTTCTTGATAGCCTCTTTGGATTTTTGATGTTTATTATTTGATAAGCTAACGCCATCTAAATTTCCTCAGTTACATCAACCATTGGCAATCCTATTCATTCAACACAGTCGCCAACCTTGTTATTAACCATCGAGCACCTTTCTACCGGGATTATAACATCTCCGTTGATTTAAAACACGTGCATCTTATAACTGCTTTAGTATCCTACGGCATAATGTATTAAAGACCCATCAAAGTATTTATCATTCCTTCGGCTTCACTGGATGAGACACGTGGTGCTCGCCCGTGATATCGCGATCAACTGGTGGGGTCATCGCGGGATGGCGGGGAACGGTTGAGATCACATGACGATTGATCTACGGTCATGCAAACTTGTCCCTATGAAAAATAAAAACATTTATTAGGGGAGAGGGCATGAGACACATGGCACTCACCCATGATATCGTGATCAACTAGTGGGGTCATCGCGGGATGGCGGGGAACGGCTGAGATCACACGATGATTGATCTACGGCCATGCAAACTTGTCCCTCTACAAAATAAAAACATTTATTAGGGGAGAGATCCCAGTAGTCGTGCGGGGTGAAAAATAAAAACATTTATTAGGGGAGAGGGCGCACTCAATCGTGATGATAATACCCAGTATTACCACATATTTATACTATATATTGTAAATAAACAGTCCAAATGTAAATAAAGAAAGATATTTATACAATCCAAGAAAATAAGTTAAAATGTATTTAATAAAAAATTATATATTAATTTTTTTTCTTTTTTAGATGAATTAAGAGTATGATTTAAAATATTTTAATTCAAATAACATAAATGATAAATTGAAGTGGGAAAACTTGAATATTATTTTAAATTTTGAGGTTTCATATTTATGTGTGAGATTGATCTAATATTCCAGAAAATGAATGTTAAAATATCATGAAAAAAATAGGCATAGAATGAATGTAGAAGTAAAATTATATTTTGTATATATTCATAAAATAAGATCTAATAAACAAAAAAATATATGCAATTAAAAATAAAGGAAAAAAAATAATTCCAACCTGATAAGAGAGATAATTAGATTATAAGGATAACTTTAAGGCTAGGGTTAGGGTTTCTATTAGGATTAGTGTCTTTAGGGTTATGGGATTAGAGTTTTAATCTACAATTAGGTCTCACTAATGTTTGCTTAGGGTTTTCTTGGGAGAAGCTCTATTGAATGGTAAGTGTATTTTATAAAAATTAATATGTCAAGAATTAATTTTAGATAATATTGCTATGATTTTTCATAGAAATAAATTCTGTAGATTAAAAATTGATAATAGATTTCCTTCCCTCTTCTTTGTAGACAAGCTACCATAATATATGGCCTTAAAATCCCATTCATAGTTTGAGCTTTCTAAACTATACAACATGACATCCAACAAAAAAAAAAATTGTTATGCATTTTTCCCAAGCACAAATTTTAGAATTTTAATGTGTTATTTAGGTTAATCTATTTTATTGCAATAAATAAATACACACTAATATATATATATATTATGGATTTGAGGGAAAATATTAAAATATTTATATATATAGAAAAAATTAAATGCAAGGGATTCAAGTACATACCTTTGCTTTTGTTAATGTTGATGAAGATACATCTTGATGAAGTGCCAAATTTGATGACATGATATAAAAAATTGGAATATCTTTGCTCTATGTGGCACTTGAAATTTTGTACAAAACTATAACTAACTCTACGCCAAATTTGTGACTTTGGACCTATTTTGCATCAATAAATATGAGCTTTGACACATGCCTCCTAATCTAGCATACAATATGTACTTAAATGCTCAAAATAGTTGGGAGTAGTGTTGAGATTGGTGGATCTTTTGGAAGGTCCAATGCTTCACCTTTGTATCTCTCCCTATAGATAGAGGTAGAGATGAATATAGAATGAGAGAGGAAAAGGGATAAAAATAGATAGAGATATAGAGAGAGATAGAGGGAGAAATAAATATAGAGAGAGATAGGAGATAGAGGGGGATATATATATAGAGAGAGAGAGAGATGGCAAGATAGAGATATAAGGAGATATAGAGAGAGAGGAGAGAGAGAGAGAGAGACAGAGAAAGACAAATAGAGATGGAGGAGGAGATAGAAATAGGAGATAGGAGAGAGAGAAAGCAGAGGGAGAGAAAGATAAACAAGAGAAAGACATAGATATAGAGATATATGGAAGATAAAGGGACAAATAGGTTGAGATCAAGGAAGATAGATAGGGCATAGGGAGGGAGCAAGAGATGGGGAGAGATAGAGAGGGAGGAGAAAGGAGAGATATGCAGAGGAGGGAGACAGAAGATGGGAAGAGGGAGATATATATAGAGAGGGGGAGAGAAGGAGAGTGAGAGGGGAGGCTAATATAGAGAGATAGATAGAGATAGGAAAAGAGATAGGGAGATAGATGCATAGGGAGATATACGTATAGAAGTATATGGATAGAAAGAGATAGATAGATGAGAGAGGGAGATTGAGTAGTATATGGATAGAAAGAGATAGAGAGATGAGTGAGAGGGAGATAGAGCGAGAAATAAAGATAAAGATATAGAGTAGAAGAGATGGAGTGAGTAAGATAAAGAGAGGGAGACATTTCTAGAGATAGGAAGTGAGATGGATGGGTAGAGAGAGGGAGACATTTCTACAGATGGAGCGGGAGGGAGGAATATAGAGGTAGAGATGAATATAGAGCAAGAGAGGAAGAGTGAGAAAAATTGATAGAGGTAGAGATGGATATAGAATGAGAGAGGAAGAGGGAGAAAAATCAATAGAGATATATATATATAGAGAGAGAGAGATAAGTAGAGAAATACAAATAGAAATGGAGAAGGAGATAGAAATAAGAGGAGAGTGAGAGAGGGGGGATATAAATGGGAAGAGAAAGACATAGATATAGATATATATGGGAAGAGAAAGGGACAAAGAGGTTGACATATGAAGATAGATAGGAGTATAGGGAGAGAGCTCAGATGGGAAGAGATAGAGAGAGGGAGGGAGAAAGGGAAAGAGATAGGTAGAGGAGGGAGAGAGAATATGGGGAAGAGAGAGACATAAAGTTAAGATGTGTCAATATTTAAGAATCCAAGTGTTTATTCTGAAATTCTTGCAAACATTGTTAAATTTTTAGTTATGTTCAAGTATAATTGTTAGATCAAAAAATGAACTTTCAGTTGGCACAAAATTATAGGTGACATAAATTTTTCAACCAGATTGATGAGAATACATCCAATATTTCAATACAATTTTATATCCTTCCTATAGCAAACTATATTTATTCACATATTCCACCCAAACTCAATCTCTCCAAGTGAGGTGTAGGCAAGCATATATGCAATATGTGATGTTTC
>VDFB02000015.1:565659678-565976704 GCA_007258455.2 Sequoia sempervirens | reverse complement strand
AATGGAAAGGTTAAGCTACATGTAGTGATATGACAGGATTGTGGCTGCATGTGCAAAAAAATTGAAATGAATGTGGATGATATGCAATTAAGTTGGTGCAAATTTTTGAATTTTTTGATCGGCGAGTGTTGCGGGTACCTTCAACTATAGGTCCCGATTTGAAATTTTGCAGCTTTTACTCATGAAGCTACAGGTCTCTACTGCATCGTGGAGCATACTTGAAAAAGGTTGTTGATTGTGTCACATGTGTGGTGTGTGCACATGAGGTTGGATAAGGAATTATACCTGAGTGATCTCAAGAGGTGAGTTTTGTAGCTCATTTGTTGAGTCACTTTGAGAACCTGTATTATGTGTTGTTAAGTTGTCAATTTACGGTAGTATGTTTGTATTAGAATCATTGCTTGGGCCAATTGATGCATTAGAGAAATAAGGAAATCATCATTTTGTGTTGGCTTCTTCTATATTTTCAATATGTGGCTATTGACCAATAGTGAAAATATAACTGCATCTATAGTCTACAATTTCACCGCTCCATTTGGAAAAACTTGATGTATTTCATATGGTCTCAACCATTTGGATTGTAGCTTCCCCTTATATTATTTATATCTAGAATCATACAATAAACCCTAGTCACCCACATTAAATTATTTAGTCTTTATGAGCTGATCATGCCATTTTGTTCTTTTTTTTTTAATTATTTATGTGTGATGCATGGCCTCCATTCTAATTTCATCCAACCCATTTAGATTATGTAGCCTCTCCTTTTGTGTTGTTATCAAGTCCATATCTAGTTCCACTGTTATTCTAAGTTCCTTGTACTCAAATTCAATGGGCAGTACTATTGTTTTTTCATACATCAACTCATGAGGTGTGAAGCCTATGGTTGTTTTCCAAGTTGTCCTATAGGCCTATATTGCCTTAGGTAACCTGGTTTCCTAATCTTTTTTGTGAATCTGCACTATTTTAGTCAGGATATTTTCAATCTCTCTATTTGTGACCTCTACCTACCCATTGGCTTGGGGGTGATAAGGTGTTGATTTTCTATGCTTGATTTCATATTCCTTAACCAATTGAGTAATAGGTTTTGAAGTGAACTCGGGACCTTAATCAAACACAATTTCTCTAGGTACTCCATACTTAGTAAAGATGTCTTTATATAGGAATTTTCCTACATTCCCATATCTAGCAAATTTTAATGCCTTTATTTCAACCAACTTTATTAGATAATCTGTGCAAACTAAAATATACTCCTTGTTATTAGATGTTGGTGAAATTGGGCCAATGAAGTCTAGCCCCCATTTATCAAATGGTGCTAGTTCCAACTATGGCTGCAAAGACATCTCATTTGTCCTTGTTGGCTTGCCCATCCTCTGACATCTATCATGCAACTCCTTGTATACCTTACTGAATCCTTATGAAGAGTTGGCCAATAGTAGCCAGTTGTTAGGATTTTCAATGCAATCCTTTTGGCTGCAAAGTGACCCCCATAGGGCTCATCATGACAAGCTTTTAGGATGTCAAAGACCTCATCCTCTCTTATGCATCTCCTCAAGATATTATCTAGACCTATATAGAATAGGTAACCAGCTACCCAAGAATATGGAAAGCTTTTGTGCACCAACTATCTCTTTTCTCTAGTAGAGAAGTGTGATGGTACTTGTCCTGCCACTAAATAATTTGTAATGTCAACAAACCAAGGTGTGTGTACATTGAGAGAAAACAAATGCTCATATGTAAAAGAATCATCCACAACATCTTCTACTAGCTATGTTGGTAATCTGGATAGAAAATTTGCCACCACATTAGCCTTTCAAGGCTTACCCACTACGGTTATATCAAATTCTTGTAGTAGGAGTAACCATATGACTAGTCTACCTCCAACCACAACTTTATTCATTGAGTACCTTATTGTAGTGTGATCAGTGTGGATAAATACTAGATACCTTGTGATATAATGCCTAAACTTGTTCATTGCATAAACAACCATCGACATCTCTTTTCTCGTGACACTATAACTAAGTTTTGATCCTTGTAAGTTCTTGTTGATGTAATAAATAGCATAATCCTTATTACCTTCATTTTATCCCAATACTGCTCCTATGGAAAAGTCAAAAGCATCAGTGTGCATATGGAAAGGCAATTTCTAGTTTGGCCCTCTTAAGATAGGTGCTTTTATTTGGGTTGTCTTAAGTGCTTCAAAAGAGTGTTGACATTCCATGGTCCGTTCAAATTATATATCATTTGTGAGTAGAACAAATAAAAGCATTGTAATTTTGTTGAAGTCCTGAATGAATCTTCTATAGTAGCTTGCATGTCCTAGAAAACTCCTTACATCTGTTTGTTTTTATGGCACAAGAAGTGTGGAGATTATCTCAATCTCATTTGGATCCACTTGAATTCCTTCACTAGATATTTTATAAAATATACTAGAACAATCCCTTGGGTCATCATCATGAAAAATTTCTCATGACTCAGGGATAGATTGTGTTCTTGACACCTTTTCAAAACCTTTTCTAGATTGTTGAGTGCTTCTTCATATGTTTCTCCATAGGTGGTGAATTCATTCATGTAGATTTCCATGGATTCATGAGCATAATCTAAGAAAATGCTTAGAAATACCCTTTGGAAAGTGGTTGGGGAATTACATAGTCCAAAGGGAAGAACATAATAGGCATATGTGCCACAAGGGCATGAAATCTAGTTTTATCCTAGTCCTCTGGAGCTATTCTAATCTGGTTGTAGCCATTAAATCCATCTAGAAAGGAGAAGTACATTTTACATGCTAGGGAATCAAGCACTTGGTCAATGAAAGGTAGTGGAAAGTGATCCTTTCTAGTGGTTGTGTTTAGCTCTCTATAGTCCACACATGCTCTCCATTTCCCTCCTTTCTTGGGGATAATAACTAGAGGTGATAGTGATTGACTATCAAAAATAGGGTAAATGAAACTTGCATTAAGTAATTTTTGTAGCTTGGTTTTAATTATTTCTCTTAAGGAAGGATTCATCCTTCTCTAAGGTTGTCTAATTGGTTTGAAACCATCATTTATGTAGATATTATGTATGCAAATATCTGAAATCCCCTTCATGTCATGGTAGTCCCATGTAAAGGTTGTTGTGTGTGCCTGCAACACAGTATTCGGAAAATTTTGTTGTTCTTCAATTAATCCATTGTTAACATTCTACCTAGCATTATTTATAATTTATTGGATGATGATTGGATAGATGAAAGGTCAAGGCCACTAAAATTTGGGACACATTGTTGTGGCAATAAAGAATGGAAAACCTGGGATACTTCTTTTGATGAATTTGCAGGTATAGTATTTTGCAATGGATCCTAATGACATGAAAGACAATCTTTTTGTTGTGGGTTCCTATTGCAACTATTTTGTATTATATGGTCAATTAAATCATCCTCATCTTGATCACTCGACAAGGGCTGCATTCAATAGCCATGAGAGTCTGCAAGGGATAGTGGTCTTCTTCATCCAAGGTAGGCAAAATGTTCTGCTCTAGATCTACATGAGGTTGGGTTGGTGGATAGAGGACCAACTTCTTGGTCACAGTTCCATTTGATATATCATATTCCTAGACCTAAAACCAATAAATGCATATGTTGTTGCTAACCATGGTCTACCTAAAATAAGTGGATATCCTACAAGGTTGGCCTTTGGCTGCAAGATTGTGAAATTTGCAAGATACTCCCATGAATCTAATGTTATGACAGTCCTCAATGATGCCCTTGGGTTTCACTATCGACCTATCTGCCAACTATAAAAAGTGAGTGTAGGTCTAAGGTTGACTAGCTGTAGTAGTTGCATTGTCTCCTTAGTCATGACATTAATGGCTACCCCTAAATGAATCAAGGTGTTTTTGATAAGTGTTCCATTTATCTTAACATTCACTACTGGGCTGCTAGGGTCTGTATATTTAGGGACGGTTATATTCCCTAGCATAATGTTAGCAAGGTTCCCTAGGACATGAATTGTCTGAGGGTCCTTCCTCTTTCTCCCTAGATTTTTTAAGAAAAAAGGTCTCTTACTGTCTTGGTGTAAATAGGAATATCCTTGATGGCTTGAATGAGAGGGATTTTGATAAGTTCACATCCTTAAGTTGACCCAATAGGTTTGTCTCAACTTGATTTTGATGTCTTTGGATAGCTCAACACTCAGGGAATGGAGGCTCTGGACATGAAATAGTTTGGTTTACCTAATTTGACACAAGCTCCAGAGGTGCATTGTCTAGAGCTTCAGCTATCCTCATCCACCATCTCAGTGATTTGAGGGGATGAAGGCCCAACTAGTGTTTTCCCTGACCTGAGCTGGACCTCACTCACCTCTAACCCATAAGTAGGGTATTGAATAGCCTCGTTAATGTAGGCATGTAGAGAAGGCTTGTTATTTGGGTTAGGTGCAGGTTGGGCAGGTAGTTGAGATGCTATTGGTGGCTGAGATGTTGGGTTTGATGGATTTGACATGACGCCTTGTTGTTGGGGCTATGAAGGCAACAAAGGTTGTTGGTAGTTCATATTTTGGTTCTGCCACTATTGACCCTTTTGCCATTGTGGCTACCATTTATTTTGTTGTACTGGCCATTAAGGGTGTCACACCCCGTCTTGTTGTTACTGATTTACTTTTACCTTAATGGGTAAATAGGATGGTAAATGCAATCATGAATGGATATGCTTTCTAAAATAATGGAATACTAAAATAGGTATCATGTGAAAGTATTGATAAATGTTTAATATGGCTTTGAAAGAGTAAATTCATGTTTACATTTATTGCTATATGAATATGCTAAAGTTTATGATGTATATGGACTTATTGTGAACGTCTAACTACCATTGCAAATGTGTTGAGTTGGTTGCAGGGAAAGGCTCAAATCCTCAAGGTGGAGGGGAAGTATCACTCAGGAGAAGATCTTGGTTGGGTAACCAGTAATGAAACCTATCTAAGCTTACACACACACTCATTGTAGAATGGTTGAGTCAAGTTATTGTGTTGGGAAGAGTAATTCATCCTTAGCATGATGTGGTTGCATTAGTAAGGGTCTTGATTATTGTTGAGTGCATTCTTGGATCATGTTATGTGTTTGAAGTTTATGAATATTTGAGCTTTCTATCGATACATATTTACATCAAATGTATACATGTATATGAGTATATATATATACATTGATTTGTGCATGAGAGCATAATCATATGCATGTATGTGTAAGTAGAAATACTTACAAACATACTCACACGAGGAATCAATTATATATATATATGAATATATACACTTAACGAATGCGTGTATGGGCGAGAAAATGATAAGGGTAACCTGGTATATGTGTATGTATGAATACATGTGTATGTACTTGATGGTGCAATCGAGCGTATATATATATATATATATATATATATATATATATATATATATACATAAATACATGTATACGTATGTATACATGAGCATAAAGGAATATGTACATATTTATATATATATAGTCGATGTTATATATAATATTATTATCTTGAGTATATATGAAAGTAATGATATATAAATATGTGTAATATATATATATATATACTAATGTGTGCAAGTGAAGTACATAATGGAAACGTACATTGCACATATAAGTATATATGTATAAACATATGAATATCGTTATTAACCAATTGTACGTAAATATATATGTATGTATACGAGTATGAGTATGAATATATATATATATATATACATGTATTATGAAAATGACGATATGGGTATGTATATTCAAATAACATGTAAGTCATTTATAATCTCTTGAATTGATATATATATATATATATAAAGGGTTTGTATATTGAATACATAGTATTTAGTTTATGAACGATGCTACCATTTAAGTGTGTGTGTATGAATAATGAACCATGCATAAGCAAGTAAAAGCTATACAACACACCAATGAAACATTATATCAAGGAATTCAAACAATAATCAAACTGAAACAAACAATTCCTCAATGGGGTCTCATTGTCCTCTATATCCAAGGATTCTTTAAGTCATTTTGCTCTCAGATTGTTTGTGCACATGACTTTCCAAATGACAACCTGAAGAATGAGAGATGCTGGAAATGCAAGAAGTATTTCCTACACTACATGA
Organism: Sequoia sempervirens; assembly: GCA_007258455.2. Lineage (NCBI taxonomy): Eukaryota > Viridiplantae > Streptophyta > Pinopsida > Cupressales > Cupressaceae > Sequoia > Sequoia sempervirens. Next base: position 565,970,582 of record VDFB02000015.1, on the reverse strand, counting down.
TTGCTAAACTAGTTGTAGATGATATGCAAAGATAATGGTGTTGCTATGATACTGCTAATGGAAATGATATGATAAAACTACTATAATTAAGATGCTACTAATGAAAATTCCATGATTAAACTACTGTAATTAAGATGCTAAAATGCTCACTAGAATGACAATGCTAAGATGATAATGCTAATGAAAATTCTACAGAGTGTAATTATGTTCAACTCTCTCTATATGCTTTTTCTATAAATGAGGGTCTACTTATAGATTTTCCAAGGCATGAGCTTAGGTGGCTGAAATCAACGGTTTGGATTTAATCTGGAGAATGGACGGTTGAAGATGAAGAGGTTAGAGAGAAAAGGGGAGTTTGTTCCCTTTAAAAGAACAAACTGCCAAGTGTGAAGAGGAATAAAATGAAGATGAAGAGCAAGTGTCCCAGATTAGTTAGAATTTGTTGAGGATAAATGCCAAATTAAATATTATAAATATTTAATTTCTTGAGACACATGATGAGGTGGAAGGTGGGAAGAAGTTAGTAGAAATGTGCTTAAATTCAAATTTAAAATTCAAATTTAATGAGAGGGAGTTAATTAAATAAAACAAACAAATTAAATTTGTTTCATTTAATTAAGACATGAAGAAAATGATTTAGGATAAGAAGAATCAGAGAAAATGAACTATATAAATAGTTTTTTTGATTTATTTATAAGTAGAAGAATTAAAGATTATTAATTAAATAACTTGTATTTAATTAATCTTCTAGACCAAATTTGAGAGTATACAAAGTGAATGGCTAAAACAACGTAACCTTTGTGAAACACAACCTAAAATACAAAGTAAGGTGTAACCATATAAGGAGTATGGCTTAATAAAAGCCATGTTGGAAGTCAAAACAACTAGTCTTAATTGCTACATGTTGTAGAGGAATAAAGCACATAGTGTTGATAGACTTTGAAAGATCATTACTTGGACATAGGTGCATGAATATAAAAGGTAGGGCGTTGGTATAATGTGTAGCATATTAAAAAGCATTGTAAGGCCAAATATAATTATATTGGAAATGAATAAAGATCGAACTATATGCAACGTATACTGCAACAAATAAGTCAATTTGGAGAGTTTGACTTAGTCGATGCTTGAGAAAGAATACATTTGACTTAGTAAACAACAATTATTCTTGGGACGCCTTATCATATGGTGATGGATTAATACCAACAACAAAGTAAATGTAAATGGATGATGATAGGATAAGTTACAAAAAGGTGATGAAATGGTCAAAATGTCTAATACATGCCAAGCAATTCTTCAATACTCTGTTTGTTGCAAAGCAAGGACTTAATCGACTTAAGCATGTGTTGCATTTTGAGAGAAGACTGATTCAATGAGAAAGGTTGCACCAAAATTATAGGGAGAGTGGCTGATTTCTTGGCGCCCTATTATGAAGTTCTAATTGTTGTAGAAGTACATTTTGGAAACAATTCGATTGTCACCATTTTGTCATGTGCAAAATGAAATAGTCATAAGTTGTTGTCAAAACTTAGAGGTTGACCTATAGCTTAATGTGCTGAGTAAACTCTTTATTTTTTGCCACCTTTTTTCCAAGTGAAGTGAGTCGACTAGCATGGAGATTGTTGTCAATTTACATGCCTTTTTTGTAGGCTGTGAAGTCTCCTTTTTGCTATATAAATAGAGAGGAATGCTCTCTCATTTGTTATTCTTCTTTTATTCCACTCTATTGTGCACTTCTAATATGCATTATTCTATTGTATTTTGTGAGAGCTTTAAGTGTTTTGCGAGAGCATATTATCAATTTGTGAGAAGCATATTATCAACTTGAGAGAGAGGTTTATTGAGGAATTGCTTGTGAGATCAAAGTAAAGCTAGTTGTTGTTTTGGAAAGTTGTGCAACAATCAGTCAATTGGACAAGCGTATTACAGGCATGAGGATAAATCTCCCTTATTTTTCTTTCTTTATGAAAGAATTGATTCTTGAGTGCTTAATTTGGTCTATTGAGATTACTTGCATTAGGGAAAGATAACATTTTTTTTGAAAGGTAAATAGAAGTTGTTTATGTTGTTTGTGAAGTGCTTGTAATTACTCCATATTATGAGGGTTTGTTTGTCATAGGTATTAATATACTAGATATGATTGAAAAAGGGTAGCTTAAGGGTTGATCATAACTAGAGTTATTTGATTATACTAGATAGCTAGTGGGTTACTCCTGGGATTGTTTGTCCATTGAAGGGAGGGAACTTGTACATATAATTTGTGAGTAGAAATACCCTAAAGTATGTAAGATTAATGATAGGTTAATTCTGGGGTTAAATATTGCCCGTGGGAGGGATTACCTATGCATAGATTATAGTGGCCTTGAGTCAAAACGAGCTTAAGAAGTGTAAGTGAATAAATGACCATCACTTGAAGTACTGAGTGAGAACACTTTGGCAAAGTAGTGTGATTTCCTTTGGCTCCATTGTCAGTTCATTGTGTCCATATAGTGCATGCTAGTTGCATATTGTAGGGTTACAAGTTCTATTCATGTAGGGCACAAACACTAATCTCAATGTGGTTGTCGTATGAGGTTACTCCACCAATCTCTTCGTCAAAGGGTAGGGCCATCTATCATATGATAGATGTGTGGAGGACTACATATGATTCTGTGGTTGGCAGAAAAGTGATTGAGTGATGCTTCTCCTCCTCAACAAGTGACAGAAGACCAAGGTTTTGAAAGGTGGATCCTGGACCATCTATATCTATCGCTACGAAGCTCAGAGGGGCTATGTTTGTATCTTGTACCCATTCATATGGAAGGATGTAATCATGAATTATGACATCTATGTAATGGAATGATTTGTGAAATTACAATGGAATGCAATGGAACTTTGGAAATAGTTTTATTTCAAATGTGCATGTAATTTACATTATGGAAAGAAAAAAATTATTGTTATGATATGACGTCATGGTTTATTCACTTGAGGTGAAACATTGGAAATTTTACTAAGTAGAACACCGGGGTTGTTACATGTGGTATCAAAGCTACTAGGTTCAGCTCTGGAACCTATGAGCTCATTACACAATGTGTGAACCTTATCAGAAGATAATGGTAAAAGAACAAGGGGAGATGAAAAGGAAGATAGGATTCCAGTAATCTTGTTTAATTTTGGGACTAGATAAGAGTCCTCCCTAGAGTCAAAAACTCCTAAACCAAGAACTCAGTATGATATCCCCTTGGATTGCAGAAGATTATGCAATCAGGATATGTAGGAAGGTTATGAAGGAAAACCAATAGGTACCTTTATCCTAAATAATAACTAAGTGACTCTAAAGGGCTAGGAAGAAATGAGATAACCTCTTTAGTAGTAGCAATCTATAGTTGCGAAGAGAGTCAAGGATTTTTGGATTTAGTAAGAAATACTATGAATCTATGAGTATGCATTGTTGGCATAAATTAGATCAAAGTAGAGAGTCAACAAAAGAGGTATCTAATAGGTTGGATAACTCTTGACTTGAATCTAATTTCTGAGCAAGGCTATGAACTTGTAAGAAAGGGGATAGTACCTTGGAATAAGGGAAGAGACTAGAGTGGTCAGAAATGAAGTAATCAATGAAGTGGACATAGTTCCACACACCAAAATTGACGAGATCAATTTAGAGTTTTGATTAAAATGAGGAAAAGAAACCAAGCAACTTTAGAGTGCTTAATGTTATGAAGTCACCAAGTATTGGGACAAAGTCACTTGGAAAGGTGATGGTGAGAAAGAAGCCTGAAAAGGTAAAACATATTGATCCGAAAAAGGTTTGGATAGTACATAGATTGATTGAAGTATAAATTGAACTCACCAACATGTCAACGTAAACCAACATATGTTTAAAGGTTCCAAAAGGAAATGGATACAGTGTGACACTATGTGTCAAAACTATTGAAATAGTAAGGAAAAATGCTTTAAGTTGAAAGGTACGTCAACAAAAGAGGCTTTGTGGGTATGGATATTCCTCCATAAAAAGGATATAGGAAATAAAATTGGAATATTAGAGAGCCTCTTAGCTTGTAAAGTTGCTAGTTGTTCAAATATATCTTTTTACTGATGATCCAAAATGTTGAATCTATGAGATTAGAGATCAGTGATGAATCTAACTTTGGTAACAAGTATATTCAAGGTATGCCATGGAGGAAAGAAAAAGGCAATAGAAAGCCAACAACGAGGAGTGTTAAAACATTTTGAGAAAGCAAATGTTTCTAGGAGTTCAACTAAATGAGTTGATCGAATGTCATGGAAACACTAAGGGGGGAAGGAAGAGAGTGGACTGACTCGGATAAAGTACCCCATCCAACAAAAATCATGAAAATATTTTCGATTTGGAAGAAATTTTGACTTCTTCATAAGTCATGATGTCAATTAAGTCATGTATTTCATGACCACAAGGATAAGGTATTGGAATTTTTGGAGAAAAATAGTGGAAAGGTCAAGGATTGTGACCTATTATCACACCATACCTTGTATATATTGGATTGTAAAATCAATTCCTATTATCATTGATGCCTTAAGGAAAGGATAGGAGGATTACTTGATCATGAAAGGGAAGATCATTGTCTATGGGATAGACAAGGGAAGATCTAGATTACTTATGATTTGTAAGGAAGTGTCCCTATACTCCTATATACCCTATATGGGGATTTGGATAAAGATGTTATTTCTATACATAGATAGTAATACTACATGTATATTGTGAAATGTATCCACGTCTTGAAGCGACTTGACAATGTAGCTTATTATGCTAAGGGAACCTTGGGAATGATAGGGTTAGCATTGCAAAAGTAAAGGTATGAAAGATACAATGTGACGTTATGTGAACCACATCAAATATCTTTACTGGAATGATCACTTGATCATACTTATACTTGAATGAAACCATAGGTTCAGGATAACCTATTTGGGATGAGAAGTTCATTTGATTAAAGAGTGAAACCTTAGGTTAAGTTTTACCTACTAGGTGGGGATATGCACTTGACTACTCATTGATACCTATAGGTTGGGAATAACTTACTTGGCTGGATTGTACATTTGGTCTTGATTGGAACATATAGGGGTAGAGTAACCTATATAATCGGACTAGTCATTGGTTGATGACTTTATCCTAAGATTAGGGTATACTGTGGTTGAGACTCACCTATGTGATTAAGTGAATCACTTGAGCTAACGAGAAGCGTTTGTGCTTGGTTATTAGGTATGCAATTAAATTTGATATCTTTTAGGGACCAACATGATTGAACAGGGATTAATACTCAAAATTAGTACCGATGCTCAACAAGAAAGATGGATTGATTTGAAAATTGGTTTATAATTTTGAGAATGATCCAAGGATGGAAGAAATCCAATGTATGGATGTCCTAGGATGAATGATATTTATCTCTGCAAAATGTCTAAGCATTATGCTTATGTGGCATGAGTCCACAAAATAGGTTTTTGCTTAGTCAAAGAATAAACTATTATGGGATGTAAAAGGACCTAGGTACCCAAAATTTTGGGAGATTAAGGAAAGAAATGAGGAAATTGATGTCAGAGTTAGGACATTGGAATGACAAAATTATTTGTTGGATGAGGAACCACTATAATTTGGAAAAGATGGAGTAAAATGTTGCAGAGTATGTAGCAAGATATTGTCCAGTGTGCCAGGAAATGAAGGCAAGATGTCATCATTGGCAGGACATGTATACTCTCTTGAGATTCCAGAGTGGGAGTGGTAAAACACAAGATAGTTGAATCTGTCTATGTCGGTAGAATTGACATAATGTATGGTGAATAGACTCACCAAGGTAACCAACGTTGGTTGGAAAATTTGATTTATGGGATTTCGGTCCTAAGTAATATATTGTGTAAAGTAATTGCTTAGTATTCCTGAGAAGGTTGTCTATGTTGTTAACGAGCAAATAATGATAGGGTTGTGTAAACCATGATCATACTATGAGACATTTAATTGAACAAATGCACAATATATTATTGTAGCCGAACAAACAAAAGTGATAAACCAAATCTTGAGCGATTTGAAGAATAATTATAAACTTCTATCATTGAGGTTTGATCCATTATATGGAAAGGAAGGTTAGAAACTCTATAGGATAAGAGATAGGGTTAACCTTAAACTAGAAATATTATCAAAAGGAGTAATAAATCGAAGAGATCGATGAAAATTTTTCGATACAAAGCTTGAAGTATGAAGCAGTATTGTTATGTTTGGAATTTGACAGGTGTCCAAGAGCAATGCTATGCTTAATATGGACAAATAGTCAAGAAAATTACTTTTATGATTAAGGAAAATGGATGTGTAAGTGATGGATGGACTCAACTTCTAAATTGTCTAAAGGTGTAAATACCAAAGTGAAGGATGGAACCCACAGTGTAGTGCACAATGCATCGGTATTCCTTTTCTATTTGGATTACACTAAGGATAAATTCATTAGCCAGTGAGAATGTGTTTTCCAGTCATTGTAGGATAGGTGTCATGTAAGATATAGTTACTGTTGTACTTGAGATGTACATATGAGGTATTGTGATTACCATGCATGAGCTCAATAAGAGAGAAAGTATGCATGAAGGACATAAGTTTTCCCTATGCGTTAACGAGGACACTCGAGGCACAGTCCAGGAAGGACAAGATTGCAAGGAGTGATGCTACATAGGAAGAATGTTTTATAATTCTTACATATTTAGAAAATAGTAAGTAAAACTTTTATTTGACATTATCTACATGTTAAAGTGCTATAGATCATCAGGGATGATGATTCACAAGGAGGAAGTATGTCACACCCCATCTTGTTGTTACTAATTTACTTTTACCTTCACAGGTAAATATGATGGTAAATGCAATCACAAGTGGATATGGTTGCTAAAAGAATGGAATACTGAAATAGGTATTATGTGAAAGTATTGATAAATGTTTAATATGGCTTTGAAAGAGTAAATATGTTTACATTTTTTGCTATATGAATATGCTAAAGTTTATGATGCATATGGATTATTGTGAATGTCTAACTACCATTGTAAATGTGTTGAGTTGGTTGCAGGGACAAGTTCAAATCCTCCAGATGGAGAGGAAGTATCACTCGAGAGAAGATCTTGGTTAGGTAACCAATAATTAAACCTATCTAAGCTTACACACACACTCACCATAGAATGGCTGAGTCAAGTTATTGTGTTGGGAAGGTTAAGTCATCCTTAACATGATGTGGTTGCATTAGTAAGGGTCTTTATTATTGTTGAGTGCATTCTTGGATAATGTTATGTGTTTGAATTTTCTGGATCTTTGAGCTTTCCATCGATACATATTGAAATCAAATGTATACATGTATATGAGTATATATATACATTGATCCGTGCAAGAGAGCATAATCATATGTATGTGTAAATAGAAATACTTACAAACATACTCACATGAGGAATCAATTATATATATGTGAATATATATACACTTAACAAATGTGTGTATCGACGAGAATATGATAAGAAAGGGTAACCTGGTATATGTGTATGTATGAATACATGCGTATGTGCTTGATGGTGCAATCAAACATACATACATATATATATATATATATATATATATATATATATATATATATATATATATATACGTGCATGAGCATAGAGGAATATGTATATATTTATATGCATATTTATAGTCGATGTTATATATAATATTATTATCTTGCGTATATATGAAAGTAATGATATATAAATATGTGTAAAATATATATATACTAATGTGTGCGAGTGAAGTACGTAATGGAAATGTACACTGCACATATAAGCATATATGTATAAACATATGAATATCGTTATTGACCAATTGTACATAAATATAGTATATATATGAGTATATGAGTGTGTGTGTGTGTGTGTGTATATATATATATATATAGAGAGAGAGAGATATAGATAGATAAGGGATTTGTATTATGAATATGTGGTATTTAGTTTACTAGCATTGCTGCCATTTAAGTGAATGGCTGAAACAATGTAACCTTTGTGAAACACAACCTAACATACAAAGTAAGGCACAACCATATAAGGAGCATGGCTTAATAAAAGCCACGTTAGAAGTCAAAACAACATGTCTTAAATACTACGTGTTGTAGAGGAATAAAGCACATAGTGCTGATAGACTTTGAAAGATCATTACTTGGACACAGGTGCATGAATATAAAAGGTAGGGCATTGGTATAATGCACAACATATATTAAGAAGCATTTTAAGGCCGAATATAATGTATATTGACAATGAATAAAGATCGAACTATATGCAATGTATAGTGCAAAAAATAATTCAGTTTTGAGAGTTTGACATAGTCAATGCTTGAGATAGAATACATTTGGCGTAGTAAACAATAATTACTTTTGGGACGCCTTATCATATGGCGATGAATTAATACCAACAAAAAATTAAATGTAAATGCATGATGATAAGTTATAGCAAGGCGATGAAATGGTCAAAGCATCATTTAAGTGCCAATCGACTCTTCAATACTTTGTTTGTTGCAAAGCAAAGACTTAGTCAACTTGAGCATGTGTTGCATTTTGAGAGTAGACTAATTCAATGAGAAAGGTCATGCGAAACTTATAGGGAGAGTGGTTGCTTGCTTGGTACCATATTATGAAGTTCTAATTGCTATAGAAGTACATTATGGAAACAATTCGATTGTCACCATTTTGTCATGTGTAGATTGAAATAGTCATAAGCTATTGTCAAAACTTAGAGGTTGACCTGTAGCTTAATGTGCTAAGTAAACTCTTTATTTGTTGCCACCTTTTTTCCAAGTGAAGTGAGTCGACTAGCATGGAGATTGATGTCAATTTACATTCCTTTTATGTAGGCTGTGAAGTCTCCATTTTGTTGTATAAATAGAGAGGCATGCTCTCTCATTTGTTATTCTTCTTCTATTCCACTTTATTGCTCACTTCTAATCTGCATTATTCTACTGTATTTTGTGAGAGCTTTGAGTGTTTTGTGAGAGAATATTATGAATGTGTGAGAAGCATATTATCAACTTGAGAGAGAGGTTTATTGAGGCATTGCTCGTGAGATCAAAGTAAATCTAGTTGCTGTTTTGGAAAGTTGTGCAACAATCAATCAATTGGACAAGCGTATTACAGGCATGAGGATAAATCTTCCATTCTTTTTCTTTGTTTATGAAAGAATTGATTCTTGAGTGCTTAATTTGGTCTATTGATATTACTTGCATTAGGGAAAGATAACATTTGCTTTGAAAGGTAAATAGAAGCTGTTTATGTTGTTTATGAAGTGCTTGTAATTACTCCATATTAGGAGGGTTTATTTGTCATATATCAATGGATCCTGCATAATGTTTGTGAAATATTCTATTATTGAAGGAATAAAACCTAATTATCCTAATATTGAAAGAAAATTTTAGACTATGAAAGCTTGAAATAATAGAAGCAAATCTTTGAAAGTAGCACCATCCTCGACTACGACACCAAAAATGTAGAGTCCCTACTAATGTCTAGTAGACTTGGTGTCAAACACACAATTCAGATGTAAACCAATTTAGATAGTCCACTAACCCTTAGAAAGACCTTCATTAAATTATCAACCAGGCTAACATAAGCTTGTGATGATACTGACACTGTATGTGCTTTCAAAGACTCAGGACTATCTATATCATCCTAACATAGGTGTTTATACATATTGGAAAATCATAAATTGCATAACAATAAAACATGTAATGCTGATACTGTTGCTATGGGTACCTAAAGCGTAAGACTATGACTAGTTCACTGTAAAGAAATGAATCCTAGAATAAACCAACACTGTTAATTAAACCTACACTCTGGAGTATAATAGATTGAAGCAAACTAAAGCATGAATGTAAGACAAGATTCATTCATGAATTCATTCATAATTATAACATAAGAAATCTAATTAAGATAACATGCATTCATGTAGTAACTACTACAACATAAATAAATGTACAAAAGATAAAGTGGGGAACAATACCTTGAGTGGACCTTGCTCTAGTGACTGTCTCTATAGATTTAACCCAAATCTAGTTCCTCAGATTAATGTAATCATGATATTAATGAAAATGATTCATTGCATAACTCATAATATCACAATCTAAGATTTTGTTGAAATATCTTATTCGTAAGATCATGAACATTGTCTGTTGAAAACAAGAACTTTAACTAAAAGTATCTTATTGCTATATCTACTATTGAATTATCAACCAAATTAACTTATGCCTCAACCACTAAACCGTTCATTTAGGCATGAGAGTGTTTATTAAAAAAAGACTCTAAATTGAAATCATAAATTACTACTCCCTATATAATAGAGTGTGATAAAGTCTGAGCAACTAAACTATAATTGAAAAAGGAAGAAAAGTCCAAATAGAACTATAACTCTGCCACAACAAGAACTAGAACATGGACTATTGAAATAGTCATGTTAGACTCCCAACTATAATAGAGTTCTTCTCCTTCAATTTCTTTATTAAATGTCATGATGATGCACAATCATTCTCAATAAGTTCCCCCATGTCTGCATTTGTTGTGCTTAGCTTATTTTGGAACCTCCCCTGCATCACTGGCTAGAAACCCCTTTGGTTGTGGGCTACACCCCCTAGTTGTTACGGGCTACAACCTACCTCCTCTGGCTTCTTGGATGTAAAGAGTTAGTTCATACAACATCTACACAATACTAATAACCATAACTTAAGCACATATATTCATTGGAATTCATACATCATACATTAATCATACAATAACTATTACATCATACATTAATTATACAATAACTATTACATTATAACCATATTCCATATATTTCAAATCAGGTTTAGGTTTGCAAAATGAGCATATAAGATAGTAAAGTGTAGGAATATGCATGAAATAAGTGTCTGGAAATGTCTACGAGTATGCATAAAAACATTAGAAAACTAACTAATAACTAGACTCGCCATTTCTCATGATCATAATTGTCATTTTAATGCTCATCAATAAGAGGAGCAATTATACATTTATGGGCATATTATTAGCCACACTATTTACAAGGGATTGAGTCATGCAAGGATTTGTTTATGCACTCCTTTACAAAGGGAGATGAGGTGGAAGAAACTTTAGCATGCAAGTAATAATTAAAACCATAAAGGATACAAGCATGCATTGAAATGATCTAGGAGCTAATAAAAATTAGAAAAATCAATTGATAATCAAAGATAAAACAAGTATGATGTGCAACCTTAAAGACTAACAAGAGTTGGTACAATGGGAAATTAAATCAAGCAATGGTAGGAAAAACACTAGAACAATTGGGAAAATGATTGATCACACATAAATATAATCAAAATCCTAATCAATTCCAGGAATAAAATACCAAGACAAATTAAATTTCAAAATCAAAATGTATAAGGCATAACCCTAAGGCAAAATTAAAGGGGGTGTAGGAAAAATCAAGTTCACTAATGATTGCCATAAAATAAATCCCACGACATAAAATAATCTAGGCTAGTTACACAAATACAATCAATTAGACATAGAATAACCTAGATTAATTATACTTGAAATTGATAATTGAACTAAAGTAAACACTATAATTTAATAAGTAGTTAGGGGTATCTAGCTTTGGAATTGATAATGGAAGGATGATGCAGATGTGATGTTAAATTGATTCATCACTATCCAAAAATTTATTTCTTCAATTTGATGATTATATCATAACACGTGTAATTCTAGAAAACTTTGTGGTTCAAATCCAAGTGTCATAGGTTGATTTTGAGCAATGTTGACTTGATATGACACATAGAACTAATTTGTGATGCACAAGATCAATATACTAAAATATGTACCTAAGAACCTATTTGTCCTTGTTTTCTTGATAGTTGAATTTGTCAAGGTGGTGCATAAGGACATAGTTTAGGAGCCCATGAATCAATAGGTAAATATGTTCTCCTAGGTTAAATTTTTTTGGTAGATCATATTAACAATGATGAGTGATATCAAAGAAAATATTCATACACTCATCAATATCTAGGTGATCTATATGCAGATGCAAATTTGGTTCTTTTTTGCTTGTAAAAATTGATGTGTTATATAATGATTTTTTTCTTGTAATTACATTTTTTTGGATGTCTAATTAACTATGCATCATATACTTTTAAATACAATAACATAATAACATGTCACACAAATGTATATCAAGATGGCTCATAATGAGTAATAAAAGAAAAAGAAAGTTTGAATTTGAATTTGATGATTTTAAATTTTAAGTTTATTATGCGAAAATTGCAAAATTGTACTAGAACAATCCTAAACCACTTAATAATTAACATCAAGAATACAAATAATTTAAAAATAAGAAGTGAATATAAAAAATAATTACAAATATTAATATAATAAAAATAATTATAAATGACACAAATAAAATGAATAAAAATGGATACAGAAGCCTAAGTGGCAAATGACATGACTTTGCCATTTTAACCATTACGATCTCCCAACAGACTCCACATACTATAACTTTTGTCGATGCGGCAGATATACAGCGGCAACACGCAGAGAGGTCCCTAAGTGGGGGAAATTGTTTTTCATCAGAAAGAATTGATCATTGCGTTGCCGCATCCCACTTCCACCATGGCTGGTATGCTTTTGATGGTTAAACTTTAAATATTCTTTTCATTTTTCTCAAAGCATCAATCAACAATATATTACTTCCATTTGATCATAGATAAGGATTTACTATTTCGTATTAATTAGGTCAAATTCAAACTGATATTGGACGGTAAGATTTTCTATATTAGTATTACAGCAAATTTAAATCAAACTGTTAATCGAACTTTACTTACTGTTACAATTAAACCCCAACTGAATTAGTGAAGAATTTAACAAATGTGGTTATTATGGACGAGTTTTACCAAGTTAGGGTTATGAATAAGGTGCCTGAAGTTTTAGATATGCCATTTGCTTGCAGATAGTTTTGATGATTTACAGCTAAGTTTGCGAAGAATTAAAATATCTGTTAAAAAATAATACAAAGCTATTCTAGAAGTTCTATTACTTATGATAATGCCTATCTCTTGTCTATGTTTATATCAGTTTTGTATTTTTTATTCTTGGTAAATCTTGGGCGAGGGTAGTCTTGAACTCTGGTTTTCAGTGCATTCTTAAAATCTGTAAACAATGGCCCTATTTTAACATATCAACTAATATTTACACCACAACCCGCAACTATTACATTACTTCTGGACTTTAAGGATGCCTTGTTGCAGTTATGGGGTTTGAACCTAGGTCATGTTCGTACAAGCGGCATCAATTACCTATACATGATGAACTCTTGGACCAAGGTCTATTATAATTTATATTTACTGTTATGAGTTATGCGGTATTGTTGGCTCGTGAAGGTGCTCGAAAGATAACAAAATTTAGAAACCTTAGAATGAATTTTAAGTGTTTAGAAGTGATTCGTGTTAAGAAAGTAGATTGGAAATTGGTGCCATGGATGGAAGAAATGAATTGTAGAGGAAGGCATTTGAATAGACTAAGGTCCAGGAGTTCTGCAAAACATAAAACTTATAAAATTCAAACTACACTTTGCAAGCCATTATTGATTTTAAACACTGTAGAAAGGGGTGCAGTGGTCAACGACCTAGCCAAGCCATCTCAATCTCAATGCCTGGAATTGTTCTTATTGCACTTGAAGATTTTTTCTATTTTTATTTTTTTTGCCTTGAGAAATTCTCGACACAATAGCAATTAGGCTAGCAAATGGATGCAAATCTACTCTGAGCATAAAAATGAAATCAAAGACTTTGAGGCCCATGTTTCCCGTTGTTGGTTGATTGAAGCTGGCTGCTGAATCAGCCAGATTTGGCAATACTTGTATATGAGGATAGATTTTAGCTTCTTACCAAATATTTTTGAGAGATGGTTTTGTAATTGGCATTCATTTTGCATTGTGTTCCCCACTTTGAACTGGATGCTTATGACAAGTCCGACATGTCTATTCATTCATCTCATGACAAGGATCTAATGGACCCTCCTCTATTTGGATAGTCTTGAGTTTTTTTTTCTTTTATGTTTTAACCAATCGAATTTTGTAGTTCTTAGGAGGTAATGCCTTCAGTACTGAATCCTGGCAGTGCATCTTGATTAGGAGTCTGAGTTTGATCAGATTCTTTGTCTTACAAAGCTCAAAATTAATTAAATTTAAGGACAAAATTTGAAGGATTCACCTTATTATATTGTTTGGTGGGACCTTTTTATCTACTGTTTTCCATTCTTGTCTCACATCCAAACCTGGAGTCACTTTTGATTCTGTCTTTTCTCCTTATAGGCTTTTGTTTAGTTGACATGAATTTGCAAGTCTTTGGGAAAGAGCTAGTAAAATGCGCTTATTTGACCATTACTTTCATTTGAAAGGAATATTTTCACAATCTACATATTGATCTTAGACAAAATCAAAAGCTGGACTTTGATCAAGGAAGGCAACTATGTCCTCATATACAGACAACATATGCTTATGGGCATATGAAATTATATGGGTATGAGCCTGGAATGGCTCCAGTTTGTTTGAAACAGGTTAAAACCAATAATTGAGAAGTAAATACAAGAGCCTTACCTAAATATGATCAGAGAAGGAAGCTTTTTCCAGCCAATTGAATTCTATAGTCAATCAGTTGATGAATAAAACTGGCTCTTCCCTTGATCCAGGAGACATTCTCAAAGACCTAGTAACCAGAAAGTAGATTCTTGGCATCACTATGATGGGCACTCCTTTTATTGTCTTAATAGAAGGTATAATACCCAAAACCTTACAAATCCAGCCTTTTCATATTTAGCCATTGGACCTAATCCAATGTCTTCAAGAATGAGTCATAATATTTGGGGGACTGACGTTTTGAGAAAACATCATTTTCTTTTAATGGAAAGTGTTAGTTGCCTTCTTCCCCTCATTAGGAACACCTTCAAAGGGTTTGCTTGAAAATTTATTTATTGATTTGACATTCAAAACATGTCCTACCTTAATTTGAAATTTAGATATGACATTTTATGAGTTATGTTTGTCATGCCCCTGAAATAGAACACCAAAATAACTAAGCATTGAAATACAAATAAATAAAATATATGACAAAATACATATTAAAAATATAAATACAAATATTAACAATTTAATCTTATTATAATTATAATAATATAATATATTAAAACTAATATACAAATAAATATATTAAAATAAGAAAATATAAATAACATATGACAGCAGCGATCCTATGTTAAAAAACAGCAAATGAAATATTTGAGTATTAAGGGCAACGATATAATACAAGAACAGGCGGCGAGTTCATGTGCAAAAGGCAGATATTAAAGAATATAAGGCAGCGATTTGATTAAGAAGATAAGGCATGTGATTTACATGTGGTAAGGCATGTGATTTACATGTGATAAGGCATGCGATTTCATTAAGGAAATAATCCAATCTGATATAAAGTGATGTAATGTCCCCTGCCTCGGTTTGCCCTAAAATTCGTCTATTGGTCACAAGTTCCACCAACTAGGGTTAGGGTTTTCTCCTTATCAAATGAATAGCTCTTTGATTGAAACTTGCAAGCACCACGTGAACAATATTTCCACATATGCACATATACATTTGTTAGTATTAGTTTCTGGCATCACATTTATAAACTTATTATTAATGCAACTATTATGAATTAGGAGTAACATGAGTGGGTCTGCCCGAAGCCATTTGCCAAGCCTAAGAGGTTGTATACGACAACTCTCCCTGCTGGCTACTTGTACCTGCTTTCCCCAACCATGTCACGCCCGGAAGACACTTTGCCTGTGGGTGGAATCGGGTGGAGCTCACAAACAGTCTAGGCACTTCCACTCATCCATGGCCGATCCTTGCCTTAGGATTGAACGGATCTTAAGTGGGACCTCCACTCATCCATGGCCCATCCTTGCCTTAGGATTGGGCGGATCTTAAGTGGGACCTCCACTCACCCATGGCCCATCCTTGCCTTAGGATTGGACGGATCTTAAGTGGGATCTCTAGGCACGCACTGCTTCCTCAGGCCCTTTCCCACAAGCAGGGTTTCAAGCAGATTTAACATTCAGATTTATCCTTAGACATACATATGCAATTTGTGCTATACTTATTATGGTCATGCATAAAGAACAATATTTCATTCTATGCCTAAATGACAGTCAGTAATGCTTACAGATTCAGTTTGATGCATGAAATAACAATTGCTAGTTTAGGCAATAACAGCAAGTCGGTATTAGACAAGTTCTATGCTATTTAGTCAATGCACAAACATAATGAACCCGTGGTGTGTGTATAATCTGATGTTAGGGAATGATAAGAAACTATGGTGCATGATGCGATGAAGAGTAATCACAGACTGCTATCATTAAGAGTTAGCCATTTATTGCAATCGCTGTTATAAAGAATAACTGCTTCAGCTATATAAATCAGATGCTAATAATAATAATGAGCCAATGCAAATGCAGCAGATCGCTATGCTAAGAAATCAAATAATACAGATGCACAAATCGCTGTCATGAGAAAGACCAATTAATGTAGCATGTAACAGACCAGAGGTATATTGAGTGGTAGGAATACACCTCTTAATAGTCACGTAATGATCCAATATCCTCTTCTGCCGATGTCTCTCTTTTTCTCCTTCTACGTCCCTGATCCTTCATGAATGATTTCCCATCCATATCTATACATGTGAAAGGTCGCAGCCTTTTGTTCTGGCCATATTGTTTTGTTTGGAGGCACCCCGTCACTCCCTTAATGGTAGCGATTATATTTAAAAGACAATTAACATATGTTAATGCTGTCTTAACATTATCGATTTTAATCATTTATTTGATGCATTCCTTTAGGATAGTGAATGCGATCTCCACTTCAATTGGTGTGATCATTGGTTTGTGAGGGGACATGACAAGCGATCTATTATGTAACAAAGCAGCGATTACTTTAAAAAAAGGCAGAAATCATTTACTAACAAAAGGTTATGAATTTTCAAATGTTTGTCTCTATTCAAAAGGATCACATCTCTTCATAGGAATATGAAGATATATATTGGCAGATGTAAATCAATATATTAGCCAGTCAGAAATCTGGAAAGAGGGAATAAAATGGGATATCAATCAGACACATACAGATTGGCATATAAAGAGATAGAAGAGATAAAACGGAGAATTAAGAGAACGATTCATACAGATATAAAGAAGTTCATCTGCATTCAAGGAAGTCTGATCTGGAAGGCATTCAAAAATAAATAATGACCTGCACTGGGATAAAACAGCAGGTTGGGAAGAATTATCAAATGGGATTAAGCTTAATATTGCAAGAATATATGGGGACGTTAAGTTTACATATAATTATAAATATACGTATATATCTATTATATATTTATATATATATTCATATAAAATATAAATATATAAGTTATATACGATTATGCAATAATGATGCTTGCAGCAATTATTGAGCCTTATAAGTTATGTTTCTTTAATACGAATATGGATAATAGATTCTTATGCGTTTGATTTACACTAACAATATCCTTTGAATATTAAGGACAATTGGTTGAAGGAGAAGAACATACAGACCAGCGATCACAAGGGAAAACCAGTCTATTTCATCTCAACAGATTATTATTACCAGATATATATATTCGGGGGTATACTAGATATTTTCTGCCAGTCATTGTTTTACATATGTATACATATTGCTTATAGATAATAAAGAAGATTTAAGTATATTTTCTTATGATAGAATAGGAGATATGCTTGATTGACTGAAACCCACCCTGTAGGAAGGGTCTGGGGTGTAAGCAAAAGGGGTAAACAAGGCTAAGTAAGTAGGCCATTCTAGAGTGACCGTAATGGCTCCTAGGACCAGAGGGCACTTACGCAGAGAGCCAAGCAACCCACTTACGACCCCCACCCAATTCCACGAGATGGCAAGTGTCTTTAAGGGGTTGAGACATTGATGGGGAAAGCAGATACAAGCTGCCAAGTAAGAGGGCTGTGGTAGACACCCTTTTAGACTTGGTGTAGAAATGGCTTTGGATGGACCCATCATGTCCCTTCTCCCAAATCCTAGCGTGCTTACATTAATGATAATCTATGGATGTAATGTAATTGCCTAGCTCTAATAAGTAAGCATATATATATATATATGCATATATTGTTTATGTGGTGATTGCAAGATTCAAACCCAGGATTGCATCATTAAAGAGATATTTATTTGGTAAGATGAACCCCTAACCCTAATTTGCTGCAATTTGTGATCAGTAGGCAAATTCTAGGGCAAATCAGGAGAGGGACATTACATTGTTATTCATACATTCAGTGGCTTGGCTAAAATGAGAATTTCTGAATTCGTCATATCCTTTTTGCTATCCTTGATGCACTATAATGTACTTGGCTATGCTATAGAACAAAAAAGACAAAGTTCAACAATTCTGGTTAGTAATAAAAGGAAATCCTAATTATTGTTTAATCTACAGTCCATCCAACATAACAAGTATCATTTAAGTCGATTGGTATATAAAAGGATGGGATAGAAAGTTGCTTGCGGTAAATTGCTTTTATGTTTCAATTTTTTTAAGAGTTGATGTTTAAATAAGCATCTTTGGACAGAGACTCCTGCTATTAACAGAATGACCATCATAGATGGCTTTATTCCTCATGTGCAGGGATTAAGATCTTGGAAGGAAGCATGAGATACCTTGGAAAGTTTAAATGAGATTAGGAATTAGACTTGTATGCTTTACTTAGAAATTCAATGTATAGTACAAGATAAATGATTTTGACTACGTTTCTGAGCATGTCATAAAACTGAAGAACTTATGGTGGTCAAACATTTGTTGTAGATGAGATGTTTGAAATTTGAAAATAAACTTTTTGTCAGTTTTTCTTTAAGTAGCTTTTCATGATACCTTCATATTCTGTTACTAGTTTTAGCTTGAGTGAGGATTCAAAGCTCATAATGTCTGAAGTATCAAGTACTCATTTCTAAATGAAGGGTAGGGATTGGAAAACACATATGCCAAGCACTAGAAGAGAATGTGTTTGTATGGTGAAGAAGAAAGACACGGTGGCAGGATAATTGTCAGCCAGGACAGAAACTTGAATTATCTAGTGTAATAGCAATCATTACTGGTGATCTGAAAACTGATGGAGATAGTCCTCAATCAGTTATTCAACTACAATTCCAACTCACTAGCTCTACACAATCTTCCCAATGACTGAAATCTCTGAAAAAGAGCTTATAACATTAATCCTCTTCACTTGAACACCCATAAAAACATATGAAAATACTGAGAAAAACCAAACAGAAATGAAATAAGCAATGACTGAAACAACAATATGCCTTGGAGAAACCCTTGTTAGAAATCTGAAACAGATGAATAACCAAGATCTTTTTATGAGAGAGATAAGCTATAAAACTCTGTTTGATTGGGAAAAGAGATCTAAAATCTAAATCACACTTCTCCCAATTAGGGTGGACTAAAAATGATCTCAATACCCACTTGGCCACAAACCTCAATGGAAGAGCCAGAATGGTGGTTTAGAGTTTTAATCCAATGTTGTGGGATGATGTTGGATGATTGGATTGATTATTAATTGGCTGATTTTTAGGATGCAATGATGTTTCTGGGTAGACTATGAAAATGCAACAGACTGAGGTGATTTCTGAGAAATGTAAAACAGAAAGACAAACTGATTCCAGAAATGCAGAGGGCAGACACAAAGGAACCTGGCATGTAAATCTGAGGCTGAAATAGCAGGTCTAGGGAGTGGGGTGCCCTAGACTGGCCTCCTCTTTTTCCGGATCTGCAGTCTGAACTGTAGGTTATGGTCTGCATTATATTTTTTTGGAACTGTCTTCTGTTGAAACCTCTGGATCTGACCCGCACACATGAAAAGAGGGGAAAAGGTTGTGCTGTATAGGGGCTTGCCTAAGTCAAACCCTGTTTTGGTATTTCTACCTCCATGTACAACAAATGATGATGATCAAGAGGGTATACCCTAGGTCAGGCAGAGGCCAAAATAATGATAATTGATTGAAATGACAATGTTACCTTAATGTGAAACCCTTGATGAAGTGATGTCACACAAGTTGCCACAAATGTTGATTGATAGATGCCTTGATTGCTTTATAGACTTGCAAAAAGTTAGTTTCCAAAAATATTAGATTATTGTAGATAGCATGTAGACGATAACTCAATACATCTTCATAATTTGGCATGATTGATCATAATAGCTCCTTGCACATAATTTGCTTCATTCTTCTTGATGCCTTGCAAGCTTGATCTTGATTGATGAAAGCATTGTAATAATGCTGCTAAATCTGCCCTTGAATTGCCTTGACTGATTTTAGGATCCTCAATTTGCTCAATAGATTTTCTAGGCTTTCAAATGATGAAAATGACTTGTATTTATATGCAATTCTTTTAATTTCTCGAAAATCAAATACTGATAGTCGACAAATGACTTTGGAAATTCAAATAATAAAAATACCGACACCGACATATCCAAAATGGAGCCAAATTGGGCTGGTCAAGGGCGTGGGGCGCCCTAGACCAGACCCATCCTTTTCGGGGCCTTAAGTATCAAGGGCAAATATTAAATGCTTATTTTCATTTCCCATTATTTGATTTTCCAGAGATGTTTATAGAATGGGTAATTAAATACGTAATTAGGTCGAAGCACATAAGGAGGAGCTAAACCTAGTGTGAAATTGTCAAGGGTGATGATTTTTGACGCTACAAACTATAAATGAAAGAACACAATTACAAACCCATGATTCCAAGAGATGTGCAAATGTCAAGATGACAATAATGCTTTAGGAGCTCAAAGCAAAGCTACAAAAAAAAGATTGCATGCCTCAATGTACATGTATTGCAAAGCATGCAACAATGAATATGAATGAGTATGAATGTACAAGCTAGGGAGCGAGTTTATATAAACTAGGGAGAGGATGGAGGTGGCAAATCCAACCACTAGGGTGACCACCAAGTAGTCTAAAAATAGTAAATGCTCCACCCTTTTAGGATGGTGACATCTCAACACCTTATCTCCTAGTTATTAAATAATTAAACTCACTGTATTAACCTAAACAAGCTTAATAAAAGTGTAAAAAAATCTTAGAATTAAGGGAAAGTAAATTAACCCACTAGGAAAATAAAAACCTACACTAACAACCCTCAATGGGTAAAAACTTCCATTAGTTATTCAATCTATTGCAACTCACTAGTTTTACACACAATCCTCTCAATGGCCGAAATCTGTGAAAATAACTTATATTATCATTGTTCCATGGGGATGCATCCTCCCCCAAAAACCCTGCATTTCCGAGATGGGGACGTCTCCGGAATGCAGGGACTTGGGGGAAATGTCCCCCCACCGTCCTGCCATTGTCGCCCAAGTCTTGAGGACATCTCTGAGATGTCACCTGGTTTGGGGACTTTACTTGGTATGCCAAAGTTTCATTTGCAATTGTTATACTTATTCCTTACACATATTTTCATAAATAATTTTTCAAGTACTATATGTATTTGCACCACCCCCCGGCCGCCCTCCCGCCGCCCTCCCCACACTTAGGCCCTTGGTCCCTCGTCCCCAAAACCTGTCCTTGCGTTCCCTTGTCAAGAAACGCCGTGGAACACTATATATTATCAATCTAGTTCACTTGAACACACATAAGAACATATGAAAACATTGGGAAAAACAAAAATAGAAAGCAAACAAGCCATGACTGAAACATCAATATACCCTGGAGAAACCCTTACTGGGTAAAAATTCCAATATGAGTGAGCTTCCAGCTCCTCAAATCACTATTTTTTAGTCAATTTACATGTAGATGAATGTCGTGAGGACTACAAATGAGCTCGTGATATACTATAACCAAGCTCAAAATCCACACTTCCTGCAACTCCACGTAATCTCTGTTCTTTAGCCAATTGTTAAAAAATATGAACCATATAGGAAGAAATCCAACTAGTCCCAACCTTTGGACAATGTCCTTCAAGTATTTGTATGTTTACTATCTTCAAATGGGTTGATTTCACATGAAAAATTGCATGTAATAAGAAGAATTACTATCTGCAACCATTACTTTGACCCCACAAGACAAAATTGTGAAACCACTGCTTCATGCAAACCGGTGATTATGTAACCAGCCTTTGCTCCAACAGGTGGTTTTGATACCAACTGATAGATACTTTGATTATTCATCTTTTTTCTCTGACTTTTGACTTCCCAAGGATGGTCCATATTAGCTCAAGGTCATCTTCATCATTGAGGACTGACTAGTTGGCTTCGAAACTATTGTAGCCTATGTTGTTGGTTCAGGTCCGATGTTCTGTATGGCTGGGTGCTTTGGTTGTACGATGTATATAAAATATAAAAAATAAATAACTATAAATATATTAACAATAAATTCAATATATAAGCTATTAATGGCATGGTGCATTGGTTAATCTTGGCATTGTTGGTGTTGCCACTAAGGTTCAAAACCTTGCTGGGTTGTTGAGCTCATGAGCTTTGCGCCTCTTTGGGCCTTGAGCTCATGGGTTGAACTTCATCACCAAGATTCAAATGCTTGTTGGGCCCTTGAGTGCGTGGGCCTTGTGCCCTTACTTGGCTATTGAGCTCATAGGTTTGAATTTCTAGGGAGGAGGTCCCCCCTTGTGACTTCCATTGGTGCGAGACTGGTCTAAATAATCTTGACTTGAATGACCAAAAAATATATATATATATATATAAATATAAAATAAATTAAACATATAAACAATTTATAATATATATAATTAGTTAATATTAAATATATTATATAAATAATTTAATAAAAACAACTAAATCATAGAAATAAAATATTATATAAATAAAAACAATTTGTATTTTATATTAGAATAATAAAATATTCTACATCGAGCCCGCGAGACATAGATCTGATGGTTAAGCCGTTGAAAGAGATGGATGGTGGTTGTAGGTTTGAATCCTTGGCTTCAACCATTGTATGTGTAAGGACAACCCATGTGGCTAGAGGTTATAGTGGCTAAGCTCGCAAATGGGGTATTGTCTAGTGCCGATTTGTCCATATTAAAATAAAAATAAAAAATGAAAAATTCCATAGTGCATCATTTTCTTTTGTTGAAAGTTAAAAATTTCCTAAAAGTTTAGGTGTGTGGAGTGGAATGGAAATCAAAATTCATAAGATAGTTGCCCTTCTATGTTACTATGTCCTTGTATTTACCTTGTCATCCCCTAATGGGTAGGAGTTGGGTTTTGGTTTGGCCCTGGTATGCCTAGGGCCTGTGGGCCTCAAAAAACTTAAAAAACAAATAAGAAACATTTTTTTTTTAAAAGAAACTCGCCTAATATGTTTTGGTCGCTCTAAAGTGAGGGCATAACTTTTGACCTCATTTGACAAACACAAAAGAGGCCAAAACTGCATTTTTTTCCTCCAAGCTGCCATTGCTGAGTTTTGAAGGTTGGTTCTTTTTTTTTTTCGAAACTGAGGGCTATGGGAGAGTTAAACCTACACCAATAGGGGAGAAATAGTTGCACAAAGAATATTTAAGCATCAAAGGTGGGTAAATCTTTCATTTTTTTAAAAGTTTTGAATAATTTTTTTTGAAGATTTTCAAGTTTTTTCAAAAATTTTCAAGTTTTTAATTTTTATTTTTGGTAAGTTTTGAATATTTCTTTGAACTTTTTATGCATAATAAGGGGTTATAGTGCTGATTAAAAAAAATGAGTTGTAGGGTTGTTAATTTGTAATGTTTTATTTTTAGGTTCATATAGAATGGCTGGTAGTTCTAGTTCAGTTGCCCCAAATGCAACGAGTTTATTTAAATTTGATTCATCATCACCTCTTTGGTGACATGCGACAATGATTGATTGGTGGTGGGGGTTATCTTTGGTGTTGTAGCCATTGTGCAAAAGAGTATAAGAGATCATACTCGTGAAAGCTCACTTGTGCGCTATTCCTTTACATGGAAGAAAAGTTTGCCTTGGGCCAAACAAAAAAGGGTTGCCAAAGCATCTAATATTGGCTTATATTAAAGAACAAGAGGATGCCAACATAGCAAGTAATAAATCAAAGACTCTTGCCAAAAAAAGCTTGTAAAAACATCCTAGTGGCTTATCACAATTGGCTGGCCCACATCCTTTCATGCCAATGCCACCATCATTTGGAGATGAGAATGTTTTGGTTTTGCGTAAAAGAGGCCCATTGGAGAAGTTCTTCAAGAATGAAGCGAGGGAGATTGTAGATTAGAGCATTACTTGTTGCATTTATGGCAATGGGCTTCCTTTCAATCTTGTTAGATCACCATATTGGTGGGATATGGTGGCGACCCTTTCCAATACAACTTTTGATTATATTAGTCCTGAATATGAAAAGGTGGGAACCACCTTATTGGCGAAGGAGAAAGCTTCAATAGAGGCATCGTTGATGGCAATCAAGGATACGTGTTTTGAAACAAGTGTGTCCATCATTTTTGATGGATGGAAAGATTGCAAAAATAGACCACTGATCAATGTTATAGTAGTGTTCCCTGAAGGGGTGATGTTTTTGAAGGCAGTGAATTGTGTTGGGTAAGTGAACAATGCAACTTTCATTGCCAATATCATCATAGAATCCATTGAAATGGTGGGCCTTGAAAATTTTGTCCAAGTCATAATGGATGATGCTAAAAATTGTAGGGTAGCTAGGTCTATAGTGGAGGGTACATATGGTCACATTTTTTGCACACTATGTGCTGTCCACTCACTCAATTTGATATTGCAAAAGATTGGCACACAAATTGAGTGGGTCAAACACATTTGCACAGAGGGTGAGGAGATCCAAATGTTTTTGTGACTAATCATCGTATGTCACAAGGCATCTTCAAGACCTTCTCCAAGTTAGAGTTGTTGAAGGTAATTTTACTAATTTAAATTTAATTTTTTAATTTTTGTTTTTAAGTGTTAATATGTGACATGTATTTTTTTACACCAAGTTAAGTTGTGGAAACTTGATTTGCATCTCACACAATTGTCTTAAGATGACTTGTGAAGGTGCGAGAGGCATTGAGTTCTATAGTTATCAACAACCTGTGGAGTGTATGGAGGGCCGAGGCAGTCAAGCACATAAAGAGCCCAAAAAGTAAAAACATTGATCCTAGATGATGAGTGGGCGGCTCATGTGGAATATGTTTTGAGTTTCACTGAGCCCATCATTAGCATGATTAGGTATGCTGATATAGATCGCCCATGTTTGGGTGAAATTTATGATGGCATGGACTCCATGGTCAAGAAAATAAGAAATATAATAGGAGCCAAGGAACATGACCCAATGGAAACATTTTTCAAAAGTGTGCAAAATATTATCGTTGATCGTTGGAACAAGATGACCACCCCCTTACATCTCTTAGCATTTGCTTTGTCGCCAAAGTATTATAGCAAAGAGATGCTTTCCTTGCCAAGAAGGGTGCCACCATATAGGGATGAGGAGGTTGCTACTAGCTGCAAGGCTACATTTACAAGGACATTTTTAGATGAAGATATCCAAAGTGTTGTCTTGAGCGAGTTTGGTCACTTCATATCTTCAAGGAATTATGATGTTGCTGCTCTTTGAGACAAATGCAGGAAAATGCTCATGATTGGTGGTACATACATGGGCAAGGCAAAATTCTCTCTCAAGTATGTATCTTTTTATTTTTTATTTTTTCTCTTTTTTCATTATGCTATATATTATATTTGTTGGTGTGAATAAATGTCTTGTACCTAGTTAATTCACTTACTAGGGACTTAGTGGACATATTCACATGTTAAGTTTACTTAAGTCCTAAGATTCTTTCTAGAAGGTGTTAGTTGTCACTAGTTGTTATCTTATCCTTTGACAACTAACACATGTGACCTAGGTAGTTGTGTCAAGTTGTCTCATGTCATATGATTAAGACACTTGTCATAATCCTATGACATCTTGTGTATCACCTTGGCTATATAACCAAGGGGTCTCTACTACATTACACACACATTGACTCTTTTGCATTCATTGATAGGAATACAGTTTATTCTTGTCATATTGATCTTTTGAGTATTTTGTGCTTTCCATAAGCCTTTAGATCTTGGGTGGCTATCTCCATAGCCAAATCTTACAATATTTTATAATTTATGCTTTGTATTATAAAATTAAATACTAAATGTTGTATTGAAATTCAACAGGTTATGAGTTCTTCTTCAGCTGAGTGGAATTGGAGTACATACTCCATCCACTCAGTTAAGTGCAACCATTTGTGTGCAAAAAAGGCAGAGGATTTGGTCTATGCACACTCTAATCTTCGTCTCTTGTCACATAAAACATTTGAATACAATGAGAGTGTGACAAAGAATTGGGATCTACGTCTTGAGTGTGCTGAGTTAGATGTTACAGCTGCACAACTTGCCGAAGTCTCTATAGATGAGGTAGCTTTTGAATGTGACATAGCTAGTGGGACTGGCACTCCAATTGATTGTGTTTCGAAGGAAATTGAACCAAATGTTGACTTTGATGCTAGTTTTGATGAAGAACAATATGAAACTATTAAGTATTGATTGTAATTTTGAATTTTCATTGTGTATGACATTTTGATTTGTCAAATGATTGAATTATGAATTTATGAGTATTTACATTTTTGCAAATTATGTATATGAGGCATTTAAATATTCTATTTATTGCAATTATGAGTATCACTGTTTTTTATAATTTATAATTTTGAACATATATATATATATATATATATATATAGCCGAACCCATACTTGTACCCAAGGAAAAAAATTGCCGTACCTCGTACCCACACTTGCACCTACACTAGAATTGGTAACTTAGTTGTCCTTGATACAATTCATTGATAAGAACCAAAAAAACAAGGCATTCGTGGTAACTTAGACGTACCTAAGGCATACCCATGGTGCTCAGGAAACACCCTGAGTGTACTTGGGCTGGTATCTTTATTTGGACCTGTTTGGGGTAGGTACAGTCCTTGGTTCTAACAAATCTGGTAACATAGATTGTAGAAAGGGATTCTAAGTCTTCAACATCTCCTTGACTGAGAGTGATAACTTTTAACTTCCTGATTAGGTCACTTAATCTGATTTACAGATTATATGTTGTCACATCAGGAACATAAATAATAAATTATTAAAAAATTCTAGTGATCAACAGCCCAAGGGTAATAATGGCCCAAAGCCAAAGGCAATAATGTTAACACTTGGCATGAAAAGAAGACACGGTGTAACAACAGTTATCTACAACATTTATTGCAGTTTACAGAGGTCAAAATCATCAAAGTAATATTTAGATCATCCCACTTAACTTTTGTAATTTCAAAATCAGTCAAGATGGTCAAATGGTTACTCTGCGAATGCCAAAATACCTTGCATTGATGTCAACAATCAAATGGCGGAGAAATAAAATAGGATGTAATGTCATGCGATAGTACCAATGTTCTACAGAGACGTGTCCCCCTGGAGAGTTGGGGACTTGGGGGGGACGTCCCCCCACCACCCTGCCACCAGTGCCGCCATCTCCGAGATGCTACAAGATGTCGGGACATTCCCGAGACGTTTGAGGGACTCCTAAGAGTTTCCCAATCATCTCGGGGACGCCCAAGTGTCTCCTACGGCCAAACATCTGATTTTTTTTTTTTATTGAAATTTTGTTTGAAGTTCGTGCCCAAGGCTGAACCCTAATAGTCTATGGGCCCCACCCAAACCCTGCAAACTCTTTAAAATCGTTTCCTATCCTCATTCCAGTTCACAAAAACAAATCAACAAGAAGTTAATAGTGCGGGTACGCTTCCAAAAACCTCGGGGACACGTCCCTGTGTACCCTTGATTCAAACTTATCTTGAGCTGCATGGAATAGAGGATGTCAAAGCATTGAAAGGTAAAAGGAGATGCATGCTATTTGTTGGAATGTTTGAGATGTAAAATACTAACTAATTCACCTTGTTGGGTAACTGGAGGATTTGTATATGGAGCATTGGAGGAAAATCATGACTACCATAACATGGAGGCATCACTGTTACTCAAGTGGCAAAATAAGATAATTGTAAAAGTAAACATTGGCGAAATATAAAATGTAGATAAAATTATTACACTTCTACTGAAACATAAAAGAATTTGTAGTTGTACATAAAAACTTCTACTGAAATATGCATGAATAAATTTTGTAAGAATTATCTTTTTAGAAAATAATTTTTTACAAATTATGCATGCAAGAAAAATAATGCTAATCACAAATAGATAAGCATCTGGCCAAAAAAATGAGAACCTTTTAAAAGAAAGCAGCAATAATTATGCAATTTTAAAAATGGACAAACGTCTAAATAAGGTCTCACCTTATCACATCAGATGTAATGGTTCATAACAATTTAGTATGAAAATTCGATCAAATGTAGCTTCCTTATAGTGGTGGAATAAGTGATTAGGTAGGAGAGTTGGTTAATTCGTTAAATCATGCTTCTGAGTTATGGTTAATGTTCGTTGTCGTCAAGCTGTCTTCCTTAATCCTTATGTTTTAAAAATGTAGATTGTTATGGCTTTAAACAAAAGCCTAGCATGTTTTTTATTCACAAGCTATGTAGTCAAAAAATTATTAAGAGAGTTTGTTATTGGCATGTTAATAAAATGTTTTCGAGTATTGCAGGATTTATCAAAGATGTAAAAGATAAATACTGCCAATACTCCATATACAAATGTGTTCATCAAAGGTCTCAAAGATAAAGAACCAGGGACTTGAAGTCTACATCATGGAATGTATCAAGGTTTCCTTTTGAATCCTTGTATAAGCAATTAAATCTCGCTCAAAACTCATATTAAATAGGATTCCTAAAAATGTTAGATTCCTTGATATCTATTGCTTGAAGAAAGCCTATTTGACATATCTCGTTATCACAAGGTATCTAGTGATTGATCTCCATCAGCAGCTGGTGAGATTGTACCCTCAATGAGTTGAGATGGATCATATGACTATGTGACTAGTGATTGAAAGAAATAAATCATAGTTTTAACACTGATCCATAATTTCTACCAAAATCAGTTATAAATTAGGGAACCAAACACATCTAGTCTACTGTGCTATTTGAATTTCAAAATGATAATGGCAATTAGGAAGAATTGAGAATGATATTACACTAAGAATTGAAGGTACTGAAATGTGAAATGCAACACAACACAAGTATTTATCTTGGGAAAACTTTGGGAGGGATGAAAAACCGGGTTGGTTGAGACAATTACTCTTCTGTTGGAGCATATCAATCAACAGACAAGTACAAAGTGTTTGACAACCTCTGTCAGGCCTATCACTACTTCAACATTCTACTTTTAAGAGATATAACAATTCGATTCTCCTCTACCCCTTTGCTTTGGGCTCCTAATTGGTTCTTATAAAGTGGTGTAAGACTCCTTGTGTGTGTACCATAGTTGGCAGACTTGGACTTGGCAAAAACTTGGTGGACCCAAATTTTTTGACACAGCAAAAACTCAACAACTTAAAAAGTTGCTTAAATTTCTTTAGAAAGACAATGTTTTTGCAAAATTCAATGACAGGATGTATCCAATGAATCCATAAATGAAAACAAAAGTGTAATATTCCCTTTTGGAGTATTCCTAAATTTTGGCCTGCAAAACAATAATAATCACTAAAAACTGATATTAGTAATAACAAGTATCAACTTTATGGTTATATTCAGATTAATACATAAACTAGCATAATATTGAGAGCAATACACTATAGCTGAAACATCATAATAGTTAGATCTATAGTTCATATCATCATTAACATCAGAATTCAAAATTTCTTAACATCATTAATGATTATTCCAAGGCATATTCCGATAGCCAATCATATTAGGAATTCACTAGAAATATTTGCAAACCACAATCCCAAGGATGGTTGTCCTTGTATTGTGAGAGCATAGGTGGTCCTCGTTCATCCATCTCGAGGTGGTGTACTTGAGAAGACCCTCAAGCCCAAGAGCACTCATACACCTCTTGACCCATGAGCACTCCATCTTGGGGTGGTGTCCTTGAGAAGTCCTTCAAGCCCAGGAGCACGTATTTGCCTCCCGACCCACGAACATGGCAGGAACTTAGGTCCACTCCATCCCTTTGTCCACCTTGGAGGTGCTCCATCCTCCTTAATCAAGCATAGGAGTACTCATTCACCTCCCAGCCCACGAGTGCTCCATCTCAGGGTGGCATGCTTGATAAGATGCATGAAGACTGCCTTCCTTAACAAGCCTAGGAGCACTCATACGCCTCTTGACCCACAAGCGCTCCATCTTGGGGTGGCGTGCTTGATGAAGGAAAGGTTGGTACTCCCTCTCTCGTGAACTCGGAAGGTTGATCGACCTTCCTATTTGCAAACACTTCTGTAAATTCAAAATAAATTGGTAAATGAATCTATTATATTAATGGTAATCAAATATCATTATGCAATATATATATATTTATTCCTAATTCATCTTTGAAAACTTACTTCCCAATATAATATTCTTGTTAAAATCAATATTTATTTCCAATAGATCTCTTATATTCTAATTTCTTATTTTTCCTTTTATCCAATGACCACTTGATGCCTTTCACAAAATGATTCCACCTCCCTATATATCCTTCATGGTGGGGTGAATAGTCACAACATTTATAATCATTGCACCCCTTACAAAGGATGCACCCCTAATCCAAGCGCTACCTTTGTTTTGACTTCCTTAATCACTATCAATGCAATGATCGCTACCTTTAGTGGTTTAATTAAAGTCTTCTATTAGTGCTACCTTATATCATTAATATGGAATCGCTGCATTTAATATTTCCCTTAGTTAATTCCATCGAACCTTTTGAAGTCTCCTTGGTCAGCGATTTGTAATGTCCCCAATTTTGAGTCAGCTTAAATTAATTAATTTAATGTTGTCAAAAAGGGTTAAAATATTAAGACAACTTAAATTAATTAATTGGAGCAAAAATAACTTAAGATTAGAAGAGTTAAATAAATTAAATAAAGTTACTTTTGATTTTCAAAAAGAATTCAAATTAAAGGTGAAATGAGAAAAGAGGAGAAGGCAAAAAGACACAACAGGAGTTACAAAGTGGAGAAGAATAAAAGTTGTGGGAGGGCATTTTGCAGTAGGGGATTTTGATTTTGGAACAGGTTCTTGTTGGTGAACGTGGTTCACAGCCTTTCTGAGGTGGGGTGACCTTTGAGAGAAGATTGGCTTCGGTAGTGAAAGACCTGCCCTGGTTGATAGTTGGAGAAGACATTCAGTTTTCTCGCTTGGTTTTAAGCGATTTTGAGTTTGATGAAATTTGTGAGTCTTGATGAAGACAAATTTCAGAGTTGTATAAAGTTACAAAAAATTGGTTCTAATAAATAAGTATATTTTCAGAATTGCCAGTTTATCAACTTTCCTCTAGGAGTGATTAAATGGCAGCAGTGCTAATTGAGCCGTTTCATATTTGCTTGTATAAGTTGAAAGGGATTAAGGTGGATTTAGGTTTTTGAGTGTTCCATATAATTGACCTGGTGTTTATTTCCATGTTATGAAGTCAATATTACTGTGATTTAATATTTTTTGAATGGAGTCACTCTTCCCTGGCTATTCATATAATTTTCTTGGGTTGTACATGTTGGGTTGCAATTGCTCATAGAAAATACAAATTGGTCTATTGCTTAGGAATAATTCTACAGATTGGTAGTCCAAAGATTATGAAAGCAAATTACTTGCATTGTTTCGGGAATGTAAAGGAATCGATTTACTGAAGCCAGAGACCCAGTTTATAGAGAGTCAGCCAATTGATGGTTGTCGGGAGTGCTTCAAGTTCATAACGAAGACATCATTGAAGGTAACGAAGCTGTTGCATATTGTACTGATGCAATAACATTGTTTACGGGATTTGGGAAAGTCAACTCATAGTGGAGTTAAGGAAGTATTCTCAGTTTTCACTCAAAGGAAAAACACGCAAGAAATCCAGAATCTGGAACGGTCTCAAGACTGTCGGAGAAGGTAAAGAGACGCTTAGTATCTATATTACCGCTTCATGAAATCTATGCTGTGATATGAAATTTGAGCATATCGATTGGATGTAGAGAATATGTGTAGAGTTTTCAAAAGATAGAAGAGGTGGATTGCTGGATTATTGAGAAGATCTTTTTAGCAGTGGAAAGTAACTTGTGAATATTGGAGAAGTTGACACTTCAAATAATATCCTACCACTGGCTAAAAAAAAAACAATTTGAATGAGAAGATATCATTAGGAGCAACTTATTCATCTATACACAGGGCTGTCATTGAAGAGGAAGTCTTGTTAACAAACAAGATTAACATTCTTTGAGGCGCGAAAAAAGTATAGAGGACCAAATAAATAATAAGTTTGAGTTGTCGAATGGATGAATAGTTGGTGAGTGAAGGGATAACTGCTACTCGTTAAGGAAACATAAACAATCCTTTGGTGTCGCCTCTTATTTGAATATTCATTGAGAGTATCTTATTGAAATAGTGGCTATTAAGAATTGTCTCTTCTTTAATCTGCCGTTACTAAATTATTTTGTATTTGAAGGGAATGCCAAGTTTCATATACTATCTTGGCATTAAATCTGAGTTTGGGCATAGGCGTTGCAGTCAGAAAGAAATCACTTCAAAAGATATAGCTTTGGCATGCTAAGTCGCTAGCCTTATTTTATTGCCGTCCCATTATATTGGAGACATGTCAAAGGAAGAAATCCTTGTTGAATAAGGAAACTGACAATAGTTACAGCCGCAACATGTAATTAGCCGCTACTATGAAAAAGAATGAGACTGGAAATAAATAAAGGAGTTTGCAGGCCCTGACTATGCTAGTGTAATTTAGGTATGTTGATGCGACTCAGTATTTGAACACTATTTTAATATTGGAGGTTAGTGTTAATAATTGGAGATCATAAGACTCA
The DNA here is from genome assembly GCA_007258455.2 of Sequoia sempervirens. Lineage (NCBI taxonomy): Eukaryota > Viridiplantae > Streptophyta > Pinopsida > Cupressales > Cupressaceae > Sequoia > Sequoia sempervirens. The sequence continues at coordinate 565,937,604 of VDFB02000015.1, read as the reverse complement.
CTCCCGTGCCAGGTTACCATTGTTTTCTGTGTATTGTCTTGCATTGTTTGGGTAAATATAAACAAATCTTAGTTTCAGAATTTTATATCAGTTGTATATGCAAACCCTTTGCTATTACAAGGCTTGTCATATCCTTTGTTCTGTAAGTGAATGGTGAAAGGAAACTCAACTATGAATATATTATATGAATTGTCTGTTACAGTGTGGGACAAATCTAATTGTAAGCACAAGACAATTGAAAGGTAATTGTTTGACGAATGCCATTGTTCTTGGAATGTTCAGTTGGTGAATTGGAAAAAACAAACTTAGAACAACAAACTAATTAACTGTTTGACGAAATGACTGAGCATCACTATTGGTGAAAAATTTGTATACGAAATAGGTCAGCTTCTTACACGATTATCTTTAATTCCTATGCAGGCTGCGATCGGGGGGCATGATAAAAAGTGTTTTCTATTAAATTTGATTAGTTTGAATACAAATTGAGTACAAAATCGCCTCATCATGCGGAATCCTAGTGGCTGATACAATAGATAGCTGACAAAATGAAAATACAACATTTTACATCTTCCTTTTCTCTAATCTAGTGAAAACTTGGGGAGAGTTTGAGTTTCTAATCCTTGGAGTCTGCTATGGGTCCTCGCTTGGCATAGAAGGCTATGGCTTGACCCCCATCTTGCTAGTAGATGGCAATGACTCCTCAACCTCATCAATGTTATCCAATCCCTCCTACTGCACCCACATCCTCTAATGCTTGCCTCTCAAAATCAAGAATCTCATCTTTAGTAAACAATGGAGGCTACTCATCCCACCTTGCTCAATCACTATAAGGATCAATCTCATCCAAATCTATGAGCTCCTCCTTTTTGTCCTCTACCCTTCTTGTGTGAAGCTGAAGGTTCTATTGCACAAAGACAAGGTCATTGAGGCATTTTTGACTTAATTTGTTCCTCTTCTTCATGTGGATGGCCTCAAACATGCTCCAATTGCACTCACAATTGGATGCACTACAAGGTTAGCACAAAATGCAGAGGGAAAATCTTTGGAGATTTGGGGTATTTTCATCCCAATCTATGCACCAAGAATCTACAAAATAAAATATTGAAGGCTGAGGAAGCAAATTCGAAACATATTTCATCAAATTATCAATAGTTGTAAATTTTGACATTTGTAACTTGTAAGATGCATATGATATAAAGACTCCAAATTTTATTACATGGTGTTTGAGTGGTTCTTCCTTGAGTAGCTAGCTCTGAAGAAAAGAGCCCACCCCTTCTCGTCCAGTAGCTGTTTAATTCTTGAATAATGAGGTCTCTCACCTCAACTTGGGGTGCCATCCTTTGAATGCATGTCGTGAGGCCCTCCATAACCTCTTCAGTAGGATTTGAGAAGCTATTTGAATAGAAAAAACGAGGGTTGAGGAAGTACCTTGCTGCATGGATGGGTTGGTGGAGTTGATTGTTCCATCTTCGATCAATGTTCTTCCAAATGGGCTCAAATTTGAGGTTGCCCCCCTTGTAATAATTTTGGATGGACTCTTTGGTCCTATCCATGGCCTCATAAATATACCCCATTGGGTTTTGATCCACATCTACCAAACGGAGAACTCTAACCAAGGCTTTGACACCTACAATTTACAAATACAAAAAGATTAATTTTACAAATTTATAATAAGAGACTTAAGTTAAGAAAATAAAATATTCATTTTGAATTTAAAATCAAAGTTTTGAGGTTACCTTCATGATCTTTGTAGCCCTTTGTGCAAAAAGGTTGTCAAAAACTATGCTAGCAACCCTCTCTCCTTTAGGCTTCTTTGAATATGATGAGTCTAGCCATGCTTGACTCACAAAAAATTGTTCTAAAGAAGTCAACAAACCAATAATGCTTTGCAATGTTAGGAAAATCATTGCAAACCTTGTCACACCCAATTGCACCAACTCTTTCCCTTGGGTGTGATCTCATCAAATTAGGAACCCAAGGGTGATTGTAGATAAATTTTGATATTCTCCTTGCGCCATCTACAACTTGTCTCACCCACTAAAGTTTGCCTATGTCCTTCAAAAGAAGGTCATGGCAATGTGTTGCACAAGGTGTCCAAAAGAGTGTTCGATGCTTGTCTCGGAGCAATCTTCCAATTGCCACATATGTTGCTACATTATCAGCTATGATTTGTACCACATTCTCTATGCCCATCTCCATGACAATTTTCTCCAATGTTAGACACAATGTTTCTACATTTTTTACTTTGTTAGAGGCATCGACCAATTCAAAAAAATCACCTCACCATTTGAAGTTACCAAAAAATTAATAATGGTGCAGTTTTTCCCATCTGTCTACCCATCTAAAAGAATAGTGCAGCCATATTTTCTCCATTGCTTCTTTTGTTCTTTTACTATTAGTTTTGTTGCTTCAATTGCAATTGTGAGCAACCTACAAGTATAAAGTGTAAGTACAAAATTTTAATTTTTAAACACAATAAAAGCCTAAATTCAACATAAATTACTATAAATTAATCAGCTTAAATTTAGCCTCAAATTCAACATAAATTACTATAAATTAACATAAATTAATCAACCTCCCACTTAAGTTTTTATGAGAAGGTGCCTTGTAGCCTTTTCTCGCAACAGACAATGCAGTTACCAAACTCTCCCAATAAGGATTGCTCACTACATTGAAAGGAATGTTGTTGAAGTACCAAAAATTGGCACATGCCTTATTTGCTTGTTCATGCACCTCCTTGTTCCACCCTATAGCTTCCAATGATGGTTGTGCTCTAGGCATGTTTCTAGGCACAAACAAGCTATGTCGCGCCTATGTAGGTGTAGGTGTTGGCACTCTACTAGTAGATGAATTAGAGGCTGATGTGCTTTGAATGCGTGGATCACGAAGAGAGCCCACTAAGCCTTGACATGCCATATCTTCATTTAATTCTGGTTGCACTTGAGGACCATGACCACTAGCTATGGATGTTGCTATGGTTGCTCTTGTCTTCTCCCTTTGGAATCTTTTCTACACATACAAAGTGAAAGCACAACATTTTAATTATTTAAATACAAAAAATTAACTTAAATTCAACATAAATTACTAAAAATCAGTATAAAATTAGTTTAAATCCTTAAAAAATTAAAATAATCTAAACATTTTATTCTATAAAAAAGGTTGAAATAAAAAAATATCTTGTGTATGCAAAAAATAGTGAATTCATTAAAAAAATCAAAAAAAATGATAAAAAAATTGTGATGAATCCAATTTTTTTGAATTAAAATGCAAAAATACTACTTAGTTTTAGCAAATGCTGATTTTTTTTTAACCCAGATGCTGGATTTTGTAGCCAAAATGAAGTAAAATGCTTAAAAAAAACAATTTACCGACCCGTGCTTCAAATTTGCCTTCTAAATTTGCCAAAAAACCCTTTTAAATCTTCTCATTGCGATGCAAGAGTGTTGTCATTTTTGTATGCATAGTGGGAGGGGCGTTGGGGGCTTTAGAGAGGAGAAATCACATTAAAATGGTGTTTTTAATGACCTTTTTGATGTGACTCATGTTTTGTTTGCCTGTTGTGAGTTTTTTTGCTTTGACTTGCCAAAAACTCGGTGAGTAAATCTCACTAGTTGTCCTGATGATTACTCATTTGGAATTTAAATACTTGTTGAGTATGCCATCTATGGTGTGTACAAAGCCTTCTACATGGAAACCAAAGAGACAAGGTTGTTGAAATGATTCAAATTCTCTTTATTTTTCACATTTGAGCGAAATTGTGTCAAATTAGTGGGTGTGGTTATGAAACTACATTGACAGCTTCAAAACTGCTCGACACTTTTGATTATGCCTTTTTTGACAATTTTAACCATCCTTTTGGAAGCCATAACTTTTGCATATAAACTCAAAATGAGGTGCTGTATTTTTTGAAATTGCATAAATTTTCAGGAGGAACATGGATATGTAAACATATTTAATTTTTGATGCCATTAAATTATTTTTTTTGGCCTTGCAACACATTGAAGTGTCTTTCCACTTGAGGATCTTTACTCCTAGATCCAATACATACCAAACATTGAGCAAAGCAGGTCATTGGCACTCAAAAATATAAGTTATAATAGCTAGTCAAGAGTGTAAAAAATATTTCAAGAATTAAAATAAAGAAACCTAAAAATAGATATAGGTAGAAATGCAGGAAGCAAAAGAACCTAACAAGAGTGGGTAAACCCTTGACAATCAATATATACAAAATGATGTATTACAAAACAATCATGTCAAAGGAAGGTCCCATGTTGAGAAGAGAGCCACCTATAGAGCCAAAGTAGGGAGTTAATGGAGAATAATCATGTTAATCCCAAGTTTTTAGGACGGGGGGACGCATTTCGGGGACGGGGATGAGAGGGAGGCCATTTTTAGGGGACGATAGGGGACGACTATTAAAAAATAGGGAAATTTTAAAAAATAGAGAAAATTTCAAATATTCATATGATAAGGGAATCATCATATACATCATATAACCTTAACACATAATATTAGAGCTCAATTGATATTCTCATTTCACAGAAAGCAACACCAACAAACAAATGAAGTTTTAACAAAATATAATTGCATTCATTGACAATGTGCATGTGCCATATATATTATATAAAAATTACATCAAATTGCCCAAAGGCTGCAAGTTTTAGTTACAAAATGACAAAAATATAGAAATATGTAGTTGTCTAAGTCAACATCGGAGTCTAAGTCACGACCACTATGAGACGCTGTCTCATCTTGATCCAATGGAAATCCAAGCAATGTATCATGTGCCTCCTCATCATCAACCTATGTAGCATCTTCAAGATCAACATCCCAACGTGCAATAGGTGTTTGACGGTACTTAAGTGTTTGTCAATCCTAAAGCCACAAGGTATTATGCACAACCACTAGCTTCTCCGATTGTCTAGAGGTAAGCCTATTCCTCTTGATTGACTGGATGAAGCTATATGTAGATCAATTCCTCTTTGTAGCAGAGGAACTAGCAATTTGTGAAAGGAGACAAGTGGCAAGGATCCTCAACTCTAGTGCATCCTTGCCATGCCATGTCCACCATCCAATGTGGTCAGTTTGAGCTAATGTAGCTCTATCCATTCTCGCCTCTAGGCTACTAATTGTTGGGCCATGAAGACTCACAAAGGCTAGCCATTGTGCTCTAAGTTTGCTAGACTCCTCCTCAACATACATTTTCCCAAGGGCCTTCATGAAGCCATCTTTCACCTCTTCATCATCACATTGAGGCACTCTCCCACGTCTTACTACATACCATTTGGGATTTAGAGCGTAGGTAGTCATATGAAGTGGGGTGTTCATAGTGTCCCACTGTTGTGTCACAATGGGCCTAATGTGCTCCTCATAAAATCCCAAATTAGGGTCCCTGCTATGAATTGCTTGCTTCATTTGTCCAAGCATGTTGTCAAATGTCTCATAAATCTCTCCAAGTCTAGGAGAGTTTGTATCAACATATCTTATCGCCCACACAACAAGTGAGATAATGGAGCAAATATATCTGCAAAGATTCAAGAATGAACATAATTTAGTAAATTTACAAGTTAGGAACTTAGAAACAATAAAAATAATAAAATCATAAATTGAATAATAAAATCAGCAATTTATTAATTTGATATCAATAATAAAATGAAAACCATAAGTTTAATACTAAAATCAGCAATGTATTAGTTAATAATAAAATCAGAAATTTAATGGTAAAAATTGAAAATTTATTAAAAAATAAAAAACAACAATCTGTTACGTCATTGTGGACCACCAATCATCATTGAGGATTTTTTGTTTGATACTTTTTCCTTCAATTGTGTTTGCCTTTGGCCATCTAGCTCACCGTGAATTAACCACCATCAGTCGAAGAGGCTCTTGCACCTCAATCATCCTCCCCAACAAAATAAGGTACCTAACATATTTGGTATCCACAAGCTTGAGGAATTCCTTCATTGAAAAAGTCCTAAACAAAGCAAGTGATGTGTGATGGTTGCAAAACGCCTCTAGCTTCTGACACCACTTCCTTCACCCAATCTATTTTTCCAATGTCTTTCAATGCGTTGAACGCATGAATACAACATGGGGTCCAAAAAATGTGCTTGTAAGCACCTTCCACCATTAAGCCAGCTAGCTTGCTTACACGAGCTGAATCAGTCACTACTTGTATAACATTAGAGGGTCCAACCTCTTCTATAGCATCCTTCAAAATTTGAAATTGGAAGCTTGCATCCTTCCTCTTCCTCGAACAATCAATAGCTCTAAGAAAATAAGAGCTTGTTGAACATGTGACAATAACATTGATGAGTGGCCGATGTCTATCTGTCCACCCATCCATAATGATAGAGCAACCATCCCTTATCAAAACTTGTCTCATCTCCTTCATCATTATACGCACTTTGGAATACTCCTTATCAAGGAGTGAGGTGTGTAGCTTATGATCTCCAGGGGGAACATATGAAGGACCAGCAGCAAGTGCATCTCTGAACACTAGTTTAAAAAAAGGAGAGTGTGCCACATAAAATGGTATAGTATTAGCATAGAAAAATTCGGCAATAGAACTATCAGCTACATCTCGTAATTGTATGTTAAACATGCCGGCAACACTAGTGGACATTTCTTTCCTCTTTGACTCTCAGGCACAACACTCCTAGATTTAGTAGCTGTAGCACTAGAGATTGACCTAGTAGGCTGCAAAGACTCCATTGACATTCTTGTTTTTTTTGGCTTCACCCTCCATGTGCAACCTATTCACCCCGGCTTTCTCAGCGAATGTTATAGTTTTGCATATTTTTACCCCTTGACAAGTTATGCCTAAAAGATGGGAGTAAACTCTTATAGTTGCCCCTATGGTCCTCCTTGCAAATATGATACAGCCATATTCTACTCCCCCCAATTTTTTTTTTCTTAGTGTCTATGGCTGTTGCAAATTGTAAAAGAGGTTTTTTTTGGGTTAAATGGGCCCTTTGCATACTTTGTCAAGAGGTGAGAAGGGCATTGAAAAGGATTTTCTAAACTTTATGTCCTTAAAACAGTCACATTCCTTGAAGAACTTCCATGGTATGTTTGTTCTCAATTTCTTGACCCTCACTACCCTCTTGTTGCTAGTGCTCATTGTTTTTTTGTTGTTGCAATGTAAATGACAGCTGCAAGTGCAAACATAGAACACAAACACACAAAAAAACCCTCCTAAGTATTTGAAATTTTAACAAAAACAAAAAAAAATGCAAAAGAATTTGTGAAAATAACCAAAAAAGAATGAACTTACCTCAAATGATGGAGACTTGGCCTTCTTTTGCCTTTTGCTCACTTCTCTTTCCTTCTCTCACTTGGTTTCCCAAAGCTGTGCTCTTCTTCTTTCAACTCTTCACAATTTCACAAATGAAACAAATGAGCTGTTTTTTTGTTATATTGTTGTATATAGGTTTAGGTTTATAGCAAAGGGGTGTGGGGGATGTTGTGGGCCTCCACACCCTTTTACTTTTTAATAGTTTTGTGTGTGTGTGTGTGTGTGTTTTAAATGAAACATAATTTGTTGGGCCTAGGGGAGAACTAGCCGTCCTTGGGACATTCGGGGGATGTCTAGGCGTCCCTTGATTGTCTCGAGGACGGCTAGCCATCCCTTGTCGTTCCCGACTTCTTGATAGGCATCCTCGGGACGTTTCCTGTTTCTGGGGGCGAATTGGGGATGGTGCGGGGACGTTTTTGAGGTGTCCCCACACCTCTTGGACGTTTCTGATCAGGGACGCCCCTAAATTTTCCGGGTAACATAGAGAATAATGCTCTAATTTGCACTAGGGTAGGAGCAAAAGAAAAGCTATCATTCTCATCAATCATCATGAAAGTGGCATTAGGAGGTGATGATGTCATCAAGATAATTAATTGGGGTAAGAGTGACCAACTTGACAATCATGGATAAACCAAGGCATGTTTGGTGATACTTTAGATAGAGAGAATTGGTGACATGTGTCTTTGCACGTAGTGTCTATAGAATACTCAACAACTCAACCCATTATATTGGGTGCAAAATTTGGAGGTTTGAGGTGCATGGCGAGTGCTATTGGAGGGGAACACCATGTCACAAATTTATCACCATGTGCATTAGTCACTATTGTGGGCCAATAAGCAGTTGATACTCACGGTAGTTGAAATTTTTTTCTCCTTAGGAGATTTTCTTTGTTTTGAGTTATGTTAGCAACCTCTTCTCTACCACTATGATTGCTTTGTGCTTGTTGCACTTGACTTAAATGTTTTTTCATTGTGATGTGTTTTCAATTGGAAGTTTATGATAAGTGGCTGGAATTTTATTCCACTTTAATCCCTTTGCTTGTTTTGTCTTGTGAATACGTGTGTTGTATTGCTGAATTGATAACAGTTGCAAGTCAAGGAAGACTTATGAAGCATTTAATGCACCAAAAACATTCCAAATATTGAAGCAAGCTTTGGGGTGCAAGTTGCTAGATTGTCTTGTGCTTCAATACTATCATTGCTTATTAGTACCTAGGGTGCCCTTGCCTTGGGTTTTTTTATCATTGTGTTGCTTTCTCATTTGAAGCTTCTGATCTACAAGTGGTATATTCTTCTGGTGGAAATATGCTACCAATTTTTTGAAGGAATTACACAACATAACCAGCAATAGCCAACTGGATTAGCGTTAGCATCAAACTGAAAACCAAGCTTAAAGGAACTCGACGCCAAGAATGCACACTCAATCCAAATGATGGAAAGGTGTTGTCATATGGCGGAGAAATTAAAGAACAGTACTTGAAAGAAACTACTCAACGTCAAGAATGTGCACTCAAGATCCCACTGAGGGCGAGGTGCTAACATATGACGGAGTGATTACTTAAAATTGAAACTAGTAGGCGGATAACCAGCCATGAAGCTATAACAATCTAATTCATCCGCTGCGGTGGGCATCCACAAAATTGTGGGGATTCACCACTTGAAAGTGGGTACAATGATATAACAAGTTCTTTCTCCGCACTGGCGTAAACCGTCCAGGGGTAATTAATAGGAAATAAAACAAGTAGTTGCAGCAATAACATAGGTTGGATTAGTACTACTAATCAAAACCTTACAATTCAAAAGACTGCAAAAACAAGTATTACAATGATAGAGAAATAAGACTAGAAGAGAAGAATGAATTCTAATGATGTTTCTTACTCTCCAATGATAGAATTATGATCAAAACAGAAAACATATGAATCTGATATAAAAACCTGAGTTCTGGAATTTCTTATCAGCCAACTGGAAAATCAATAAAATATTCATAACTCACTCATTTCACCTCCAAATCGAATGAGACTGAATGCTATGGACTTCTAGAAGGTAGGCGACCATGCTAGGATGAAGAAACAACAACAAAACTTGGTCTTTAATTTCTGGCACACTTCCCAATGCAAGCTAAATGGTATGGCCTTGAGAAGGGGCGATTTTGTCTTTAAAAATTAGAGACTTCAAAATAAAATCTCAAACTTGGAGGAAAGGGGCGCCCTTGGCAAACAAATGCAATGCAAAAGCACCCAGAACCAAATGAATTTTATTCCAAGAGCTGCTAACAAAATTCACTTTCAGCTGTAGATGCATCAGCAACTTCAAAATCTGGAAATTTCATCAAAACTTCAACTGTTGAGCACAAATCTGCTAGTCTGGATGAGAAGCAGCAAAGTCCAACTAGGTGTTGTATTTCAAACACGAAATTGGTTAATGGCTAGGAGGTAGCATCCTCAAAGCAAGGTTTCAGATGTCATTCCGACAACATAACAATATGATAACATGAATGGATCCAAGGCTGGAGCAAAAACCTTCATTAAATAGAAGCTCACAAAACTCTTCAAATTCTTGAGAAAGCACACCAAAAGACATAGGAGTCTTTTCAAATTTCCAAAAAACAATTAACTCCTCAAGATGGCATCCCTTTTTGCATATTATGAATTTCACTTTATTTTAAAATTCTCTCTTTTAAAAGTGGCATCCACTTTTCCCAAGGCATTATGTTTTTTTTTCAATAATTAATAAATCACCTCATGAAGGCATCACCCTTCCAAGACCCTCTTTTAAACACAACTTAAAGTTGTTCTCCTAGGCCAAGGGGGTCAACTACAAATTATAACCTCAATGCCTTTATTCATTATAAAAATGCCTTAAGAAGTCAGACATGAATTGCAAATAATTGCTCCAATTGGAAATGATGTACTGAAAGCTGACAAACTCCATACTGCTTAAAATAGAATTTACTATAAATAGTAAACTCTTAGAAATGCCAAAGAACCTTAGAACTAGAAACCCTAATTTTACCTCAAACAAGCCTACAAGCTTCCAGAATAGGTTGATGAGTGATAGAACAGATTACTGATGAAAAGGGGACATTACGGTATTCCTCTTTAATACCTTCTCACATCTTATGCTTTTTGTGTGCACATGTGTAAAAATATCACATAACGTCTACTCAGAAACAAGTGTATAATAGTAATACCCTCTAAGTTCTCATGGGTACTTGAATGTGTATTAAATTTCCTGTTGATTCTCATAAACAAATGAACATGTGCGTATGTGCTTGTGTTTCTTATGATATTTGAAAACAATTCATCGCATTACAAGCATCACTTTACATGTGACCACCTTCATTATGTTTAGTGTTTTTACAACTTATCTTAACAAATTTTAGATGGAGCCTATTATGAAATAAAGTTTTAGTGGGTTACAGTTCATGTTTTTAAGAGAGGAGTTCAATATTTTGTTGACGTTTCAATTCGCACCTCTGGAATGCGGATTGGAAACGGACAGCTATGCACAGTTAGATTGCTCTTCAAATTAGGAGGGGAAGCTCCCTCTTTGCTGATTATGCTTTAAAAGAAATACTACACTACTGCCAATCTTTTTATTCTCAGCTGAGAGCACAAGGTTATAAAACACTTTGAGTTGCAGCTGAGGTTTTCTCTGGTTGCGTAACTTCAAACTACAACTAAGTCTATTCTAATAACACTTCTAATAACTCAAGTAAATTCAGAGCCTGAGAATTAGAAGTAAACAAGGAATGATTGATTGGACACAAAAGCTTAAAATAAACTTCTTCTAGAACACACCCAAACACTCATTGTACTTATTAGATGTAAACTGAAATAAAGTTTACTAAAGCAAAACATAAAACAAAGTGCTAAAATAGATTGAGACAGTAGATCAGAGCAAGGTAGGCATGAGATTTCCTTTCTCAATTTTATAACAGCAAATAAACTTCTGGAACAGCAAATTGTACCAAAATAGGCATACGATATGTGATCAACCAGATTACACTTGAAACAAAAGTGAATAGACACTGAATAGCATAGTTATAGGCAAAGTAGGCTCAACAAATTTGTTATCACAACAACGGTTAAAAATAAATGGGCAAGGCTGTCCTTATTTATACATAAACAAAGGAGTAGGGAACCCTAAAATCTCCTTGTTTTTAACAACTAGACTTGCAAACATGCAAGCTTTATTTCTAAAACTAAACAAAAGATAACTGATAACTAACCATCAGTTAACTGAAAGCTCCAACTATACATTAGATATTTCTAAACAATAGATATGCATGAAAAGAGAACAACCAGTTTAACTTGGAAAAGGCATCAAGTTAACTGCTGCCTTTACTTGAGTTCTATCTCCCGAAATCTTTGCATGCTTCAACTGGTAGTTCACTCCTTGACAACTTGGGATATTATATCCTCTAAGAAGTTGTTAATTGCCTCTTCATCAAGAACACTGATACTATCTAGAACAACGTACTGCTTCTCCAGTATCTTCTCACCATCTTCGATCAAACTTAGCAATTCTTTCCTCTTTTCAGCTGCTTCATCAAATTTCGCTGACATTGCGGCAACATGATTCATCTTGTAGGCAACAGGATCACCATTAAAACTGCCACAGACAAGGTTTTGAAACTTTGTCTGTACTTCACCGAGATCAAAGTAAGTGCCATCCTCATGTCGATATTGACAAGGGATTTGTGACACAAATGTACTTACGAACTTGAGAGTATTAGCAACCTTTTGTCTATATTTGGCCAATTCTACAGATATTCCTTCGTAGGTTTTTACTTTGAAGAGGTGTTGTTCTCTCCAAGCAAAAAGCTTTTTCTTGTGTTCTTCTGTAATGATTGAATCATAAGCCATCCTCAAGCCGGAAATGACGATCTCATCTCTTGGTTTCCTTTTTGGTATATTTTGCTCAAACTCTCGAATCCTTGATCGAAGATCATGGGTGTTATACCTCAATTGGTACATCTCTGCAAGTATAAATCTGTGCCTGGTGACAAACTCTTCTATCCGATCTCTCATATGTTTTCTGTAGATGACCAACTAACTCAGTTGATGTTGATCTGCAGGTGACTCCAGAATCTGAGGAAGCAACAAAGTGGCTTGTGAAGTACCATGAAGGAGATTGGAAACATATTGCCGCAGCTATTGAATTTAAGCCTTGAGGGCTGCCTTATCTTCTCCATCCTTGAGCACTTGTTCCTTCAGATTGTCTGCTGCAACCTTGAAGAGATTTACATCAATATGCCGAGTGCTTCTTCTGAGATTGGCCTTTGACAACTTTGAAGTCATCAATTTCAACCTCATCAATGTTCTTGTCCTTCAGAGGTGTGGCAAACTCAAGGATGATCTCGCCATCAGAATTCTTCTCCATATGAACTTGCTTCTTAAGTTTCTTCTTTGTTGTGTCTTGGTAGACGCTATCAAGTTTTGCAAAGTTCAACTGATAAGAAGGCTTCCTCCTCTTCCTACTCAACAAGTTCTCAAGCCAAGACGAGGAGTCTCTACTAACTTCTTTGGGAGGATTAGTTCCAGCTCCAACAACTCCTGATGAATCAATGGGTGTTGAGATGTTGCGAACTAGTGAATCACCTTCTGAATCTATATGGATAGGAGAAGGCCTTAGTGATGGTGGAATAATTGGAGATGAAGGCATGGCATCGACTTGTGGTGCTGATTCGACTAGAACTTCTGGTGTATTTGATTGTTTCGGCTGATTCACCTTTTCCTTTAAGCTCTTCGTCATTCTACTGATCTTTGTATCTTCTGGAGGATTGCTCATAGCTTTTGCTCTCGGTTTTGATATGGAAGAAGGTAGAGATGACTGAACCATTCGTGGCTCTGCAACTGGAATAGCTACCTTTCATGTCTTCTTACTGCTCAGGAAAATCCTGTTCTTGATAACTCGGCTTGTCCTTTCCTCAATTGAGGTGCTTTCTTTGGCAAACCAATCAACTTGTGGAAGTGGCCGTTGCTCGACTTGATCTCGGGCATACATGGGAAGTAGCACTTCCCCATCATCATCTGACAAACCCTCCACATCTTCTGATAAGAAATTTGCCATCTGGTGAAGGGTGAGCCTGGAGTAGTTGCACTTGCGCACTTCAAACTCATCTGCACAATTAACCCAAAAATCTTCAACTATAGGTACATGTACATGATTTTGACCGAGATGAGCTGCGAAGACACCACGAGGATCGTATGAACTTCTCTCCTTGAAAAGCTTAAGACCGAACTTTGACATTTCCTCGCTCATCAATTTAGCATCAACTACTGATTTACATCTATATATACTCATCTCAAACGGGAAGTTGAAGGCAGGCTTGCGTCTGTTACACAAAAATGTGTGCACTTCATGTACTTGCCTTAGGAATTCCATGAACACAACCTCATCCGTTGGATATCTAGGAAGCATGACTGGATCACCTGAGAAGCCATATACTCTTATGTAGGAGAATGTGGGGAATTGGATAAACCAATCAGCCCACTCCGCCATTGCCAACCTGGCATTTGTTGAAATCTATATATGCAACTCATCATCAAGCTCCTGCACCATATGCATCAAGAATAGATCATTCACCCGCTTGTAGCGCCGCTAAGATTTTGAAAACTCTAGCTGTGGGTAATGATCATGCACATGTTGAACACCCATAGTTCCAATGACAGTCAAACCTCTAAACTTGCCTTGAAAGGCCATTAGATATACGAGGTAGGATATCATGTGGAATTCATGGGCCTTGAAGAACTCTGTCATTTGATGGTGGAGACAATCATTGATCAATGCTGGCCAGTCATAGTGTTTTGCTTTGTCAGCAATTTGAGAAATGATGTAAAACATCCAAGGTTGGAATCTATTTGCCTTTGCTTGACTTGTGACTTGGTTGAGCAAAGTAATCATGACTGCAAATTCCTCCTTGAATTCACTGCGCCCAACATTCCTTGGCAAAGTATTTTGCTTCTCTTTTAGCCACTTCTGAGCCATTCTTTTCCAACACTTTTCCTTTTGCGCATACCACACCTTTTCACATTCTTCAATAGATATGATGAAATTTTCCGTCCATGGTGGTATTGCAAAACATTCCTCAATATCTCCTGGCTTGAGGCTGCAAATATTATGCCCATCTGCTGATATGATTTCTCGTGAAGTTGAATTGTAATGCTTGACACAAGCAATTACAAATTCAAGGCTTTGCACTGAGATGGGGAAAGAAGCTGTTGCAAGCAACCCAGAATGATCAAGATTCTTGACTGCAATGTTTCCCATGTCTTCCAAAGCACGCAAATCAAACACTGGATGCATGTGATGTAAGTCAGTTTCGAATGTTCTCAGGAAATCATGGAGCAACATTGATTTGGTCCTGATTTCTGTTGGAGAGTACTGCATTCTGAAAATCTTGAATTTTGACTGTGAATACACCTATGTTTGGACAAGTTCTGCACAAGAGCTAAAAATAGATCGCTGATTTTTCTTTAGAAAAGGGTAGATTTTTCGAAAAAATGCTGAGGTTTTGGGTTTTGTAGATAATCTTATTCTGAAGAGGCCTAGATAGTCAGATTTTGAAAAGCTAATTTTTTCAAGAACATGCAAGATTTCCTAAAAAGTAGGGCCGAAAAACTGAGGTGTGGGTTTTGTAGACAATCTCTTTGTGAAGAGACCCAAATTATCAGATTTTGAAAAATCTGAGTTTTTCTCAAAAAAGAAAGATCCCCTAAAAAGTAGCTGTCATGCAAATTTTCAAAAAAAAGCTGAGGTCTAGGTTTTGTTGACAATCTCGTTTTGAAGAGACCCAAATCGTTAGATTTTCAAAAATATGAGGATTTCTTGAACATGCGTGAAAAAGTAGATTCTCTTGAAAATTATAAGATTTTCCAATCTTCAAGAGGAGCGAAGAACAAGTAGACCCAAATCGATGAATGTTGGACCACCTATTTTTGAAAAGTGATGCCCTAGAAAAATAGACCATGAAAAAGTGAGCTTCTGTGCTTCCCAATCTTGAATCCACGAAGAACACTGAAAAATCACTTCGTTTGAGCCTCCAAATCTTGATGAGAAGAAAAATTTATGTTTCTTCCTCTGAAAGCTAACCTGTAAATTATGAAAAATTAATGCTCAAAGCTTTCTTAAATAAGATTTGGAGGTAAAAGGTGTTTTCATGCAAAACCCTATTATTTTGGAGCCTGCATGCAAAAATATCTGACTTCATTTGCATCACCTCAGAGAACTCCTAAAAAATAGGGCGTCAAAAAGCATGCAT
This sequence comes from Sequoia sempervirens, assembly GCA_007258455.2. Lineage (NCBI taxonomy): Eukaryota > Viridiplantae > Streptophyta > Pinopsida > Cupressales > Cupressaceae > Sequoia > Sequoia sempervirens. Next base: position 565,922,042 of record VDFB02000015.1, on the reverse strand, counting down.
ATGAGGCTATTTTCAATTTTTTCTAAGTTAAGATAACTTGGGCGCCTTCCTTGAAATAAGGCGCCCAACTTCTCCAGAGTTAGTTAATTTTTTGAAAATTTCAAATTTTGCTTGTTTTGCCTTCGTTGAAGCTTGCCTCTAACTTTGACAATCCGTCAAATTGGCACTGTTGATTGATAATCTCTGTTTGACCATGGCAATCTCATATTTGACCACTGCTGAAGTGATCCCCAGCTTCGTTTCAACATCTGATGTTATCTGACCATGTTTGCATACCCCGAAAGTCGCCGACGAATGCCAAATTGAAGAAAACACAGAGAAAGTGAAAAATATTCTAAATTAATAGGAAAAACCCTCGCGAAATGAACGAACATATTTACTTTCAAAAAAGTGATACCAAATTAGAAAACATGGAGAAAGTGAAAAATATTCTAAATTAATAGGAAAAAGCGCCCTCCTTGAAATAAGGCAATCATTATTTACTTTCAAATAAGAATAAAGTAAAAAATCTATATGTAAGAATCAAGTTTCTAATTTCATTTTTTACTTGGTTGTTGTTTTCCTCTCCTTTCAATTGCTTGTTGGGAGGAAAAGAGTCTCCCCTCTGCACCCTTGTAGACCTTGAATAGATAAAAGAAAAAGTAAATCAAATATAGAAAATTCATAGATAGTCAAGGCTCAACATTGCAAATTCATAAATAAGATGTAACAAATCTCACCTCCAACTCATCAAGCACTCTTATCTCTCAGCTCAGATCAGGCACCATCCTATCAATGCATGTGACAAGACCTTCCATGACCTCCTCATCCGCCTTAAATGTGTCCGAGAAGTAGAACTTCGGATTCAAGAAGTAGGCAAAGGCATGAATCGGCTGGTGGAGTTGGTGTGTCCATCTCCGATCAATGATGCGCCATATGATTTCATATTTCCTTTTGTTGCCGCCATAGTAACGTGATATGGCCTCTTTGGCCCTATCCATGGCCTCATAGATGAAACCCATTGGCATGCCATCTCCATCCACCATACGAAGAACCCTCACCAAAGGTTCTGTCACCTAAAAAAATGAAAACAAATGTTAAATTATAACAAAATTAACCCCTCAAAAAATAAAAACAGCAAATAGATTATCATGTATAATTTTTTTTTGTGTGATTGCTACTTACCCCCATCAACTCCTCTCCATTTTTGATGAATGTCTCATCAAAAACTATGGCAACAATCCTCTCCCCTTCAGGTCTATTGGAAAATGAGGACTCCTTCCAAGCATCGGACACGAACATTTGCTTGAGATGACCAATGGCACCAAGAATGCTTTGCAATGTGAGGAAGTGGCTAGCAAATCGTGTCACTCCAGGTCGCACAAGGTCCTTGCCATTTGTGAATTTCCTCATCAAAGAAAGCACCCAAGTATGGTTGTAGATAAATTTTGTAACACTTTTTGCATCTTCAACCACTCTTTTGACCCATGAAATCTTCCCAATGTCCTCTAGCAATAGGTCCAAGCAATGTGCAGCACATGGAGACCATGCAATTGTGGGATACCTCTCCATAAGTAGTCTACCTGCAGCTACATATGCAGCTGCGTTGTCCGTGATGATTTGGACAACATTATCAACTCCAACCTCCTGGACCACCCATCTAATAGATTGCATAAAGTCTCAGCATTTTTAACTTCATGGGAGGCATCTATTGATTTTAGAAACACCAATCCACCATTAGAGGCCACTAAAAAGTTAAGGAGAGTTCTATTTCGTCCATCTGTCCACCCATCAGATAAAATGTTGCAACCTTTTCTTCGCCAAAATTTCTTTTGCTCATCAACCACAAGCCGTGTATTCTTTACGGCTTCCTCTAGCAATGGCCCACTCAAATCTCTAGATGATGGGGTCTTAAACCCCTTTCCTGCAACTGTAAGGGCGTTCACCAAACCTTCCCAATATGGGCTGTTTGCAACATTGAAAGGTAGATTATTGTAGTACCAAAAGTTTGCAGCAGCCATCCTAGCTTCATGATGCTTTTCCTTATTCCAACCGGTACCTTCAAGTGAAGGTTGTGCTCCTGGAACATTACGTGGAATAAAATAATTTGGTCCTGATGAAGGACCCTGACTAGCACTAGCAGTAGAAAAGGAACCATCAGGACTCTCACCAAAAGATGAATGTGGAGCACGGAAGCTTGGACTTGCAGCACCATGGGGCATAGATGGTGTAGAATGGGATTGGGATCCACTCATCGCTGCTGCTAGGGCATCCTTTGTTTTTTGTCTTTCATCTTTTTTTAGCTCATATTCAGCAAGAAGGGCCTTCATCTCTCTAATAATCTCAGGAGTAGTATTCTTGCATCCCTCCACATTTTGCCCAGGTATTCTAGCAAGGTGGTATTTTAATCTGTTTATTCCTCCTGTCATCCATTTCTGGCATTCATTACATGTCACTTCACCTTTTTTATTTCCTGGAATTCCATACTTCCATGCAGGGTCTTTTTTCATTCCCTTTGGATTTGAAGACGACATTGTTGTAAGTTCAACATGGAAAAAAAAAAATCAGCTAGGGTTTGCTAAAAAATCAGCAAATAAATGTGATTCAAAGTTTCAAACAATTGCAAAAAAAAAAGAATGCAAAACCAAGCTAGAAATAGTAGGAATTAGGCTATTAAGGAAAATAGAAAAAAAATTGGCAGCATTTCCCCTTATTTTTCTTGATTTTTTTGATTTTGAATGCAAGAAAACAAAAAAAAGGAATTGTTAGATCACTTACCTGACTCTATTTTGATCTTTTTAGCTCGTTCTCCTAGCTTCAATCAACTCCAAATCAATTTGCAGACCTGTATTTGGCAACCTTGAGTGTTAAAATGAAACAAAAACTTATAAAAAACATGGGTTTTTATTGTTTTTTCACTCCCAGCCGCGCAGGAGAGTCCTAGGTCGGGACTCCCGAGTCCGACCTCAGTACTCGTCCGAGTCTTGAGGTCGGACTTGGGAGTCCTGACCTAGGACTCTCCTGGACTCGACTCCCGAGTCCGTGGCGAGTTGACTCGGCTGGCCAACGGACTCCCCAGTCCGCGGCGAGTCTGCCGAGTCCAACCAAGTCTGCAAACTATGCTTTGAAGAGCCTGAACATATTTGATGATGACCTCCAGCTTTCCAAACCCTAAAAACTGTCTTTTAATTGCACATTTGATTGGATCTGAATGGGGCTAACGGTTCAAATTGCATGTTTTCTGAAAAACATGAAAAAAATTTTAGGCATGAATCTTTGGGCACTCTCCTTGAAATAAGGCACCCAACTTCTTCATACTTAACCATTTTTTGAAGATTTTCAACTTTCCTTGCTAGCCATTCACCTCCTTCGTCGACTACGTCGATCGTTGTTGTTGACGCATTAACCATGTTCACTGTTGCACGTGCATGATTTGTGAAAATTGAAAAATTGGCTAAGGCATTAATTGCCAAGCGCCCCCCTTGAAATAAGGTGCCTTTCTTTTCCAGACTTAGAAGATTTTTTGCAATTTTCAACTTTTCGAATTCCCCTCCATTCATCGTTTTTCGAGCATCTTTCGCTGTAGATTGATCTGTGCAGTGTTTAAGAGTTTGAATTTGACACTTGGCAGCTGGCCATCTTCCATTGATGATCTCGGAGGTCCAATAGACCCACCAGAGAAAAATTGACTTTTTGACGATTCTGACTGGACCAGCTTGATCGTGACGTATTTTCAATCAATCAAAATCAATTTGAGTCCTTTTTGCAAAGATTCTAGTTTTAGACATTTTCCTAAATTGTAAGGCCAAAAAACTAAGATCTGGGTTTTGTAGACAATTTCGTTATGAAGAGACCCAGATCATCAAATTTTGAAAAATTTGAGGATTTCCCCTACATGCGTGATTTCCTAAAAAATAGGGGCCGAAATGCAAATTTCTATTTTTAGAAAATTTTGTGAGCATCCTTTTGACAATAAACCCAGAAAAACCCTATGGTCCGTTTATTTTTTAGAAAGTTTCTATTTTTATAAATTTTGACCTTTTTGACTTTTGACGACAATTTTTACAAAAAATTGACCATTTTTACCAAAATGCCTTAATGAAGCAATTTTTTTAAATTTTGGGCATTACATATTTTAAGTTAAATAAGTCTGATTTGTAGTAGTCATCCAATATTTTGACATAGACATGGTAAGGGGTTAAAAATTAAAAACCCTCCATTTTTAGTGCCTTATCTACTGGGTATGGACTGCCAACATTTGTCAAGGACTTATTAACAAAATAAGAAATGGAAATTCTATCCTAAAGAGGGAGTTTGAAAATTGACTAAACTGTTTTGAGCAGAAAATAGAAATTGGGAACATTCTTGCTTTAGGAGACAAAACACTAATCAGATTTATTAACACTTTGAGAGCTAATGAAATTGCTTAAACAATCCATCAGAAAATAAAATGGATTAACTTAGCACCCTAAATAGCAGAATGTAATGTCCCCTTCTCAGCAGTGAATCTTGTAGTTGACCGTTAGCCTATTCCTGAGACCCGTAGGCTACTTGGAGGAGAAAATTAGGGTTTCCCATTTTTGAGGAGGTTGTTGCTTGAAGTTTGGAGTTTGGATTGCAGATTCTTTCTGGGTTTTCAGAGAACTTCGCAGTGGTATAGCATGCATGGTGATCTGAGCAACTTCAGGAATTTGCTATTTTTAGTAAATTCCATTTCTGGCAGTGGTCCTATTGGCTTCAGTGTAGTTGGCTCTCTTCTTCAGCCAGTTCAGTTGGTATTTTGATTTTTGGCCTTTGGATGCATTTTCTGGAGGGATAAGTTAATTTAATTTAAATAATGTTATATTTGCACATTAACCCCTTGGCCTAGCAGTATGACTTTAAGTTGTTTTAAAAAAGGGGACTTCAAGGGTGGTTATCTCATCAAGAGATAATATTTTATTCCGAAGGCCATATATTATGAAGGAGAAGTGGGGCGCCTACTTGGAGGAGATTAATTTTAAATAAAAATAAAATATTGCCTTATGAATTGGGATGCCATCTTTTGGAGGGAAATAAAGGCAATTCAAAATTGAATTTTGGGCGCCCTTCTTGAAGCTTCTAGAAGTCTTCTCTCAAGTCTATTAAAGCAAGCCTCTACTCTTCAGTTCATTATCTCTTGTTTTTAGTAATGTTATGCTGCCGGAATGGTAACGGAGTTGCTTCGAGGAAAGCATACCTCCTAGCATAGGCTTGACTTCTTGCTTGAAAGATAGCAACTAGTTGAGAGATTAGTTTGTAGTGGGTTTCTTGCACTTGTAGTTTGGTTTCTTGCATATTGTAGCTGAGTCCTTGCATTTTCAGTCAAATTTTGGAGTTGTTGGTTAGAGTTGCTGAATGTGTGTTTTGCTTATAAGTTTCAAAATAAAATTATTCTCATTCTGGGTATTGAATCATTGTGTTTTCTTGTTAGGGGCGACCCTTCATGTCAAATTGCAGATTTTATTAACATGAAATGGATTTTCTAGAGAGAATTCGCCCCTCCTTGAGGGCCGTACCATTCTGAGCATATCTTGAAATTCGTGCAAAAAAAAAAAAAGGGTCTTTTAGAGTGGTTTCAGTGTTCCATCTTGGGCGCCATCATCAATAGAACATTATGCATTTGATTTTGTGTCAATGGAGTGAGTTTTGAGTGAGATATATGCATTTTAGTGAATTGCTAGGTTGCTGGTTATTGCATTTCAGTTGCTGGTCTGTCATATCAGAGTTTGGAAATTCATCCATTGGGCTGGGTTTGAGTGTTTGAAGTCATGAAGATCATTGGGGAGATATTCTATACAGTTACAACTTGATTTACCTCACTAATATAGTGTGCTTGCAGGATATTACTTTCATTGTAAAGCTGTTCAGTAGTACTGTCAGCCATTTATTTATCTTGCTAAGTTATTGTAATTCATTAGTTGCAAGCTCAGGGACCCTCTGACCATATGCTTTCCATTCTATGGCGCATTCTTGGTTAGAGTCACTTTCAAACAACAGTTCATAGGGATCCCTTGACCATATGCCCGCCATCCCTTGGTGCATTCTTGGTTAGAGTTACTTTCAGCTCAGCATGCATAAGATCCTCTGGCCATATGCTCTTCTCTCCAAGACGCATTCTTGGTTAGAGTTCCTTTCCAGTTCAGCATTGCATTAGATCCTCTGACCACATGCTCGCCCGCCTTGGGGACATTCTTGGTTAGAGTTACTTCCGCATCGTTTTGGTTTTGAAGCTCAAACAAAGCACTTTACCAACCAAAAATTGACTCCCTACAAATAGGAAACCCTCAAATGTAAATAAACAATAAGAGCTACAAAGTGGACATTCTAATGCAATTCCTAATTATGGAGGCATAGTCATAACTGTTTAGACAGAATTAATCATGGTTTGTTATTAGTCATCATTACTGGGAGACACACCACATCACCCTATTGATTCATACACACCTATCTATTGTTACATTCTTATTGTATATTGATATTCAATATGTAAATATTACATATTTATTATGTATGTACCTGGCAGGTACGTGACAGTAATAAAGGCTCAATCCATGTTGATAATCAAGAACATTAAAATGCTCAAAAGAAAATGTAATATCTGTTAGTTATTGCAGAGTCATAGGAGAGGCTTAAGCCCATGCCAATAAGGGAATGGTACATTAGAAATTCTTACCAAAGATTGTAGAGAATGAAGCTCCTTATTAAAATCTTCTCCAGTTTCTTTGCATAAAGCTATCTCCTTTTAGAAATTATGCCTATTCCCTACTTTTATATTTCCAGAAGTTACATATTTATAGATTTGAATCTTTGAATACAAAATGGAATAAAGAATTGTGTCTTTTCAACTTCCTTTAGCGATTGCAATTGTGTCTTTTCAGCTTCTTTTGGTTTTCGTGGCCATTATGCAACAAATTAACTAAAGATTGTTTTGTTATGAGGATTTGGTCCTCATCTTTTCCTTCTAGCTTGAGCTTTTAAATTCTCCATAAGCTGGCTAATTCTTCCTTCCGGGTCCAATTTTGTGAGGAATTATTTTTTTAGCCCTTGTTGTCAACCTTTCTTCATTCACACAAGCTCAAGGATTAAAAAACTTAGGGACAGTATTGAATATAATACATAACTTTCATATGTAAATCCTAGAATTAAAATAACAACTAAGAAAATGTGTGAGACTGCAACATGCAAGTGTTGGGTCCCAAAACTGCTGCTCCACAATTGTAGAACACAATTTCATCTTCAAGGCCAAGAGGTGTCTTCAAGAAGGTAAAACAAGGGTTTATCAATAGACTATGGAGGGTTTAAGGCCAATTGATGAGAGTGGGTAGCCTCTCTTGCAGTTTGAGCTCAGCTTAAACCCGGGAGGGTATTCCCATAGGTATCCTTGATAGGGTTTTGAACCAATTAAGATGTAGCATGACAACAATAATCAACAAATTTTAGACCTTAACGTACACTTGACCCCTATATTTGTCACCAGGTCAAGATTAACTAGCTGCATAAGACCTCTCTAAAGTTGATAATACCTTGCACATACACCTATAGGTAACAACAGTATTTTAACCCTTTAGATGACTTTGTTTGATGTTTCATACACAATGGCAAGGTGCAGACATGTTGGACATGATTCTTAGATGATTTAGCTCTTAGGCTTGCTTGAGATTTGTTTACTGGTTTGTAATATTTAATCATGAATAACATGCATAACCTAAGCTAAAACTAATCTACTCCTACAACTAACTAGGATGGAGTTTGTTTTAATGAAAGATGATTGATCTATCACCAATGTGGACCGGTGCCTACTCCATTGGGCAACAAAGTTATGAACATTAAAGAGGAAGGAGACAAAACAAACAAAGTATCAACATAAATTAGATTGTATTTTTTAATTTTTACATACAAACCATAGATTACATTTCATGCATTGTACATATTTAATAATCCATAATGGAACTGCAATAACCCATATGCAATAGAGGAAAACCTATTACAAAGCATTTGCAATCCATTAGAAGCTTTCACACTTACATTGGACCTTTATTACAATCATGCTAGCAAATGTGGCAAGAAGAAATACCTAACTGCAATTACAATATTTCCTTGAATCACTACAAACTACCATGGAGACATACCATTGCCTGAAGATATGCTCTACAAACCCTTCCCTACACTTTGCAAGAAACATTCCTTCATTTGCAGCTTAGATGGACAACATTTAATACCCTAGATTATATTTGGAGCACAATTGATCCAGAAAATTGGCTCATCAACCCTCCTTTTGATGTAGAATGAATTGGTATTTATAGTTTTCATTTTCTGGTGTCTAGCTGCTTGTGGGAACTTAGGGAGGAAATGGAACTGATGGATGTGGCATGTGGAAGTCATCCAAGTCCTTGGCACTTTCAAAATGAGTGGCAGAGATTTGCTCGAGGAGATTTGGGTAGGAAGAACTCAAATGATCCCATTTATGGCGGCATGGATGCCCATGTTGTTTGCAATCAGATCTCCATTTGAAATTGCGCCCTTGGGTTAAACAATGAGTTTTTTGGGCAGGATGGGACTAATTGGTTGTTGCGGGGTAGAATCAGGTGTATGGCATGATGATTGAGCTATGGGATAGGTGAAACTGCTTGTTGAGGATTTATGGGGTGCGATGGGCCCCAGTGTGAAGTTTGAAACTTTTGGTGCCTCATGGGAATTTGGTTTCGGGAGGGACTTGAGGAATTGCATTGAAGTGCATGGGCCGTACGAGGAAGGAGGGACTTAGAACATAGAGAATGTGTTGAGTCCATGTAGGCCTCTACGATTTGATGGGAGGTAGGTGTTGAGAGGAAGAAGGGAACTAGAACTGGGGAAGGGATTAGGCTAGGGAGAGTCGGGTGTTGGGTGTTAGGAGGGACCATGGGTTGCGGGTCCAAGGAAGGAGTGGAGAACCTAGAATAGGGAGGTGCAACAAGCGGAATGAATGGAGTGGCAGAGAGTGGAAGAAAAGAGGGATTGGGGATTAGGAGTAGAGAGGGTATTGGAACTAGGACAATGCAAAGGTTCTTGGTCCCCCCAAAAGTTTGGGTTCCAAGAAGGATGTGGAATGGAATGGGTAGTGTAAATGAAGCCGCAAGGTCTAGGGTGCAAGGAGGACTTGGCATCAAAGACTTGAAGCCAAGGTTTGGAGTTCATTTGCAGGTTCGTGGCTCGATGGGAAAGAGAGAAGAGGAGTGGGGTTGGGACGTGGAACTCGGGACATACTTGGCACTGAGAGCTTGGTGCCAAAGTCCAAAATCCTCCTAGAGGTTTGAGCTTCAGGGGACAACATGAGAAGCGAGGACTAGGGAAACGTAATAAAATAGATTGCACAAAGGGGTGGGGGCCGAGGTTTCGAGGGAACCTGGGATGCTAGGACTTTGTGTAGAATTGCACAATTTCCAAATCCACCCACAAGCCTATAGGTCGTAGCTCGGGGAGGATACAAGGGCCCAATAAACATACAAACACATGAAACCTTTTACTAAACACATGACCTCCACAACACATGGGGGGCCCACTTGGAATTTCTCAAATTGGTAATTAATGGTGGGTAAATAGGGTAAGTGCAACAAAAGGCGACACGAACCTAGCCAATTATGCAAATTCATAGGCCTGCAAATTTGGGCACTAACACATCCCTTGCTTGTTCACTTGGATGGCAACAAAGCATTAGATAGGGCACAATTATTCGAGGAAGGGTCCATGGTAAGATTGAATGATGTTTTGACAAATGCCACATCCTCAGTTGTTCTCAATAGAAGCACTTGGATAATCATAAACTCAAGGGAAAGAGAAGAATTCCGAGGGAATGACACTTGTCATTTTATTGTTCACTTGGAAAGGAAGAAAAAGGCTTAGGAGACAATATCACAAAGATAATTAATCATGATTAAAGGCATTTAGAATATGATTTGTCATCCTTTTGCTTACCTTGGGAACACATTTTAAATAATGGATAAACCTTTGCAAACTAGCATAGAGACACTCTGGGGAAACAAAAGGTGAGAAGTGACAAATGTCGTGATCTTGCGGTCTCTAAGAAATAAATAGGATACAAGTAAAATAAAACATGCTTGGGTAAAGATGAAGCGAGGTGATAATGCATGTCACTGTTTTGATCACTTTGGAAACAAAAGGATTGAAAAAACTTCAAAATATTTTGTAAAAGACTTCGGGGAGACATGATGCAAGGATGTGCCACTTGGCATGTAGTGAGATCCAGAGAGATGTCCTTATCTTTGTGATGCTTCAAGGTACATTGGAGATCAAAGAAACAAAACAACATTTAGCAAAACATGAAAAGGATGTGCGACTCGGCACATTCTCTCTCAATTTGAGTAAAACAAGGCAAAAACAGGGTTTAAGGCTTGAAAGGAAGAGTTTGAGGAAGTATGCGACAAGTTTTGGATCTCACAAACTCTCTGATGAATAGAAATAATAAAATAAAACATTAATCCCCCCAAAAATCAAATGATCAGATGCCACATGCAATAACAGGAAAAATAAAAACCCTGTAAAACGAGAAGAATGCAGAAGTGAATGCAATGAAGCATTGAAGCAAAGAATAAAGAGTGCATTTCATGCATTGGTAAAGAAATCCATCAAAGAAAATCATGTTTCACCAACAGAAAAAATAAAATTCATTAAAATGCACATTTACTATTTACTTTGAACTTTTAATATTTTCAAGCCAGTGGCCCCAAGTTTTGCAGGAACTTGTGTGTTGCTGGCAACAACAACAGTATCATTTGCTGTTTCACATGCTTAGAAGAATATCCGGCTTCCATGAAATCAACATTCATTGAATTGATGTTCGAACATTATCAACTTGAATTTGGTACTAAAAACTTATTATTGATAGGCGGACTTCCTAAATTTGTTGATATGTTTCACTTTCTTGCTCCACATATTAAAGGTGAAGGGCAGTTTTGAAGGTTATGTGTTAACACTTCCTGTTGGTTGGAGAAATATCTGACATTGAGTTGCAATCAATCTGCAGACTATGTACAGGAGCAAGAAATGGAAATTGAGGCTTTGCAAGCAATCCTCATGGATGAAATAAAAGGTTTATCTTGAATCTTCTGATTACATTTGCATGCCAAAATCATTTTTGCTGCACTTGATTTTTACCATGTCCTAAAAGTCTCAGATTTTATATGCTGCTTGTTTTTGCTTCTGTGGTGATGAAAAATGGTTTAACTTGACTTATTTTATAATTTATTTACAATGACAGAGATTGACTGCAATGAGAGTGGACTAAATACAGAAGGTCGGTGCTTTCAAATTATTCTGTCTCCTGAGGTATAGCCTAGTTTATCAACTGTTCATGGATAGCAGTGAATGCATGATACTCCTATATCATAAATATACTTATCCATTCTATTTTGTTTCATGCTCTGCCTTTGTATGATGTTATTTTAGTATGAGAGAAGATTTCACACTAGCTCATATCCATCTTAACATGGATCTGATATGTACTGAGAAGTATTCAAAGACTCAAGGTGTCAATCTTTATGTTTTAACACTTATGTCGTGGTGGGATTGGCAATTTGAGTCTTTTGGTTTTCTTATGGTACATATCACATCCATGTTAAGATGGACATCCTAGTTAATACTTCTTTCAACTTTGTAAGCATTTATACACATGTATCATTAAATTAGGATAATAAAATAACTATAAAAGTAAGCACTGATGAAATATAAAATCTATAGAAAAAATGTATGCAGAGACTTTTAGTTGGAAAATAATTGAATAAATAGAATGGTGTACATAAAAATCTAAACCAAAATATGAATGAGTTACTCCCAATAATTATATTTACAGAAATAAATCTTCAAAACCATGCATGGAAGAAAAACTGTGCTAACAACAAGAGGTAAGCATCAGACAAAAAATCCAATATTTAATTATATTTGAAAAAGAAAGCCTTTGAAAACCAAGCATTTATAAGTATGTTTTTTAAAAAATGGATCAAATTTCTAAAATAGATATCATAAATTATTATGGTGTAGTATGAGAATAGCATCGAATGTAGCTTCCTTGTAGTAGTGGAAAAGGTCGTCAGGTAGAGAGCTGGTCAAATCATGCTTCCCAGTTACGATGATTTTTCATTGTCTTCAAGCTGCATTCCTTAATCTTTACATTTAAAAAAGATAGATTAGTATAGGTTTAAAGTTTAAACAAATGCTGAGCTAGTTATTCAATTGCAAATTGTGTAATCAAAAACTTATTAAGAGTTTTTGTAATTGCCATTTTGAATAAAATGTTTCCAGTATATCTCCCCTTTATTCCCTGCCCTTTTCTCCATCTTTTCCCATGATTTTTCTAATTTATCCGTACAGTTATTCCCTTTTATGCACTTTAAAGTTACAAATCTCAACAAGGAGTACTTTTGTTAAACACACTCCTCCAATAAATATAAAACTACAATCAAGATGTAGTGAAAATACTTTTGTAACTGAAAACCGATTCAACAACATTAGTTTTATATTCCACCTTCCATTATGAAAGGAGGAAAAGTGTTTCCATTAACTGATGGAAAAAAATAAACCACAGCTTTGAGTCTTTGTAGTGGTCAAAAGAAAGCAATTGCACAATAGCAAAAGAAATTGTCATACACCACTGAATAAAGCCACTTTTTCAACCAAGGTTTCAAAATATAATGTTTGAGAAACAACGTAAATAGTTGAAATTAGAAATGGTGTAGCAGCCAATCAGGCTTTTTGAAAAATAGTGGTTATAGTTTTTGGGACCTGGTGACCACATTTTAATCCAATAGCTATGAACTTCATCTCCTGTTTTTTTTTAACCCAGGGAAGAAGACAAAACCCGCTATTTTACATTACAGCCATTCATTTTTCACTGCTAGCTGGTTTGCACAACAATCAAGTGCTCCCTCCACTTTCCCGACAGTGTGGGCATGAGGGAGTATCACCAGGGTTTTAATTGAAGACCTCACTCACATTGGCTCAGCATGTTACTGCTGTACCCCAGGCCCAAACCTTACAATATATTAATATAATGATTATAATTCAGCAACATAAATTGTTTAAATTACAAATGGATGTTCCTGTTTCTTTTTTCTATTCAAGGAAAATGATAAAATAATTCCCACAATTAAAGATGAGGACAATTTAAAAAAAGCATCATAAGGTCTTATCACAAAAAAAATATATGAACTTTAGAACACTTACCAAACTAAAAATTCAAAGGAAAATACTAAACAATTTGGGGAACATAAAAAAATAGACATTTTTTAATCATAAAAATTAAAATAAAATTCCTCTTGAAATATTTTCTAAATGAATTTAATGAGTTACACAACACTTTGCACTCAGGCTTTGGTTATTTTTCTTTCACGTATATAATTTGGTTGGCCTTAACGTCAGCCTCACCCTTTCTTCTCCACCTTGCTGGAGAAGCACCCTAACACCAAGTGTAGAATCTCATATTACCCGTCTTTACCCATTCTTGCTTTACCTAGATTACAAATCCCTAATTGTTATTCATTCCAAATGAAGATGTAAATTTGAATGGCCAACTTGGGATCTGAGACATTGAGTTTTAGGAGAGGCTTATTATGGATCTTTTTCTTGTCTTCATGAACTATAGGTGTCAGGCCAAAATTTCAAACTGTGGTGAATTAAGAGTTACATATCTATAGAAATGTTGGCCTCCAATTAGGAGTATAAAATGAACCTTTCAGCACAGTAATGAAGAATCCTTAACCTCCAAACTCGTTTTAGCCTATTGTAGTATAATAAGATGTTCAAAAACTTTTTCCTTTTCAGTTTTTCACTTTTGTGGATTACTCTGCCGGTATGTTTTGCTTTTGCATGGCTAGAAACAGGTCATGGAGTTCCCTTCCATGTGCTTTGCCCTCATTCCCTTTTGTTTGAACACCTCTCTTGAATAATGTTCATAGCTCTTGATGCTCAACCATTATGGTCGTATTTTCTGCCAACAAACATGATTTCTAGATCTTGAAGAAGGGTTTTGATTTCATACTCTTCATCATTGCCTGGTTCATTCTCTTTGACAGATAGTATTTTTTCAACAAACACAAAGAAGCAGATAGAATGCCAGTCTAATATGGCAAATGAAATCACCCTGGTTGTGGTTGTTCCTTATGTATCTTTGTTTTGAATGATAAATATATGTGTGTATACATTAAGGTCTGCTTAAATGTTTATATACATATACAAACATTTAAGCAGACCTATACTCTATCTGATTATAATAACTGGCAACTTCCAGCAGCCTACGTAGGCTGGGAAAAGTCTGTGGATTAAAGATTGGTGTTTTTCATTCTATTCAAGCTATCAAAGACACATCAGCCATGTAAATTTTAATTTCATCAGACAGCATGGCAGTAGCAAATCTAAACAATACTGATAGCATTCTAAGAACTTCCTGTTTTGAGCTCACTTATGATGCATTTAAACACATAACAAAGTCAGTGGTTACTCTAAGTTATTATTAGCTTTTTGACACTAATTTTATCATCTCTGAGGTTCTAGTTTATTATATGAATATCTGATGTTCAAGTACTCAATAACTAAAATTCTTCACAATTATGCCAATTTTTTAATGTTCATAGGATTTTTATTTTGTTTACATACAGAATGGACATCAACTTGATACATTGTTTTCTCAAAATTTTAAGTATTTATTGTTTTAATTTTTCACAGGATGATGAAGAGGATGAATCTACTGATATTCCAGGTAAGGCCTTTTTATGCATCTCCAGGACAATGTATGTAAACAATTGCTATTTGTGATTTGGAAGTTGAGAATCAAGATGAGATGGAAAAAAATATTTTCTATTCATAATGAAGCGTGTGTGTAAGCATCAGGTTTACATATTTCCTTTTATTGTACTCCAATGAAAGGTTTAAGCTGAGTGTTTGGATTGCACTCTTACAAATTAACCAAGTAGAATTCCAATGATAAAACTTGGATATTCCTATCATCATTTAATAGAAATTTGTGAAGATCATTTTATTATTCTTTTTCACTGGTGATACTAGTTGTGTTCTTACATTTAAATTATTGCTATTGTAATTTCAAGACCATATGCCTTCCCATAGAAATGGTTTTATGTTTTTTAATGTTTGGCTGCATTATTTTTGTAATGATACTGTGAGCAAGTTCAAAACTTTTGGTTCTGAGCTTTAGGTTCATTTCATTGTCATTTCTGTAATCTCTTACAATTGGGATTTTTTCAATTCAACTATAACTTGTACTTCACAATAATCTTCATGGCAGTAGTCTAATAGATAGAAAACTGTACCTGATAATGAATGCAATAGGATTTAAGGGAGAATATATAAACTGTTTTAGATCTGTGTTATAGATCTAGTCTTTCTGCCCTTCAGGGGATGGTAATTAATTTTTAACTTGAGGCTGAAGACAGCAGGTTCTAGGACTTGCACTTTTTATATGAAAATCCTTGTAAATTGGAAAGCTTGAATTTGCTTCGAAATTTAAACAAATACGCCTTTTCCTGTGTAATAATTATAGAAGTCAGATGGTAGATATTGTTTATAAAATTTCGAAGCATTAAACCATGGCTGCATCCTATTTAGATGCCATCTTGAATTAAAATAGGGGAGATAATAGACAGTGCTGATTATGTGAGAACCCTTTCCTTGGCTTACATGCAACCCACTGAAGAAAAGCTTTGCAATTCTCCTATGCTTTCCAAATGTCTAAATGCATATGATGGTGAGTAGTACTCAACCTTTGGAGAAATATTCCTGACAAAATTAGTGAGCATATTCAATGAAGTGTAACCAGACCTTTGAGGATTAATCCATGGAAAAATCAAGAGAGGAATCTATCTGAGAGGTTAAACTTGTTTATAGTTCATAACTTGATAACTTACTGTTCTTGGTATTCCAATTTGTCACCAAGTGACATGAGCCAAATCATAATTTATGCAGGATTTGACACACGCTTAATTAATTTTAGCTCAGCTGGCCTTTAACATCAAATTAGCTGGACACAATATGATATTGCATACTTTGGTTACACTTTAAACTAAGATCTGCCTGCATAACAAAACCAATATAATTTTGTTCTAATAAAATTTATTTGATTGATGCGTATCACTCACAATAACTCAACATCTAATGAGTCACAAATATATTTTATTACAACGTCTTGCCCAAGATATTTATTTGGTGGGAAACACCAAAAAAGACTCAATAGGCTCATGTTTTCATTATATGTGTAGTTGCTGCATTGAATTGCCACGGTCTAAGCTCTCAGGTGGAGACTGGATGGTTAAGCCTTTGAAAAACAAGGATAATGGTTGCAGGTTCGAACCTGATTTGCCCTCAGCACAGACAGGGGCACCTGTGCTGGCAGGAGCTATAGTGGCTCACTCTGTCATGTCTAAAACTCCCCCTCAGGGCGGCTCTGGGTCAGTGAGTTATTGATTCTACTGTTATTTGAAAAATTAAAAAATAGAAAATAAAATAATTGCCATGGTCCACAATCCCATAATCATAAGATAAAACCACTTGAGCTAGTATGGTGACATATGCTCTAAATG
Organism: Sequoia sempervirens; assembly: GCA_007258455.2. Classification (NCBI taxonomy): domain Eukaryota; kingdom Viridiplantae; phylum Streptophyta; class Pinopsida; order Cupressales; family Cupressaceae; genus Sequoia; species Sequoia sempervirens. The sequence continues at coordinate 565,905,462 of VDFB02000015.1, read as the reverse complement.
CTTGTCAATGGTACTGTGATGTATGCCAGCTAATGTCAACCTCAACATGAATTACATAGTCTCATTGTGACCATTGAAGAACATTACACTTGATTGTAATCCAACTCATTATGCTCCCATATTAGGGATCATTATAAATCTCTAATAACACTAATTTTCAAGCATGTACCTTCCATAGAGGACCTCTTGACTTGCCAATCTACACAGTCACTGCCCTTTGCCTATTAAAACATGTCATGTTGTCCTTGTACCAATGATTTTGTGATTAATGGTTATGTTTCACAGAATGTATGCATGTTTCTTTATACGAAAACCAGTTTGGACATCTTTGGTAGCAATTGCAGCAATTTTTTTTAATTCTAAGGTTAACCATAGGACCGATTTCTTTCATTGGTAATGATCTTGCTTTTAGTTTTTCCATGAGTAATCTTCATTTTTGGCTTTGCCTTCGCTTGTCCATCACAACAATTTGCTTTTGCTTGTTCTTCACAGTACCCAATTCATGCATTGCCATTCTTGGTTTCATGAATAATAGGCTCAACAATATTGTGTTGATTCTTGCCTAGTACATCATGTGTATATCTTATTTTATTCATCAAACTCAAATCATATTACTAGTATATTGTACACAAGTATCATCCTCAAAATTTGTTCTAATATTATCCATCGTATATTCTATATCACATGTTTGAGGCGTCATAGATTATTTTATTAGGGTTGCATCAAGCATTGTGGGTCTTAGAATGCCAAGCTTTTGTAATTGCTCAATTTTGGCCTGTAAGTCTGCAATCACCTTGTTCTTGGCTGCCAATTCTTGTTGGAAATGTTTATGAGATCATCTAGCTGTTTAAGATTTTATTCATTTCTCTAGTTTGAGATCCAAGTAATCTTGACAATAACTTGCTTGAATACTCATAGGCTCTAACAGCTGCTTTATTATTGACCGAAATTTCTAAAGTTAGATGGGGTTACATCTATTGTACTTGTATGACATAAGTAGTCCTTGGGGGGTCACATTGAGTCCTCCTTCTATCCTTCTTTCACTAGTGCAGTCATTTCTTTTTCTCTCTTTTGGAGAGGAGTTTTTCCCATGTGGTTTTCTCCTTTTCTCCAGTTATGAGAGTTTCATTTATTTGTACATGGGTACCTCATTAGGACTAGTATCTGGTACCCATGATGCATCCATCAGTGGCACAAGAGCTCTTTCTTTGTGGGGGGATTCATATCCTCTTTTTCTCTCTCCTATCGGGGGGACATCTATTGTACTTGTATGACATAAGTAGTCCTTGGGGGGTCACATTGAGTCCTCCTTCTATCCTTCTTTCACTATTGCAGTCATTTCTTTTTCTCTCTTTTGGAGAGGAGTTTTTCCCTTGTGGTTTTCCCTTTTTCTCCAGTTATGAGAGTTTCATTTTTTTGTACATGTGTACCTTTTCAGAACTTGTATCTGAGAGCCATCCATGCATCCATCATTGCATTCTACATCAGGGTTTTATAGCTCCTCCCTAAGTTGATCTTAAGGAGGGGTGTTGGAGTAATCAGGATAATCACTTGATAATTAATTAATCATTAATTAATTATCAAGTCCCTTATTACTTTAGTTCACTTAAGCTAAACTTAGGAGTGCTTTTTTATTATTAGATTGGGCTAATTATAGGTCTAGTTGTCTCATTGCATGAGATTAAGACACTTGTCACAATCTAATGCAATCCTCATCTAGGGTTTTCTTTTATTTGCTTTTATAAGAATGCACATTCATTGTAATCTTTGATCCATTACAATTCAGAACCATTCAGGTTAATACATTGCACATATCAGTGCTTTTCTGGATTCAATCTTTTCTCTCTTGGTTGCATAGCAAATCAGTTGCTTTGATCTTTTTTTTTGATAGGATAATTGCTTGTAGGTGATTTCTGGGTGCTGTGGAGTTAAATCATCAAATTCAACATATGAGTATGCTGCACTTGATTCAAAGTCCTGAAACTTGGGTACATGGGCATGACCATATGGGGCAAGCAAGGTGTGAGGGTGCAAAAGTTGGTTATGTTAGATAACTTTAAAATTAAAATAGTGAATCATTGAACATAAAAAGTGAAAAACATAGAAGTTTATAAATGGGATCATAAAAAGTGAAATTCCAACATGAGATCACCATGAAGCTAAGCAAAACTTAAATAAAATAATGTATAGTCATAGTATATAAATTGAACATAGATATATGCCATGAGCTAATCATGGAATTTCTCAAAATTGTTTTAAGAGCTATTTTTTATAACTTATAGTAAGTAGAATGTAAATTAAAATTATAAAATTATATGGTTTTCTTATGTCATCAAGACAAATTAAAGAAGGCTTTGGAGGAGGATATGTAGCATCTAAATTCGAGAGATTCTCATCTACATCATCATCATGCATCTTGCTCAAGGAAATGTGCAATCTCACCATCTGTTTCAGCAGGTGAAAAAGCATAAAAATTATTTGTCTTTGAAAGCTCATCTACAAGATTCACTTTATCCAACTGAGTTTCCTTAGGTTCCAAATCCCATGGTCTTGAAATTTCTTTTTAGCCAGAAACTTGAGGTGACATCCATTGAAGACTGCTATGGATTGAGATGAAGTTATCTTCTCTCTTTGATTCCGTGTGATTTCGCTTCATGTTGTTAATAAAACTAGATGTTCTTCAATTCCTTTTATAGGCAGATGAACTTGTTACATGAGATAGAAAATGTGAAACAAACCTTTGTAGATCTCTAGACTGGTCTCCAACATAAACGATCCTTCCTACTAAAATGAGCTTGCACATCAATGCAAACTTCCCACATCTAGGAATGAAGTGAATGTACTGTTCTTTGATGGTCTTTACCTCTTCACCATTTCCATATATCTTCCACACATATCTAATGAAATCACATGGCACCTCTCCATAAACGAATGATGACCTCTTGTTTTTTACCAGTGCCCTACCACTTTTGTTTTAAGGAATGAGAAACCATATGCAACCATATATAAGGCTATGTTGAGGTGATTTTACCTCACAAGTATCTTATCCTTCTTATGTTTTTAATACTCAGAGCTCCTTCTATCAGAATTTTTTTTAATCCACTTGCACAAGGAATCCATGGTCTCATAAATTTTCCCCAAGCAAGGATAATTTGTGTTTGTAGGGTGAAATCTATTTGTTGTGAGTTGTAAAACATTTGTTATGTATTTTGCTTGAAACCAAAATGCATCATCTAGAATTAATCTTTGAACTTCCCTAGTACTCTTGCCATAAAATAGCCTCCAATTAGATGACATGTCACTCACAACCACGTTGCTTAGTGCATCACACATAAGAAGGATTAAAAAAAATAGCAAATCGTGTATTACAAGGTTTTAGTAGCTCAACATTTGTGTAATTTTGATCAGTGTTATAGGACTCACCTAGACTCAGTGAGTCCTAGGGCGAGCCAAGGTAAATGAGTCCTAGGGACTCGAGACTTAGGTTTGAGGCATGTCTTCAAGACGTGCTAGACCTGGCGAGTCCCGCTGGCAAGACTTAGTCGCAGTAGTTGGGTGAAAAAAAAAACACACTTAAACTCTAAACAAAAACTCATAAAGTTATCTCCTCCACCCTAAAAATCCATTCATTTTGTTTTCAAACACAAGTAGGAGAGGAAAACTACTTTTTGAGCAAAAAATGTGTGTCATTGGAGAGAAATCCAATAGTTTGATTGAGGACAAAACAGTTCGTGTCTTGAGCCAGCCATGTAGTGCTTCAGGATGTGAGTGCAGTTGGAGTATGTTTGAGCACATACTCTCCAAAAAGCACGATAGGTTGTTAGTACAAAGGTTGAATGGTCTTGTGTATGTTCATCACAACCTTCGCCTCCATCACAAACAAATCTTGGGCATTGACTTGTCTCTTATCCACCTTTGTAGTTTTGCAAACTTCCACACAATAAGCAAGACTACCCCAAAAATGGGCTTTCACTTTTGAATAACTGCCCCACCAATACCCATCTCAAAGATTACATTGAACATTGTGCTCCCTCCTTTTCTTCTCTCCAAAATAGTGCAATATTTCCAACTTTCTATTGTAACCCTGTGTTCCATAGCGTTTTAGGGATGTGGATGCGAGGATGGAAATATATATATATATATATATATAGAGAGAGAGAGAGAGAGAGAGAGAGAGAGAGAGAGAGATGATGACAATAGCATAAACAATCAAAACTTCAAAATACAACTACTTCTCATTTGGGCTATCAATATCAAAAGACTCAAAGTTTGTGTCACTCTTTGGCTGAAGTTGTGGTTTGTCTAATGCAACCCTGACCAATCTCGGTTGCACCTCCTTGGCAATTTGCCTAACATCTTCAAGATTAACATTCTGACTTGCTACTAGAGTTTGTTGATACTTAGTAGTTTGCCAATCTTGAAGTCTCAAGGCATTATGAACTACAACTAGCTTTTTTGCTTGTGTAGAGGTAAGCCTATTCCTCACGAATGAGTGGATGAAAGCATAGGTGGACCAATTCCTCTTTGTAGCAGAGGAACTACCAATTTGTGAGAGTATACAAATAGCAAGTTGTTTCAACTCTAGTGTGTCCTTCCCATGAAATTCCCACTATCCAATGGGTTTTTTTGTGCAATAGTGGCTCTATCCATCCTAGACACTGGTATGCTCAATGTAGGACCCTAGAGATCGAAAGACTAAAGCCACTGCTCTCAAAGTATGTTTTCCTCTTCATTGTTTCACATCTTATAAAGGACCTTCATAAACCCCTCCATTACCTCATCATCTTCAGAAGGAAGAATTTGGCCAGCTTTAGGTGCTTGCCACTTGGGATTAAGAGCATAGGAAGCCATATGAAGAGGGGGGTTCATTGTGTTCCACCTCTTTGTGACAATAAGTTTGATATGCTCCTCATAGAATTGTAATCTAGGATCCTTGTCATGATTTGCTTGCTTCATTTGATCAAGCATGCTATCAAAAGTCTCTTAAATCTCTCCAAGGCTAGGAGAGTCTGTAATTGTATACCTGATTACACCCACAACAGGTGATATGATACAGCAAATATATTTGCAAGCAACATATAAAAATTATGACATTAACACTATTAATAATGTAAACTAAAATTTGAAAATAAAAAAGTAAAACAAAATTAGAAACCCAAACATATTCATTATCAAATAAAATATTTCTTACGCAGTATTGGACCACCAAGCATCATTAAGCACCCTTTCTCTCACCACCTTCCTTCCCTTTTGTCTTTGATTGAGCTCCCTTTTTCCACTCTCCACAAAGTACCATGGATTGTAGAGCATCCTACACCTCCAACATCCTCTCTAGCAAAATAAAATAGTTAGCATATCTAGTCTCAGTTGGTTTGAGGAATTCTTTCCTTGAATACGATTGGAATAGTGCAAGTGAAGTGTGATGGTTATATACAAACATTTGTATGTCTCTAGCTTCTGCCACTGCTATCTTCATCCAATCTATTTTTCCAATGTCTTTCAAAGCATTATTCAAAGCATGTACATAGCATGGAGTCCAAAAAATATGATGCTTGGAAGTGCTCTCAACCATCAAACCAACTAACTTACAAACACGAGCTAAATCTGTCACAACTTGCACAACATTAGAAGACCCAACCTCCTCTAAGGCCTCCTTCAAATTGACAATCTGACAATCAACATCCTTAGGTTTCCTAGAACAATCAATAGCTCTAAAAAAGTATGAACCAATAGGACATGTAACAATAATATTAATGAGTGGCTGATGTCAAATATTATTCCACCCATCCATGACAATGGAACAACCAGTCCTCATCCTTATTTGTTTCATCTCCATCAATATGTTCACCTTTGAATATTGTTTGTTGAGGAGAGAGGTACACAATCTATGTTCTCCAGGGGGAATATAAGAGGGTCCAACTACCATTGCATCTCTCGACATACCTTTGAAATAAGGAAACCTTGCCAAATGAAATGGGATATCATGGGCATAAAAAAAATTGGCCACTAAATCATCAGCTTGATCACTTTTTTGCAAATTTATTAACCCTACCACTGTAATTTTTTCACTTGCAGTAGAAGTGGCCTTCCTCTTCCCTCTATCACAACTCTCTTCAACTGATACATTGGAATAGTCATACTAATTAATAGTTTGCAATGTTCTGGATGATTTTTTTTGCTCTTAGTAGTACTGGTAATTTTTTTTTCACTCCTTCCAACTAACCTTGCCATTTCAACCTGTTGTTCCAATGTTATATTTGCACAAACTCTGACCCCATGTCCACTCTCACCCAATAAGTGGTGTGTAACCCTACTATAGCTCTCATGATAATCAATTTTGCAAATATGACATAACCAATGCTTGCTTCCCCTAGTATTTTTATCCTTATTAACAGTTAAAATGGTGGCAAATTGAAGCAAGGGTGTTTTTGGGGTTAAAGATTCTTTTGTAAATTTTTGGAGAGAGAGTGAAGGGCACACAAAATAGTCTTGTGGAGTTCCAAAGGAACTTGTGTTTGGATTTTTTGAATGAGAAGAAAAGTCTATTCTCTTTACTTCAATTTCTTCACTACCCTCATTCACATTGTAATCACTGCTGCTAGTGTTCATTTTGTGTGACAACAAACTGAAACCAAAACATTTAAAATTAATTACAAACCCTCTCTAAAAAGCTTAAAGAAAAAAGAAGACAAAATGACATACCTTGATGCAATGGTTGCAACTGAACTGGTTGATGTCTTCTAAGCTTCTTTGAATCTTTCAATTGTTAGTTTCTTACTTGTTTGTAATCAGTGATAAATTCTTTGAGGCCACTGCTGTATATATTCTTTGAACTTTCTTGTTTGTTTCAAGTTTCAACTCAGGCAGCTAAGCTTATTGTATTATTCATTGTAAACAATGTAAAGTTTAAGACTTAAGTGTGTCATATGGGGAGGTGTCCTCACCCCTCATACCCCCATCCTTGTAAATCTAAACACTAATTAATGATATTGATATCAGATATTTTCTCCAACATCAATGGTGCAGCCTCCAATAATAGCACAGTGAATAAAAAAATAAAACAAAATGTATCTTTTCATTTTGCATATTAGCATGAATAAGGGGCATGGGAGGATTTGTGGGACCTCCACGCCCCTTTACAATCCAATAACTATTTGCCACATGTCCTTTTAAAAAAATGTTGAAATATTATGCTTTACCATAGGGGATGCTTGGCTGTTCTCGAGATGGTCAGTGGGCGTTTGAGAAACCCTTGGTTGCTTTAGGGTCGGCTAGGCGCCTCCTTTACGTTTCTTTCCATCCTTGAATTCGTGGACATGTTCCGAGGCATTACCTGGTTTTTTCAATTTGGGAGAGGGCGGTAAGTGTAATTAGTGTACAATGTCTATTATTATGTTTCGATAATATTGGTTATCTGACTATGTATTAATTGTTTGTCGGCTTTGGGTAGTTATAAGTGTCGGTTGGTTGATGGTTGTGTTCCTCTTGGCGATCCTCAGGCTTTTAAGTAGATTGTGTATTGTCAAGGAAAGTAGTATGATATAGTCGGATTGACTTTGATCCTTGGGATCATCTCTAGTCTTCTTCTGTAATAATTTCATGTGTGAACAAAGATAAATTTTACTTTGGTATTTGGTATGCATTGTCATCTCTATTATTAATTCATGTGTTCATTTTATTAGATAGAGGAGCAAACATTTGGCACTGTTGCCTTAAAAGAAATTGGGTCAAATTTGAGAGATTCATGCCCTTAGATCCCAATAAAGGTGAGAAGAGGCCACAAGGTGGTCAAGACGAAGAGATCATGCAATCTTTAAGGATTGTCGACCAAAGAGAATGAAGGAGAAGATTACGAGAAACACTTGAGGAAAATACAATTGTACGATTCCCTAGTCAGAGCTCTTCCAAAGAACCCAGTCAAGTTGAAAAGTCAAGACAACCTTCTTTGGACGAGGGAAGTTGGGAGACGAAGTCCCATTTCCATTTCTTCATAGAATTGTATGAGTGTAATCTTCAGGGCATTGAAAGGTTGTCAATTGAAGGAGGAGAAGCAAAGCCAAGGGTGTATAAAAGAAAATTTGAAGGTGAAACAAGTGTGTGGAAGGTTGAAGCTAAGGGAAGAGTTGAGGATTCCTATGTGGCTGAAAGTGCAAGAGAAGCACCAAAATGTTCGAATCAAAACTCCTTAGCAAGCAAGTTCTAGGCGTTAGCTTTGCATCAAAATAAAATCATGGTAAGGCCTAGCGGAGAAAAGCAAAGGTTGCCCAAGTTTATAGGCAATGGATTAGAGGATCCCATTAGGGACTGTAGGCCCTGGGCAAGATGATAAAGCGATTGGCTATGATCTTTTCTAGCCACCTTGTGAGGTGTAGCGATTGATTGGTATACATAAATTGACCAAGCCTCCTGAAGTACATGGGAGAGATTAAAGAAGGCCTTCGAAGAAGAATTTAAATTGCTTCGTGATGATAATGAAATAGTAACAAAAATTTACAATACAAAACAAGATAAGCATGAAAATGTACAAGCTTATAATCGTAACTTAAAGAATTGCTTGTAAAGTTAGAAACAAAACCAACCGATGGTCTCAAGAAAAGATGGTTCATCGAAGGATCGAAGGTCTAGTTTCATTGTTAAGAAAAAAGATGAAGGTAGTAGCACCCTCTTTTTATTCAAAAGCCTACAATCGGGCAATGGACATAGAAAATGAAGATAAAATGTCCTTGTGCAACAAAAGAAAAATAGAGGAAGATGGAAGTTCAAATGACAACAATGACAATGAATTGGGAATGGTATAAGCGCTTCAAAGAGACATGCTTCGAATAATGGGCACACAAAAGGTAATGAACTATGGTGTATTGGATGCAAAATTGAGGGGCACACAAAAGGTAGCTGTCCTAGAAAGATGTTTTGTGAGATTTGCCAGGTTATGAATCATTCAATAAAGGAGTGCCCATACAATTTGAAGACCAGGAGTACACAAGTACTCTTTACGTAGGGAGAGGAGTCCACTCCATCAAAGCCAAAAAATACATCTTCAGGCGATTATCAAAATTGAAGAGGAGGTTGAAGCCAAATACAATATGATCCCAAAGGATGTCCTATCATACAATGTCGACAATGTAGTGAATGGGGTTAGTTTGCGAGAGATTGCCAAAACAAGCAAGACAAAGTGCAATTGTTGTGCAAATGGTGTGGACCTGGAGACTATAAAGACACCAGACGTTTGAAGCAAAAGGCTAGTGTCAATATGATTGATGTAAGGCATAATGAAGTATTGGCCATTACTCATACCGAAGCAAAGAAGGCTATATACCTAGATCCATGTATAGAAAAAGAAAGGCTTCGTGAAGCAAGGGTTGAAGTGGGGAATGCTATGGCTAATGAATGATGCCAGTGTGAATATGATTGTTGTAAGGCATAATGAAGAATTGGTCATTACTTGCACCCAAGCAAAGAAGGCTATGAACTCGGATCCACATATAGTAAAGGAAAGGTTTCATGAAGCAAGGGTCGCTATGGCTAACGAATGATGCCACTCAAATGCAAATGTAAGTATAGTAACACATCCACATCCATTACCATTCAGTTCAAATATTACAAGGCAAGTACTTCAAACTATCGTACCGGTTAAGGTAGTGGATCTATTACAAAGTATTCCTAAACTTCAAAATGATATTGTATTGGGAGAGAATGTGACTGTGCATGCTATGAACCAATCAGAATTTGGTGATATTGAAGAACAATAAGTAAACCTCCACTATCGGGCAACCAAATGATCGAATCTTATTGACAATTTACATGGTAAAGAAACTAGCGGTGGTGAATATGGAGATCCTTGGAAGGAATCTCACCAATACAATTGTTGATGGTGGGTCTGGTGGGAACGTACTTCCAGAAGACACTTGGAGAAGTCTCGACAAGGTGACCATTTGGCCCCCAACTTTTCAACTGGTGGGTGCAAATCAACAAGGTATTAAAGTACTTGGAGTTTTAATGGGACAAAAGGTAACTATCTGAATCAAGGATTTTTATTGAACTTTGTGGTCATTTCATTAAGGAAGAAAGTGTACACTGCATTGTTAGGTTGGGGTTGGCTAGTAGCAGCAAAAACCGATCACAATTGGAAAAATAATATAATCTCCATTGAAAACAACGTTCGTAAGTATGTAATTGATTTAAAGAACCAAGGAAAAGTGAGGAAGCAGCTTCCTCGGATTCATTAGATTCAGACTATGAAGAAGAATGGGAAGACAAATGGATATAGAAGCATGATCTGGGTCTAATAGAGCCAAATGACGAAGGGGTTTTGGAATTATAGTCATGCTCGGAGGATGAAACAAACTCTCTCTGTGACCTATTTCACTGGCAAATGGAGGATTATGAGGTATTTCCATCGACCTGTAATTTTTTCGAAGGTACAACTCTCAATGAAGAGCAACCAATGAAAAATGATTTTGAAAAGTTGGATAGTTTATGTGTGCTGACAGTTGCAGCAAAGGTATTCGACTTTACAAAAGAATGCAAAATTACTAACAGTATGTCTTAGAGTACTAACAATAGAATATTTAATCTGGAGCGTACAAATATTGGTCAAGGCAAATCAACTTCACAAAAAAATTTCAAAAAGAAAATTAGAAAATTAGGAAAGATTGGAACCAAAAAGGCAAAAATATTATATTAAAAAATTAAATTCAGCAAGTGAAAATAATAAAAGGCCCAATTATAGCATATGATTGACATTATATTACATAGTACAACTAACATCTTGTCACATCGTATAGTGGGTCTTGCACATCGTACGATGAGTATCTCACCTAGTACGATGTCATCATAGTGTACAACATCATCTGTTATGACACAAGTTAGTGAATGGTGTACAACGTCATTTGTTGAAGGATGTACGACCAAGAGTAAAGTACATTGTACGACAAAGAGAAGGGAGTGACTTTTAAACTGTACGGTGATCCCATTCTTTTCACATTGTACAACACTTGCATGCTTCTTTCACTCTACGACTCCTAACATCATTTTGCATTGTATGGCTTCTAACATCATTTTGTATCGTACGGCTCCTAACATCGTTTTGCATTGTACAACCATTCCTTGTCTGCATCGTACAACACTTACCATCATTTTGCAACGTATGGCCTATACCATCATTCTACATCGTACGACCATTGGGCTCCTTCATCGTATGGTATAAAGGACATTTTTGTTAGAGTAATTGGTTTTTACTTGATTAATTAAACAATATCTGGTTAATTAATTAAGTTACCTTTTATCTCTTTTTCACTTAAGCTAACTTTAGGTGCATAATAATTAATTATTTTATTAATTATTATGTGCATGCCTAGGGTTTTCCTTGTAATTGGTTTTTACTTGATTAATTAAACAATATTTGGTTAATTAATTAAGTTACCTTTTATCTCTTTTTCACTTAAGCTAACTTTAGGTGCATAATAATTAATTATTTTATTAATTATTATGTGCATGCCTAGGGTTTTCCTTTTTAGGTTTTTTACCTATAAGGTTGTAATCTTTTCTTTGTAAAATAACTCTTTTACATTTTGGCAATATTGAGCTCTATATTTTATGAGCATATTTTGCTGTGTTTTTCTTTTGCATCTCCCTTGTAACAGGTGTTTAGCTTGGAGAGATCTTTGTGCTCCTTCAATTGTTTCCCCTGCAACATCATATGGATATCTCCTACCACGAGTCATACGTCCTCCCTTGTACAACGATCACTTTGCATCCACACTGTACGACCAACAATTCAGAATCATGGGGCTGTGGTGGTCGATGTCATACGAACACCGACCATCATACGACTTGATTGCACGACCCTTCAATTGTCCCAACAAAAGTTTATTCTTGGAAGCCATTCTCAACAACACTTTATTTTCAGGAGTTTCAAGGTGCAAGCAGATGAGGTCCCTTGGCTGGTTGGTCCGAAGCATTATTCACATATTGGCATACGTTGGTTAAACTCCAAAATCTCCATTTTTTGGCTTTGTTAGCATTGTTTTTTGCCTCTTAACAAATCATGAAAATGATGTGTGCCATGAAGGTCTATGTTTGCAAAGTACACTCCTAGTCTTGTTGGAAAAATATTGTCATTGATGTCAAAGAGCTAGTTGATTATGTGGAGATAATTTGCAAAAATGATGGTTTATTTTCTACATGGGTCAACCCATGTCTAGCCCCCTTGAAGGCGTTGTAAATGCAAAATAAATTTAGATAAATTGGGAGGACCCCTCTGATGGAGCCACTCCATTTGGGGATTTTTAAATTAAAAAAAAATTAATTTATATTTTTTAAAATATTTTTTATGGGGCCCCCAAAGTGGGACGGCCCCTTAGAGTGGTGCGCCCACCTTGTGCATGTAAATATAAAATAAAATAAAAATTATTTAATGAGGTAAGGCCGACCCCCCTTGGAGAGTCACCTCCCTTGGGTGAATGGACATCTTGGTGAGTATAAATAGTAGTTTGAAGGAGAGGCAAATGCAATCAATTCAAGGAGTATCATTCATATGAAAAGCAAAAATAAAAAGAGATTTGAGCAGATTTACAAGAGATATTTGAGCAGATTTATGAGAGGGTTTTAGCAGAAATTTTGTGAGAAGAAAAGAGAAATAAAGGCAAGATCATGGCGTTTCTATAAGCAGAAATATTGAAGACTATATTGCAGATTTATGAGTGGATGTATGGCAGATTTGTGAGCAGTTGATAGGGAAGATCTAAAAAGTTGCAAATAAAATTATTATATTATTCTTGTGGAGGTTGGAGCCCCCTATTTGAGGAGATCGAGAGGTTGGAGCTTCAAGTAGAAATATTGAAGAATATATTGCAGATTTATGAGTGGATGTATGGTAGATTTGTGAGCAGTTGATAGGGAAGATCTAAGAAGTTGCAAATAAAATTATTATATTATTCTTGTGGAGGTTGGAGCCTCCTATTTGAGGAGATCGAGAGGTTGGAGCCTCAAGTAGAAACATTCAAGACTATATTGCAGATTTATAAGTGGATGTATGGCAGATTTGTGAGCAGTTGATAGGGAAGATCTAAGAAGTTGCAAATAAAATTATTATATTATTCTTGTGGAGGTTGGAGCCTCCTATTTGAGGAGATTGAGAGGTTGGAGCCTCTTATTAGAAGAGATTGGCGTCTCTTGTTAGGTTGGTGCTCAGTGGTGGGGATTGGAGTCTCCAGTGGGTTGGTGCCTACGAAACTTGTAAGAAGATTTATACAAGCAATATTTTGCCATGGTTTTCTCTCGTAAGGGTTTCCACGTAAAATCATGTCTCTTATTTGTGTTCTTAATTGATAGATCTTGCATATATGGTATTGCTATGGATAATTAAGGTTTGAGGTAATATTGTTGTGATTGATTAAGTTAAGAAAATAAAAGTTTTGATCTATATTGATTCACCCCCCTTCTTAATATAAGTGTGTGTTTCATCAAGTCTAAGTTTGCAAATTTCACTTCCAAGTTTGTTTACAAGTCCTTGTCTACAATATTGTCATCAATTTGGAAAGTCTTACCTAATCTTACTTGATGTTTACTTGTTGTCTGGAAGATGAGTTTTTATTTGGGGGGGATGATGTAGTTAGTGTACAATATCTATTATTATGTTTCAATAATATTGGTTATCTAACTATGTATTAATTGTTTGTTAGCTTTGGATAGTTATGAGCGTCGATTGGTCAACGGTTGTGTTCCTCTTGGCAACCGCGGGTCTTTTAAATAGATTGTGTATGGTCAAGGAAAGTAGTCTGATCTAGTCAGACTGACTTTGATCCTTGGTTGACCATCTCTAGTCTTCTTTTGTAATAATTTTTATGTTTCAATAATATTGGTTATCTGACTATGTATTAATTCTTTGTAAGCTTTGGATAGTTATAAGCGTCGATTGGTCAACGGTTGTGTTCCTCTTGGCAACTGTCGAGTCTTTTAAATAGATTGTGTATGGTCAAGGAAAGTAGTCTGATCTAGTCGGATCGACTTTGATCCTTGGCTGACCGTCTCTAGTCTTCTTTTGTAATAATGTCATGTGCGAATAAAGATATTTTTCTCTTGTACTTGGTATGCATTGCCGTCTCTATTATTAATTCATGTATTCATTTATTAGATAGAGCTGTAAATAGAAAGGGGACGTCCCCTAACATCCCACCGTCTCCAAAACACCTTAGGGGATAGGGAAGGGTGTCTAAGATGTGGGGGCACATCCTTGTGTAACACATAATGAAATCTAATCATAGTAAGGAGGTCCATAAATGACAATCATCAATAAGTTTGAAAAATGAAGTCACTAGAAAAATAGGCAGGCCCCATGCTATGATACCGAACATTGGTGTGGGACTATGGGTCTTGAGCTATAAGTGCATATAATCAATCACAAATGAACAAAATAATTTTATAGAACACTTGCTTGTTATAGTTCAATGAGTTACTACAAGCATTTATCCAAGCATGGATATTTACATATCATACACTTGTCTCATATGTATACAATCACCATGTGTTGTATTATTCCACACTTGTATACAATCCTCACATGTTGGACACTAGTTAGACATGCATATAGTTATTGTATCCTAGACACATGTTACACATGTATATAGGAAGATTCTAGACACATGTCACTTTTTTCCTTTGTTTAGTACATTTTGTTGTAACTCATTATTTACCTATGTAACCTATTTGCCCCTTGTAGGTCCGGGATTTGTATTTGGGTTTGGTTCAAACTTGGTTTGGATTTTAGGTCAATGAGGGTGGAGGCTTTGGTAGGTTGCAAATTATATTGTCCCCTTTTCAATCAATTTTTGTCTGTGAAACAAAGGGCGAATCCTTATCTCTAGCGAGCTAAGCCAAGGCCTAAGTATGGTTCATCATCATTCTTCAGATGCTTGCAAATGTGTTAGAAGTAGCAAAGGTCTCAAAAATTCTAAGTGTGGGGTGTTTTTGGCTGTATCTCTAAGTTATTGTAGGTTGTCGAATTTTTGGAGTTCATCGTCTCAACATGCCTTTCTGTCTAAGTTCGACTTCTCCTTGGTTCCCATCGAACTTTCAAACTTTACCATACTGGCATGCTTTCCACCCAACTCCACTTCTCCTCTATCCCTGTTGAAGTATCAAAATTATCCATCTTGACATCCTTTCCCTTTCCTTGTTAGAGAGTCACATGGTATTGCCAACCCTGGAACTTTGATATTTCTGCCTTTTTACATTGTTCACCTTAGCTGCCCCTTGCACGACCGAGAGTGCCATTAATGGCCATTTTGACCATGCAACTTCTCCAAAAGGGATTCTTCTGCCCATAAAACATTATTCAAAATTAAGGGTGTAGATTTACATGCACTTGCAGCTTGGAGGATGATAATGGCCATGTTTCATTAATGTGGTGGTTGAGGTTTGGTCGCCATTTTGGATGTTTTTCGTGGGCTCTTCTTTGCCTTGCAAACATAGATCGATATGCGCCATTAATGCTGATGACATCAAGGGCCAACGACGACAGATCTGTTCCCTAGTTTGTTCGAATATGCCAAATGAGATATATTTCGAGGTTTTTCATTATTTTGACTTTATGTGTTATTCTCTAAACGGATACCCTAGCCAACATTGTTTTGAGCACTAGTGTTTGAACAGTCAAATTTGAGGATGAAAACTTGCATACTTGTAGAAAACCAGAGGATAGTAACCCTTTGGTTTCCCAGGCATGAGGACAAAAACCCTTTTCCCTAGCAGGGTGATCTCGCCTGGTTTTTGTGCACACAAGCTTCAAGGTCGTGGATCTTTAGCTAAATCGAGTTGCACAACATCCTAGTTGTTGGGGGATCAAGCATTGTATTGTCAATTTGTTATAGCATGTTGTCGCAATGTTGTAATGTATTTCAGAATAGTTAATATAGGAAATGCCTTGTTATTTATCTTGTATCTTTGTGAGTTCGGTTTATAATCTGGGTAATAATGTTATTATGTAAATGTGAAGGGAAATTTCTGGGTCTGTGTTAGATTTGGGTTAAATTTAAAATCAGCCCATCAGGTTAGGAAATCTGTTGTTGATGTGGGTTCAAGTACAATAATTTATGCTATCGAATTTGCAGGTGTTGCAGCATCTTTGAATATATTTCAGATTTATTTTAGTAAGAAAGACTTAGAGGTTTTTTTGCTAGCATCTGCTCACAAGTCCAATGGCATATTAATATTGCGTGTACATTGAGGATATCTAAGTCTTTACTAGATTTGGTTACCAATAAAAACCCTAAGATTAGTTTTAATGCAATCTGGAGTATTGATGAATGCAAATCTTTGAAGAAATCGAAGTTCTCATAAGTTGGGGTTAAAAAATAATTAAATCAAAAGTATATTTCCTTAAAATAACCGTTAGGGTTATTATAGCGGTTAATGTATAAGCTGTGGAAGAGAAATTAGGACTTTTTGTTAGAACTGGTTCAGGCATCTAAATCCAGTTTAAATAATATCCGCAGAAGGGATTTAAATAATATTTGCCATAAATACTAGTTTATTTGCATAATATTTTGTCCGGGTTATTACAAGGGTGCATATTTTTCATTGAGTTCGTCTTGGATGAACTGAGAGGAATTTAGCAGAACCCAAAGAACCCAAAATAATCCATAGGAGTTTTTAATTTTTTTTGCTAATGGGATCATTTCATTTAGATCTTGTGATAGAGGGATTTTGAATGGCACATTGGCTCACAGGATTGTCAACCATCAGAAAAAAGAGAAGACTGTGAGCACTATGCAGCATGTAGGATTCCTTGGAGGCCATAGGCTTGTTCTGTGCCTTGCTATAGCTTTTAATCTTGTATTGAGTGGATTGGCGGATGAGATGATATGTGCGTGGAGAAAGGATGCGGGAATGTTACATACCAATATCAATGCTTTCAACGGATTTGCTTGTGTTTATAGTGGGAGTCCACTTAGCTTGTAAGCATCGGGCATTTTGACATAGTATTTTATTATTTTTATTGTAATATTGAACTAATGTTTTTGTACACTGAAAATTGACCACTTTAATTTGGTCAATTTACCCCTATTTTGACCAATTTCATATCCTCTATACTAATTAAATAATTGGAGGATGTGACACCTCCTAATCATGGATTAGGAATGTGCACATCCCTAATGATGGGATTAGCAAGTGGATTAGGATTAGGTGTAGATTATGGGGGAATTAAATAAATAGATTATTTATTTAATTTTTGGAGGAAAGGGATAAGTGATGACAGTAAATAATTAAAGGTAATTATTTACTTTAGGCTAAGATTTAAAGATGATAGAAGAAATAGATTAAGACGAAGGGATAATGGATAATGAATATTAATTAAATAATAGGGTATTATTTAATTAATATAGAGGATATGAAATTGGTTGAATTAGGGGTAAATTGACCAAACAAAAGTGGTCAATTTTCAGTGTCTACAGTTTTAATATTAAAATAATTTTTTGAAATAGAAGATTGTGAAATTCAAATTTGAAGACTATAACACTGATTGCAGATTTTATTAATTTAATTTTGAATTATGAATATCTATCATGACATTGAGTTTGACAAAATGATTTTGAAGTAGTATTTTTAATTTTTATGGTAGTTTTGTTTACTATATGATGCTGTGTGTTATTCAGAACTTAATTCCTTATTTGAGGCTGCAAATACCTATATATTTATGATTTTTATATGTTTTTTTCTAGTGGTGAACCTAAAATAAACCCAACCCCAATTTTTGTTGTTGTCATATCCATGTACCAAACCCAAACTGGCAACAAAGTTATCTACGAGTACATTAATTGGAATTAGGCCATTAAGGTCCTGAAGTGACAAATTCCAATTCTGCCCAATAAGATTAATGGAATTACAAAGTAAACTGAGGTCTTTGACATTCTAGACAGAATCCAGATTAGTTCCATAAAATTAATTTCTGGTTCTTTATATTGTTAAAGGGAAATTGACAAGTCACAATGAAGTTTGGAGTCTCTTATGTTCCCTCAAGAAAATTTGATAGGCAGTTCCAACTTGACATTCAGCCACATTAACATGGCATAAGAAAATATAAAGGCTTAGTATTTTTTTATGATGGACTCTAATTTACTCAGATTCCACTTCCTTGTAGCTGCTCTTAGGTCAGCTGAAAGTCAATTTGATGTGTTGTTAGGACAAAAGGCTAGATGATGGGTGAAGTTTGAGCTTATCATTTGGTTGTGTGCTGTTGTCTACGAATCTGTACTAGCATTCAATTTACAAGATTTGCACAGGATTTTTTGTTTCGACAGGACTGCCCAGAGACAAATTTTTATCCAGTTGCTAACATCCCTCCCATTCGTTGAGTTACAAATTCCTTATCTCTGGTTATATTTTTTTTTGGATCAAGTTTGCTTTCAGTTTGGATATGTCAGCATCATGATAACATAATAACATTTGTTGTTAACCTCACTAGGCATTTGATTATGGTTGAGATTTGAATGCTTTTATCTCAAATATTCAAACGGATTTTTAAAAAACGATTATATCAAAAATATAAATTAATTCAAACCATGGCCTTCTTATTCTGTCAATACTGGCACTGAGTGCATCCTTTGTCGTAGAAGCAGATCCATCTGTCTGATGTTTTTAATAATGGGTTACAAGCAAGCCCATAAAAAAATATGGTTAATGTTGATGTTAGTATTAATTCCGAGTTCACTTGGCATATCTAAGGCATAAAGAATGGTTTTACAGTGTTTTTGTGTATCATGCAACCTTGGTAACAACATACAAATCAGGTTAGATAAATGT
Source organism: Sequoia sempervirens (assembly GCA_007258455.2). Lineage (NCBI taxonomy): Eukaryota > Viridiplantae > Streptophyta > Pinopsida > Cupressales > Cupressaceae > Sequoia > Sequoia sempervirens. The sequence continues at coordinate 565,886,661 of VDFB02000015.1, read as the reverse complement.
GCTAGAAAATAAACCTTGAATCCATGCTATTTAGTTGATTTGGACTTATCAGTGTCTATCTGACTTTATCAGTCTTCATTGAGCATTTACTTACTCCAGATGATTTACATTGTTAACTAGGTTAACATGATTTATTTTCAACATGTTGGTAGAATATAGTATGGGCTCATTCCCTCATCATGTGTACAGATGAAAGTAACCTCCTTAACAACTTGAAATGTGGATTCATTTAATGATACCCTGCACAATATGCCATGAATGAGTTTTAGTTGGGATCTTGAAAACCTGTTGCAATATTGACTCTTTGACAAACTATGTAATAAATGAGGGATTGCTAATGTGTTGCATTTGTGTGCAGTTCGTGTGGCATTGACATTTTCTCATACGGCAAACTATCCTGATGAACCACCACTTCTTGGTGTGAAAAGGTAGTTTCTACCTAATGCATATACTTGTCTCAGTAGTTATGTGAACTGTGAAGCGTGGTTTCAAAATACAAGGAACTTGAAAATTGTTGTGATGATTAGTTTTGTAGATGCTTTGCTAATTGCAAGTCTATGAATGCATTTTGTTAAATTGGGAGATCTGATCTAAGAATGAAATGCATTGAAATGGCTAGCAGGTCTTTGACATTTATGCATCTATTTTTGCAGCTTACAAGGCATGAGAACTGACGACTTGAAACTGTTGAAGGAAAAGCTTGAAGAAGAGGTTTGAAGCACTAAAATATAATTTATGCGTTATCTTGAACTTTTATTGGAATTGATTATTTAAATTTCTTCAAACATTTATTTGAGGAGGTTCATAAAAGATTCTTCCATAAAAAGGCCTACTTACAAAATGACTTCTAAAAGGTATAAGATGAGTTTGCCTATTTGACATATAAAGTTGATCAATATGTAAGACAATGAGTATATGATGTAAGACAATGAATATATTGACGCAACTTGGAACAATTGACATAGTAAGTTTTTAATTTAGCATTTTGGAAATCATCTGTAACACATTTTGTGCATGTAATGCCCTTTAATTTTGACTTTAATTTGATTAGAATATTATATGACATTATGACTTTAGATTGAATGAATCATTGGGTTTATTTCTGATTTTATATGGTGTGCAAATTTAAATAAAAAACAAATTAATTAAAAAATAAAGGGTGTTTCTATTATGATTAATGCTAAGATTAACCTAAGAGGTTTGCTTTTCCATTCTAAAGTCAAGATTCGTTGACAATAATGCATGAAAAGTGTTTTCTTTTAATAGTAGGGCGAAAATAAATGTTTTGAAAGAAGGAAAAGTACACGATTATAATAAAATATTGAATGATCTTATTTTGGGCTAAAAATATCTTATAAGATAGATTTGAGCTTTATGAAACTCTTGTAAAATTTTTAGGATTTGTTGAGTGTCTAGATGGGTTCACCATTCAGCTTAAATTTGATGGGTAGACTGTAATGTTAATTTTCATTTGGCTGCCGCTCTTCATAAATAGACCGCAATGCATGGAAATAGATGAATTTAAATGGTTCTAAATTTGTAATTTGGAAAATCTTCTCTATTTGAATTTAGCCAACCAAATCTTAATTTAGAAAAGTGTAACTCACTTCCTTGAGGATTTTATATGCCTATAAGTAGGGGAGAAGAGAGCTTGTATTCATTTTTTTACACAATTTGAGGAAGCAAAGAAATAAAATGAAGAATTTAAAGAAAAAATTTAGAAAAAACAAATGAAAGGGAATTCAACAAACATCATTCAATTAGCCTATATGGTTCTATTAAATAGGTTAATGGACTTACCTAAAATTCATGTGTTAACTTTAATTGTTGTAACTTGTAAGTTTTGAATGTTAGACAAATAAATCAATGAAATCTTTGAGTAGGGTGGAATTTGTGTAATCACATGTTTAATTGCTACTTAGTAAAGTTAATCATCAAATTTAAAACCTAGCTCATTTTTTGAGACCATACTTTTTTTTTTTGAAAATCCCACAATCTGCTACATTTACAGATCACAAAATTTTGAAAATCCATGATTTGACTGTGCCATTTTCTTGAAAATCACTTGTGTTTTGGAATCTGAAGCTCAGACTACAATTTTTCTGATAACTTGTGGTACAGAGACTTGAAATCTGTAGTCCTGTAGTGTCTTACACTGTATTTTTTGAGAAACTTGTTGGGTTTTTTTCCTGTTTAGCACCTTTACTCTATTCTAAGAAACTCCCTGCAAAACAGCCTCTGGGATATTAGGTCCTAAAGCAGCAAACATGAGCTTTATGATCAAATGGAATGAATACAGGGCCAACTTATGTGAGAGGGCTCATCTCTCTTTCTTCTTTGAGCTCTGCCAGGCTTGGGGGGTGGGCTTAGTAGGGGGTGTGTGTGCGTGTTGCAGAGGGAAGAGGGTATTCCCTTTCAGACCCCACAACAATAATCGCTTCTAAACATCAGAGTAGCCGGATACGCCCCTGCCCCTCCCCGGGCACGCGTATCCCCGTATCCGATACGGATACTTGTGCAATACGCCATGGATACACGTTGGATACCGTACCCACACGTGCCCAAAAAACCTTGATTTTCCAACCGTGCCGGATACTATGTGATTTGATTTTCAAAAAAGCTGACCTGAATCTTCCAAAATATTATCTTAAAAAACTTCAATCATGCAATTTTTTGTTTTGTTTTGTATAAATAAAACCTACAGCAAATGAGGAAGACAAATGAAATGTTTTTCTATTTCAGCTACCCATTTTTCTAAGTCTTCTTCTAATTCAACTCTACTATTTTTTTGGTGTTTTAATTTTTACAAATTTAAAAAAGTTAATTGTTTGTAATTTTATATTTATATTATATTGTTTAAATGTAAGAGATTTAAAAAAAAAAAAACTTATTCTGTAAATATAAATAAAATTTATTACTATATATTTAAATATTTATTCTTTACTAAATTATTAATATTTAAATTTTAATATTATTTTAATTTATATTTTCTTATTTGCTTTTAAAGTAATGAAAATCTCCTCTAATAACTTAGAAAATATGTGTATGTTTTTTTTATGAATGTCATATCCAGCCGTATCCATATTGGGGGTCTCAAAAAATGGCCATATCCGTATTCGATACCGTATCTGTATCTGTATCCATATCCCTGTCCATGCAACTTTGCTAAACATATTTAGAAGGATAAAAGCACCGAATATCAGTCAATTTATTATGAATTCTTCTGAAACTATTCGCCAATTTAGCTATAAGCTTTTCATACACAATTATAAATCCATTTCAGATGTCACTAGATTCTACTGTGTTAGCTATCAGCAAGATAATAGATGGATTTTCAAATGCAGAATTATAGATCCACAGGTTCATAAGCAGAAGATAAAATATACAAAACAGAATTCACCAATCTTCTGTACCATTACATGCAATGTGGCTTAATAACTTAAATAAACTATTCTCATCATAATTTTCATTTGTAAAATAGAATAGGTGGTTAGAAATCTCCTAGATTGGTGCCTATTCTTGTGCACATAGTCATATATCAAATAGAAAAATATTTAAAATAACACAAACCATTAATACATCTGACATATTTGAGTAACCTAATTTACTTGGTTTTGTCTTGTAAGACTTAGGCATCAGATGCCACTCAACCCAAAAGATTTAGATTCTACTTAGTGATCCTTTGCCTACATTAATTACTCCATATACTAAGTCAGAGAGGTTTCCTATTAAGATAATTCTTAATAGAAAGTTTTATGGCATTCCATAAACACCAATTGACATGAATATAACAAATGCTTATTAAGAAACATACATTTCTTGAAGCAAATAATTAAGAAATGGAGACAGTCTGAATCATTTAGATAAAAGCATGTCTTACACCAAATCCCCAAAAAAGAAAATATGAATAGCTGATAGAAAATATATTTGGCACAAACTCAAAATACTTTCTATTTCTTTAAAATGGAGTCTCTTACACTTCTCAGAGATCTTCTAACCAACCTCTTGCACAAAGCATGCACATTCTACTTATAGAAGAGTGACAGTGTTCATCTCACACAGATGATTGGCAATCGTTAACTTTTGTTACAATCTGAAATTTGTTATGCAGTTAACACCTTTTAAAAGTGCTTCTTGGGTCCAAGCTTTCCAATGGCCAGGAATTAGTTACCTAAATAGTTGCCTGAATGCGAATCAACCTAAGGCCACATAGAGTGTAGCAATCACTGATACTCATTATTTTTCTTGTTAACAACTGAATGTGTTCTGATCTTGCAGAGGGAGGAGGGTAACTGCCACAAAAGGTTATAACTTGAACTTTCCCAACATTGTTGACAAGAAATACTCTGAGTATGAATTCCTTTAGAAGGTGACTTCCTCATTCCATTTAGCCATCTATATGATGTGGAATGGCTTTTTCTGATACCATTGGGCAAGGTTTGAAGGCTTCACAGGACTAGACCATAAGTATGACAACTTACCCCCAAAGATTTGGCTATAGAGACAGGTAGGGGTTGAACCATTCTACCACCATAAAGAAGAAGACTACATACTTGGGACTTAGGCACTCCTTGGAAACACAAAAATTACCAGGCATAGATCACTGTAATTCCAAGACCCTTCCATTTCATGAAACTAGCAGCTACCCTAAGAATTTTTATCAAAGAAATGCTTCGTGCTGAATGAGCAAGTCTCTAGTCCTTATATAGCATAAATATTCCATCATTAATTTAATGATCATCTACTTAGTGACTAAACTTGTCTGATAATTTTGGATGCCTCATCAAACTGCCCTGTTTACGTGGCTTGCACTTATCATTGCATATCACTGCTCAATTCTTCCCTTGTGTTCTTGATATGTATCAATCTTGTCATTCATTATAGTATCAACTAGAAAATCCAACACAGGAAATCCTTTGTCTTTCTAATGGATGCATTGACAGGTTTATGGTTTATTCTTTTATGCACTCTTGTCAATCAAGTTCATACTTTCCATGAAGTGATCTTTGTTCAAATACTTACATTCCAGCTAGACAATTGCAAAAACAAATCCTCGTTCTTCAAAAAGAACCACAGAAACATAGAGAAATAAAGAATAAAGAATTTATATTCTTATCCATATGTCCTCATCCATTCCTCATTGTTCTCCTCAGTAGGCCAGTCAGTTTCCAAAATTGCTTTTAACTTGTTGACATCAGACACATAACTAGCATTTAATGTAACAATGATGTCTCTAATAAAATTTTCCATCCCTGCCTCCAGTTTAATAATTTTATCCAACTTCATACTGCATAGAGTGGGGTCAACTTTCTCTTCCTCCAACAAGGGTTTAACAAAATCTGTCACTGTCTGGCTAAACTCACTTTTCTAGATCTATAAGGGCTTTAAATTATTTGCTTCTTGCAAGGGAGGCAGTCCTTGATCCACTATTGGCCAAAAATCTTTTCCCTTTCCTTATGGGCATTTATTTCTTGGCTTATGAAAACAAAGACATAATACAACAACTTTGAGGATTCTAGAACAGATGAGATCCCAGTGGGCCTAGTTGGGTCATATTTGGCATCCCTATAAATTGTTTTTAATATCAACACCAAAACTTGCTACAGAATTATCAACAACAGTTACCCATGTTATTTGCAGATTTACCATTATTTGAAAAAAAAGATATGTTTTCATCTGCAAGGTTTCTACTAGTAACAATTTTGTTCAAACATCTAGTAACTTGTATGTTATTGACTTCTAACTGTTGCCAACAAAAATATATGTTTTTTTTGCATCTAATTTGGTTGTTTTTGGCTTGATATAAAGAACAATCAAATTAAGAGGCAAGAGGCATAGTTACCTTGATAGAACTATAGCTTGCAACTAGAGAAAAGGTCTTATCGTAGTCAACTTCTTGTCTTTAGGAGAGACCTTGTGCAACAAATTGAGCCTTGTACTTTGCTATGCTCCCATCTACCGCATGCTTCACCCTATGCAACCACTTGGAATATATCATTGACTTCCCCTTTGGTCTCAACAAATCTCCCAAACATTACTTTGCATAGTCGACTGATACTCCTTTGCCATAGCATCTTGCCACATTGGATATGAACTTGCTTCCTCAAAATTGGAATGCTTTCCATCAACAAAGGAAGATTTCAATGCAACATAACTCAAAAGCTTCTCACGGGGATGACTCACCCAGAAAGATGTCTAAGTCATCTAAGCTTCTTGGCTATATGAGAAGGTAATGAGATATCTACTTCTACATCGAAATTGCCTGTATTACATCTGGTGTTGTTGTACTCTGCGGATCAGTACTTGGGACAGGAATTTGTTCATCCTCCTCAACCTCCACAAAAGGCTCTTGAGACTTAGAGGACCAAGCATCCTCATCAAATTTCATGTCTTGACTCACTACTATCTTTAGTTATGATGAACATAGGCCTTGTAAGCCTGGGAGGACTCACTATATCCTACAGACACACCCTTCAAGTAGGGTTCAAGTTTCATTCTCTTCTCCTCTAGCACATGAATGTATACAGGAGTCCTAAACATCTGAAAATGAGAAACACCAGGTTTCTCTCCAATGAAATCTTCCTTTGGAGTCTTGTCCTTCAACACCTTGTGAGGACACCTATTTAGAATGTGAACAAAACAACTAATATGCCTTTCCCTAAAGAAATATGGGAAACTCTAGGTCATGGACCATGGCCTTTGGCTTTGTTGTCTCTATAATAGATTTGTTCTTCCTATTTGCAACCCAATTTTTGTTGAGGATTGTAAGGTATAGTCATCTCCCTCTCGATCCCTGCATTCTTACAAAAGACATCAAAGTGCTTGGAAGTATACTTTCCATGTTTGATTGTCGTTGATGTCAAAGGAAATTGTTGTTGTCAAGGAAGGATGGAAAGGCCAAGTGAAATCATCTTAATTCGATGTAATTTGGCGCTCATATTTGTGAAATCGCCCCATTTAAAATTGCATCGTATTGGTGAAATTGCTTGGATAAAATTAAAGTTAAATTTATTTATTTTTTGGGCCAACCCTTGGTGATTAGTGCCCAACTTTGGGGATTCAAAATAAATACGTTATTTTAAGTGGCTGACCCCTTTCATGATAGCACTCCAAACTAAGGGACAAGTTCTGCTTTGATGGTTATGAAGAGGACGCCTCCTTTATGATGAGTTAAGTCCTTTCAATGAGTCGACCCTCTCCAAGCATGTATAAAGGAAGTTTGTAAAATGTGGTGAAGAGTGTGTGGAAGAATAAAGATATATCATTCAAACACAAGCAGAATTGCCATCCATTGAAGAAGTATTTTCAAGAAGTCGATGTTTTTGTTCATTTCGAGGTTGGTGCCTCTCAATAGAAGAGATTGGTGTCTCTTGCTAAGTTGGTGCTTAGTAGTGGGGATTGGTGTCTCCAGTGGGTAGGTGCCTACAAATATTTTTGTAAGAAGTCTTTTAATATTTGTGGCTGGATTTGGACAGTAGATCCAAGCAGTCCTTCAGTGTGGTTTTCTCCCGAAAGGGTTGCCATGTAAATTTTGTGTCCTTAGTTATTTGATGCTGTGTGATTGATATTGTTGTGGTTATTAATTTTAAATTGGTAAAAAATATTATTAACTTATATTGATTCACCGCGCTGCCCCCCACCCCCCCCTCTCAGTATAAGTGCGTGCTCATCACTCCATTGTTAGAAAACCTTAATATTCTTATTTGTCTAATTCTCTACAAGAATTTTGAACTGTTGGAACCTCCCAAAGACCTGATCTTCGGACTTCATGAAGTAAATCTATGTTTTCCTAGAGAAATCATCAATAAATGAAACATAGTAAATGTTACTTGTCAATGAAGCTGCTAACTTAGGTTCACACACATTTGAATGAATCAGATCAAGAATCCCTCTTGATCTATGCTCACTACTAGGGAGAGCAGTCTTGGCATGCTTTCTGAGTGCGCAGTCCTGGCACACTCTTGTTTTGTCTATCTTGAAGTCTGGCAATACCATGTCCTTTAAGAGAGGTAATGCTCCATAGTATAGATGAGCAAGTCTCTTGTTCCAAAGTTCACATAACTGGTCATTGTTATCCGCTAGGGCTCCATGTTTGATCAGATCAACAATCAACCTATAAAGATCATTGTCTTGCACACCTTTGGCCAAAACTTGACTAGGATCTTGACCACAATCTTTGATGATGACTTCTTGATTATCAAACTCAACCACACACCTAAGATCTGTAATGGTTGGCATTTAAAGCAAGTTCTTTGTTAATTGAAAAATATATAAGACATCATGAAGGTCAAGGATATCACCTAAAGGCATGTGGAAGGAAACAAATCTTGTCCCTATAACTGGGTATGTGGCATCATGACCAAGCTCCATCTATACACCTGCCCTATGTACTATAAGTCTGTTAAAAGCCTTCTTATTGATGTTCATGTGTCTTGATGCTCTATTGCCCACATACCACCTTACAGCAGAAAAAATGTTAGTGGATAAGCATGACACTATGGAGAAGGCTATCCACAAGAAAGCTCATCTACTTCTGAAGTTTCAAAACTCCATCTAAACTGCTCCTTTTGCTACTTGCCCTTCCCTTTCTTCTTCTCAATGCATTGAGAACTGAGAAGTATAGCGGCTATTCTCGTGGCATTGAAACTCTTGATATGTCTCAAGTCTTTCTTCCCCTCTTGAGAAGAAGTAGAATCCTCCTTCCTCTTTTGACCCTTCTTGGGTCCTCCTTTCTTACCACCTTTCTTTGTCTTCTTGATAAGGGCTGGGTTTTGACTCTCTTCCACTTTTGCTGAAATACTCTCTAGTTTGATCTCATCTTGAATAAAATCATCCCAATCTTTCAAAAGTGTGAAGCTTCTCACAAACATATGTACCTCAAACAAATGAATCCCAAGATGGAGAGAACACATTTATAGCAATGGGCACCAATTCATCATCCTTCATTGTTACCTTGATAGCAGTGAATTGATATCGAAGCCCAATGATCTTCATCATAATGTAGTTGGCCATTGTCTTGACAACCCAAAATAGGACTCAACACAGACTTGGCAAAAAACTCGGCTAGGACTCGACAAAAAGAAATTGTAGATTTACCAAAAAAAAAGAAATTAATGCATTTAGAGAACATAAGAGCCTAATTTGATTATAAATTTGTCATAATTCAAATATTACACGTCATATGATCATCGAACACTCAATAATTGAAATTTCATCATTCATACTCGTAGTTTCAAACTTTCAAATGTATAATAGCATCATGAGTTTATAAATTTTTACATATAATCATATGTTAGAATGAGAAAAACATTAACAACCAAATAAAATCTATATCTTCCTCTTTCTCCTCCTACTGCAACTCAATTTTGCAGGCCTAGAACTAGAAGATGCTATAGTATCCAAATGATGAGGAGATTAAGGAGTGGTTTCTTGATCTTCAAATGGTTTCTTGATCTTCAAAAGTGTCTTCGTCCTCCGCCATTGCATCCAATTTTGCTACTTATTCTTTTGCCACTGCTCTCCAAATCAACAAGATCTTCATCAGTAAGGAAGACATCAACATCATCATTTTGTTCATCAATAGTCCATTCACCATATGGATCAATTTCATCCAAGTCAATGGACTCATGTGAAACACCCTCCACCTTTCTAGTTCGAAGGCGAGGGTTGTATCGAACGAAGACTAGATCATTTAGGCGCTGCTGGGTCAACTTGTTTCTCTTCTTTGTGTGAATGTTCTCAAATAAGCTCCAATTACGTTCACGCCCAAAAGCACTACATGACTGTGACAAGGCATGGATGGATAGCTTTTGAAGATTTTGTGTGCTAGCACCATAATTCTCCCACCATAAATCTATAAAAACAAATTTAAAAAATATAAGAATAAAGCAAAATATGTAAGAATCAAGTTTCTAACTTCATCTTGTAGTATTGAACAATTTTTTTTACCTGTTTTTTCTCTCCTTTCAATTGCTTGTTGTGAGGAAAAGAGTCTCCCCTCTGCACCCTTGTAGACCTTGAATAGATAAAAATAAAATAAAATAAAATATAGAAAATTAGTTATCAACTTATTATGTATGTAAAATGGATGTTTCTAGATAGTCAACATTGCAAATTCATTAATAAGATTGTAGCAAATCTCACCTCCAACTCATCAAGCACCTCGTCTCTCAAGCACGATCAGGCACCATCTTATCGATGCATGTGACAAGGCCTGCCATGACCTCCTCATCAGCCTTAAATGTTTCAGAGAAGTAGAACTTTGGGTTCAAGAAGTAGGCAAAGGCATGTATCGACTGGTGGAGTTGGTTTGTCCATCTATGATCAATGATGCACCAAATGATTTCATATTTTCTCTTGTTTCCGCCATAGTAATGTGAAATGGCCTCTTTAGCCCTATCCATGGCCTCATAAATGAAACCCATTGGCATGCCCTCTCCATCCACCATATGAAGAACCTTAACCAAAGGTTCACTCACCTAGAAAAATGAAAACAAATTTTAAATTATTACAAAATTAACCCCTCAAAAAGAAAAAACAGCAAATAGATTATCTTGTATAAAGTTTACGTTTGTGTTTGTTACTTACCTCGATCAACTCCTCTCCATTTTTGATGAATGTGTCATAAAAAACTATGCTTACAATCTTCTCCCCTTCAGGTTTTTTGGAAAATGGGGACTCCAACCAAGCATCAGACACAAACATTTGCTTGAGATGAGCAATAGTATCAAGAATGCTTTGCAATGTGAGGAAGTGGCTAGCGAATTATGTCACTCCTGGTCGCACAGGGTCCTTGCCATTTGTGAATTTTCTCATCAAGTAAAGCACCAAAGTATGGTTGTAGATAAATTTGGTAACACTTTTGGCATCTTCAACGACTACTTTCACCCATCCAATCTTCCCAATGTCCTCTAACAACAAGTCCAAGCAATGTGTAGCACAAGGAGACAATGAAATTGTGGGATGCCTCTCTAGAAGTAGTCTACTTGCAGCTACATATGCAACTGCATTGTCCGTGATAATTTGGACAACATTATCAACACCAAACTCCTGGATTACCCCATCTAGTAAATTACACAAAGTCTCAGCATTTTTGATTTCATTGGAAGCATCTATAGACTTTAGGAACACCAATCCACCATTAGAGGCCACTAAAAAGTTCAGGAGAGTCCTATTCTGTCCATCTGTCCACCCATTAGATAAGATGCTGCAGTCTTTTCTTTGGCAAATTTTTTTAAGCTCATCAACCACAAGCTGTGTATTCTTTACGGCTTTCTCTAGCAATGGCCCACTCAAATCTTTCGCTGTTGGGGTCTTAAACCCCTTACCTGCAACTGTAAGGGCATTCACCAAACCTTCCCAATATGGGTTGTTTGCCACATTGAAAGGGGTTGTTTGCCACATTGAAAGGTAAATTATTGTAGTACCAAAAGTTTGATGCTGCCATCTTAGCTTAATGATGTTTTTCTTTATTCCAACCGATACCTTCAAGTGAAGGTTGTGCTCTTGGAACATTGTGTGGAATAAAGTATTTGGTCTTGATGAAGGTCCCTGGCTAGCAGTAGAGAAAGAACCCTTAGGACTCTCACTAAAAGATGAATGTGGCTGACATATGCTTGGACTTGGGGCACCATGGGGCCTCGATGGTGTAGAAGTGGATACATTTCCACTCATCATTGCTGCTAGTGCTTCCTTTGTTTTTTGTCTTTCATCTTTTTTCAATTCATACTCAGCAAGAAGGGCCTTCATCTCTCTAACCATCTCTGGAGTCGATGAAGGGCACGAGACTTGGGAGTCCAAGCCTAGGACTCGCGTGGGTCTCTCGGCAGGACTCGGGAGTCTGAGCCTAGGACTCGCCCAAACTTGGCTCGCGAGTTTGTGCTGAGTCGACTCGGTGAGGCCTAGGACTCACAAGTCCACCAAGTCCTCAAACTATGATATGTTACGCTCGTGTGTGGCACTAAGTTTGTTCTTTAGCAACATCTTGTAGGAAAATGTTTACACTTTGGTATGGAGTGATGAAGGCATTATACATTTCCTTTGTTGTCTTTTTCTTTGTAACGTGAGGGATCAAATGGTCCTTAATGAATCTAGCAATGATTTGTTTTGCCTTGGCCGACTTTTTTTCAATGTTTGGCCAATTGAACAAGGTTTGTAGGAGCTGCACCATTCATTTCCACAAAATTCCAAAGATCAACCTCCTCTACTAAGATTTGCAATTTGCACTTCCAAGTTGTAAAGTTGAAAATGCCCTCTAGATGGTTATTTTCTGAGACTAAGACTAGTCATATCTGTAGCTCATGGAACATTCCAAAACAAATAGATCAAGCAAAAATAACTCAAACCATTAGTCTATCACAGGTGTAGATCAACACACCATTTCCTTTGTTGTCTTCTACTTAGCAATGTGAGTTATCAAATGGTCCTTCACTAAATCGTGGATGATTTGTTTTGCCCTGGCTGACTTTTGGTTATGTTTGGTCAATTGAGCAAGGTTAGTAGGAGCAACAACCGCAATTTCTACAGAACTCCAAAGATCAACCTCCTTTAATAGCATCTGCGTCTGCATTTCCAAGGTGTGAAGTTGGAAGCACCCTCCAAATGGTCACACTTTGAGACTGAAACTAGTCAAATCGTGGATGATTTGTTTTGCCCTGGCTAACTTTTAGTTATGTTTGGTCAATTGAGCAAGGTTAGTAGGAGCAACAACCGCAATTTCCACAGAACTCCAAAGATCAACCTCCTTTAATAGCATCCGCGTCTGCATTTCCAAGGTGTGAAGTTGGAAGCACCCTCCAAATGGTCACACTTTGAGACTGAAACTAGTCATAGCTATAACTCTTGAAACATGCCAAATCAAATAGAACAACCAAAAATTGCTCAAACAATTAGCCTATCACATTTGCAGATCAACACTCAATCTCTTAAGCATTTAGGCTGTGTTACCGAATCGCTCTTGTCAAGGCATCGATTCCAAAAACGAAATGTTTCAGACACTGAATCGGGAACAAATTGTGTTGGAATCGTCTAGGAATCACTTTGCTACCTGTGGGTTCAATTTTGATTTTACAAAACGATTCCGAGCGTTTTTCTTGCTGACGTGGTGTTTCTAAAGCGTTTTTGGACTGTTTTTTCGTCTGCGTTTGACTTTTTTTTCTCGATTTTTGCGACATTTAGGGCAAAACTATGAGACAAATGCGGATTTTGCGTGTTACTTTGCGGATTTTGCGTGTTACTTTCCCTCATTCATTTCACTTTGGTTGCAATTCATTCTTTGATGGTGCGGGCATAGAGAAACTGAAAGTCGTGCGATTCATTCTTTGACAACACGGGTACACAGAAACGCCATAGTTCGCTGCGACTGCAAAGAGATAGCTGCCTTGCGACTGCAAAGAGATAGCTCCCTTGCGACTGCACAAAGATAGCTCGCGATTGCATAGCGATAAAGACGAGCGATCGGGGGGAGAAAACGACGCGCCAGGAAGGGTTTTCAATTTTTTTTCCTTTTTTTTAAATTTTTTTTCAAATCGAAAACTCTATGTATTTTTATTTTTATTGTTAGTGTAAATTTTATTTTTTTAATGTGTTAGTATGTTCGATATTAAATATTTGATATTTCATAATATATATTTATTATTAATTTATTATTATTATATATAGTTTTTTTGTCTCATCTCCCGGAGAGGCTAGTGGAGTTGGAGGCAATTCGAGCGTATGAAATTGAATGGATTTGGGATTCTCCCAAGATATGACATGAAATGCTAGGACATGCGGGCGCATTCCTTGAATTGTAGAAGTACATTCATGCAATTTCCTCGGGACTAAAGCTTATGGATTGTCGGAATTTCATGTGAATTAATGGATCGTTTGAAGCATACATGCTAGTTTATGCTTGAAAGGACGATGTGGAGTGGAGTTGGCAGCCGACTTTTAATGCGGAGCCCGTATTCCTCTCTATTTATGATGCATTCGAAGGAAACCAAATGCACCAAAATGGATACTCTGGTGAAATTGTCATGTTCGAAGGAGGCTGCTTTCCGTGGCGCAATTTCGGACAAGCGGATGAAGAATATATGTCGCAACAAGGACATTTTGTGCATAGAGGCAGTGAAAATGGTGTTGGGAAGGGCATATTGCGTCTCCAAGAATCGCACGAGGGCCAACTCGGACATCTCTTCCAGGTTTTTGGCATCACTGTTGGATCTAAATTTACCTAAGGAAAGATGTCTGCTTTTACTACGCTCGGTGTTTAAGGGCTCGATTCTGGTGGGAGACATTAACACAGTTGCGATAGCCATGCTCGGTGTTGGCTTGCCTTGGCCGAATGATGTGGAACGGATGTTCGACCAGGGTGTGGAAGTAGACTGGCACCCCTTCATACTGGACTTGCAAGGCGAGGCTCTGTAGCGCCACAAATGTTGGGCTTTCGTCAGTCACAAGTTTCTGAGCAGCCGGTTGGGGCTAGACGCGGTTGTTGGAATGGAATGGTGCCATGCTTTCGCCAACTTGGTTGGCTTTGGGAGGTTTTACGATGATCTGTAAGGGATATGCGGAGTAGTTTTTTTGTCTGTTTTAAATACATGCTTGTAAATTGGGCTTTCTTTGATATCTGCCAACTGAGGGCTATACGCCATTTTGAATGTAACGAACCCTCCGGGGTAAGAACTGTAATGATGTTTTTTGCTGATCAATATAATTCGCAGCTTTGCTGCCATTTCCAATAAAAATAAATAAATTATATTATTATATATTGATATTCTGATTTCATTAAATTAATATATACAAATTTATTAGTTTATAGTTTTAGTATAACTAATAACTTTTAAAATATAAATAATAATTAAATTATTAATAAATAATAATATATTATATATAACTTTTAAAATATAATATTCATATATTATAAATTTATAATTATATAATTTAAAAACTTTATAATTATTTTATAATCTATTGTTTAGAATCTTAATTTGCACAATTTAGATTTAAATTTTTTATAATTTATACAATTTAAGTTTTAAAAAAATTATAATTTATACAATTTAGATCTAAAAAATTTATAATTTATTGTTTAGTTTTATCATTTATATATTCTCTTAACAATTTGCAAATTTATAATTTGTAATTGCAGGTTTGCATGTAGAGATTGTTTCTATTTTCTAAATATCATGGCAGACAGTTCAGCTTCTGTCGACAATACTAATCTCTCATTCAAATTTGACCCGACTTCACCGCTATGGAGACATGTAGAAATAGTAGAGCAAGTTCCAAGTGGGGGGAGATGTGTTTGGATATGCCCTCTGTGTGAAAAGAAATACAGTAGTTCCTACAACCGGGTGAAAGCGCATTTGTGTGGAGTTATTGGGAAGGGAATTAAATCATGTCTAGGAAGAAATAAAGTTCCTATACCACCTCACATAATAGTAGGATATATTGCGGAGCAAGAGGAAGTAGATGCAAGGGTTCAAAATAGAATGGGGCATCCATTGAGTACAGGAAGGGGCTCAAAGATGCCATCTACTTCATCTCACACACATATTGGTCGTCCTAACATTGTAGTAGAAAGCCATCCCTTTTTGAGAGCAAATGCAGTTGAAAATGTCAATGAGGCTATTGTTTCAAAGAGAGCAAAGGGACCGTTGGAGAAGGCATTTAATAATGATGCAAGATAGCTTGCTGACCAAGCCATTGGAAAATGCCTCTATGTAAATGGTATCTCTTTCAATGTTGTTCGATCACCTTATTGGCAAGACATGATAAGAAAAGCAAATGAAGCTCCAAAGGGGTACACAAGCCCAGGTTATGAGAAGGTGCATAGCAAAGTTTGAAAACTCGGACTCGGCATAGACTCGACAAAAAACTCGGCTAGGACTTGGTAAAAAAATAAAAAAAAAATAATGTTTTAAAGCTGAGAAAGCAGCCTCCAGCCGTGGCAAGAGTCTAGGCACAGGACTTGGGAGTCTGAGCCAAGGACTCGGGAGTCCAAGCCAGAGACTCGGCTCGCGAGTCCACGCCAAGTCGACTCGGCTAGCTTGCAGACTCTTGAGTCCGCCGAGTCTCCGGCAAGTCCAACAGAGTCTTCCAACTATGGTGCGTACCACTATATTGTCAAAGGAGGTAAAACATATAGAAGATGCATTATATCCCATCAAAGCCTCATGGAAAGAAACAGGTGTGTCTATTATTTTTGATGGATGGAAGGATGCAACAAATAGACCATTGATTAATTTGATTTCAGTGTGCCTTAAAGGGGCAATGTTTCTAAAGGCTGTGGATTGTGAGGGGCAGGTAAAGGATGCACAATTTATTGCTGACATCCTTATACAGTGCATTAATGAAGTGGGGCCTCAAAATGTTGTCCAAGTTATAATGGACAATTCGAAGAATTGTAGAGCTGCTGGTATGATAGTTGAGTCAGGATTCCGACATATATTTTGAACACCTTGTGCCGTGCATTCCCTAAACCTCATTCTACAGAAGTCGAGTACAAAACTAGAATGGATCAAAGAAGTCTATGCTGAAGTTGAAGAGATCCAAATGTTCATAACAAATCACCACATGTTGCAAGCTATCTTTAGATCATTCTCGCGACTAGAGCTACTGGAGGTAACTCAAACTTCAAACATTGCATTTTTTTTAATGTTATGGTTTACTTCAATAATTTATTTAGAATATATATATGTATTGGTTTTAATTATTTACTTTTTATTTTCAAATAGGTGGCTGAGACACCAGATTTGCATCCAACACAATCGTCTTGAGACGACTTGTGAAGGTGCAAGAGGTGCTTTTTGCTATGGTCATTAGCCAATCATGGTCTATATGGTGGCAATCAAACAGTGAGAGGGCAGCAAATCTAAAACATAAGTTTCTAGATGACATTTGGTGGGATCGGGTGGAATAACTTCTTGCTTTCACCGAGCCCATATTGAGCTTGATACGCTATATTGACATGGATAAGCCATGCTTGGGGGAGGTTTATGATGGCATTGACTCAATGCTTGAGAAGATGAAAAGCATCATATGCGAAAAAAAGCAAGATCCTGAAGAAACCTTCTTCAAAGAGGTGCATACAATTTGTGTTGACCGGTGGAACAAAATGACCACCCCACTCCATCTTGCCTTCGCTTTGACTCCCAAATTTTACAGCCCTGAAGTCCTTGCTATACCAAATAGATTGCCACCATACCGTGATTCAGAAGTCAACGAAGGGTTTAGGAAAGCTCTTGTTAAACTCTTCCCTGATATTGAGATGGAAGATACAGTTTCAACTGAATTTGCTAGTTTTGTTGACTCTAATAATCAAAGTCCTTATGCTATCCGTGACAAATATAAGAAGGATGCTCACTCTTGGTGGTACCTCAATGGCTACAAGATGCCACACCTCCAAGTTCTTGCAATAAAACATAGTAGCTGGGAGACGCGTCTCCTGACCCCAGGAACGCGTCTCGGAGACTGGTGCGCGAATCCGAGACTGGTACCATCTCCTGAAACGTTTCTAAGCGAGTGAAGACTTCGTAAAAGTTTCCTGGCGTCTCCTGCTCCCAAAATGGTGTTTCCCGTCAAAAAACTTAATTTTTTTAACATTAAAAATTAAAATTTTACACTATTGTGGTAGTCAAAGTCGCGATTTCTATTTGGCATGAAAAACATTAAAAAATCAGGTGTAAAACTTTGGTTAAAAGTTAAAATTCACTTCATTGTGATTTTAATTTTTATCCATACTCAGCCGTCGCGCATACTCAGCCGTCGCGGTTTTTGTGAGGGAGGAGCCGAAACTTCTTGCTCAGAGCCTGCGATTTCTTGTTGCCTGTTGGAGCCCTGAAAATCGTGATTTGCATCTCTACGCCAAGGCCCAAACTCAAACGGCAGTCTCTTCCAAGTTCTACGTATTTTAAAATTTATATTTATTGGTTACTATTTTAATTTGTTTAAACTTTAATAGTTTAAAATTTTATATTTATAATTTTATTAATTTAGTATTACCATATAATTTTATTAATTCAGATTTTCTATATTATTATTGTTTACTATTTTAATTTGTTTAATAGTTTTTAAAATTTTAGATTTATAATTTTATTAATTTTAAATTTAGTATTACAGTATAATTTTATTAATTCAGATTTTCTATATATTATTAATTTTTTATATTAAAAAAAAAATGGCGTCTCCAAGTACCCCCGTCTCCTATTTTCAAAAAAATGCCGTACTAGTACCAGTACCAATCTCCCGTACCAGTACCAGTACTAGTCTCGCGGCAACTATGCAATAAAAGTCTTATCTCAAGTAAGTTTTAACTTTTTTAGTTTTATCATTTAAAAATTTAAAATTAAAATGCGTTATTTTCAAATTTGAAGTTTGATTTACAATTTTTTTAATTTAACAACTCTAATGAGAGCTCTCTTTGCTTCAATAGGTTGCTAGTTCTTCTTCAGCTGAGCAGAATTGGAGTACATACTCCTTCATCCACTCAGTCAAGCGCAATCGATTGGCATCAAACAAAGCAGAGGAGCTAGTTTATGTTTATTCCAACTTGTGCCTTCTTACTCACAAAGAGGATGAGTACAAAGAAGGGGCAATAAAGATGTGGGATGTAGAACCGGAGTGAGCTGACCTAGATCTTTCTTTGGCTGTGATTGCACAATCTTCTTCAATTTTTGAGGAGTCAAGTAGTCAACATACTTTTAGCACAAGTGCTAATGTGGTTACATCATCTAATGTTAATGTTGATGATGATCTTAGTCTTGATGACAAGCCATTTGATGCAATTGCAGATTAGTGAATTGGTTAGTATTTGTATGTTTTAAATGTTATATAATGATTATCTATCATGACATTCAAGTTTGATCCTTTTGATATTGAAAACTGAATTTAAATTAATATATTATGTTTCAAAAATTGAAATTTGTCATGGTTTTGTTTATCATATGTATTGGTATATGACATTCTAAACTTAATTTTGTTTCTAGGTTGCATATATATATATATATAATTAAATATTTTATTATTTTTTTGTACGGACGTACCCGATTCCATACCCAACCCCCCAAATTTTTTTGCCGTACCCACGTACCCGTACCTGTTCCCATACCCGATTTGGCAACCTAGCATTTAGGGGATCCCAACCTACAACCTCTCACAGGTACGGATTGCTTCAATCACTAAAACAAGTGCATCACAACCACTGGATCCTCCAAGAAATCCATCTCACAAGTAGCAGACTGCTCCATACACAGATCTGGAAGATTTCAAATTACACACTTTGATACCATGTTAATTTTCAGACATTGTAAGCAGATTCTGTACTCAAAAATTTTAATTCTAAAAGTAGTTAGCTTAAAACATGAAAACTTCAATCAACACAATAATCTTTGAATATGCTATTCTACAAACACATACTGCTGAAACCATGAACAATGAATACAGAAGATTGAACTCTCAAACCTGCAATTGTCTTCTCATTAAATTTGAAAGGAATACATAGCACTGGAGTGAAATTCAGAGACTCTAAATGCATCATAAAAAAAATAGAATATGTTCCCTTTAAATAGACAAGTGCACTGGGAATCTAACTAAGAGAAACTCGGCAAGGTATCAGGTAAATCTTGAATTTAAGTTTACAACTCATTAGACTGACACTTAGATTGGCTGATCAATCAACTAGTCTAACTAATCAATCAACCTAGCCTAACAACAAGTGACTCCCAATCAAAGTAGTTGAGACTTAGATACATCCACAAATCACTCAAGCCTCAAATAGTTGATTGGGTGCTAACCTCAAAGAAGACTCCCTTCATAGCTAGGTCCTTTTCTCTTGTAAAACTACATCCTTTGCATGCTGATCTCTCTGTTCTGCTACGGTTACTCTTGTGCCACCACTGTGTGAAGACTTGCTGAGCAATTCAAGGTAAAATTTTTTAACATATTGAGCATTCTCAATGTGACCCAAACATTGTGGGGCCATCACCTAATAAAATAAATTCATTTCTGCTCTTATCTTCCACAAAAGTTATACACCAGGCTTTGCAACGTGTATAGTGATGGGATGTACTTGAGTCAAACTACCTTACTGTGGGCTTAGTTAATTGGTCATGGGATGCAACAAATACAAATACTTTCATCATCTCTTGTTCATCTCTCTCAGCAACATTTGCCTGTTTTGATCTCCATAGGTGTGCCAAGTCACTCTTTATTTTATTGTAATTTCCCCTAATATGTAGTAAAATCATTTCCATTTTGATCTCTTGGATGTATTGCTGCCTTTGAAGGAATCATTTGATGATGTATTGCTAGTGCTGTGCTTGCCTTTGCCTTTGATCCTTACAATGAATGCACTCTTGGATTTTATTGATGCTTCCATCTAATCCCGTTTCCTTTCCTTTTGGAAAAAAATAATGATAACTTCTTAAAATCAAATTTTTGGATCTTCGCAATTAGATTCAGTACTTCAACTAATGAATCACAGGATGATAGCAAGTTTTGTAAGGCCAAAGCTACAATATCTTCATTATCCACTGATTTCTTGATAGCATGCAATGGATCACTAAGATAGTTCAGTCACAAGTATTTGACGATGGATCCTCCTTCCCACAGCTTAGAAGGAAACACGAGATTCTTTAGATACAATGCTTGCTCAGCTTCTGATTTTTGGTATTTCTTTTTAAGATTCTTCTAGAGAGTTGGTGTGCTTGTGGCATTTTTGACCTCCTGTTTTAATGCATCTATAATTGACAGTTTATCTGGTTGACTTCTCAATACTCACAAATAGTGAGCATTTTATGACTCCACATACAATAGTTTTTGCTATATAATTTTTGTGATTTAGGTAAAGTAAGCTTGTCAACTAGCCACCGTTGACAACTCAAGGCAAACTTGATTTTCTCAACTATGTTCAAGCAAAGACCATCAAATGCCACAGATCTCAGACACAGAATGATATTATTTCAATATCGCAACAGATGATTCAACCTTTACTTTCTTAAGGACATTTACACACCCTCCTTATATAGCATAAAATTATTCCAATGTTCTCACATTACTTTATGCTATAAATTTGAAAATATAATAACCTGTGCAATATCTTTTTATCTTCCTGCTATAGGATTAAAAAAAATAAAATATTGAAACTTTATGCTATGCTAGTAAAAGCCTCTTGCTCACTTTTCATGCTTTTGGCCCAGACTAGTAATCTGCATTAAACCTCAAATTGTGTCTGCAATCTGTGCTCATTCAAAATGCTCTGTGCTACTCCAATAGCACCCCACAACTTCTCCAACAAAGTACCACCTTTTACTTAACGCTTTTGGTGTCTTCCTCCCACTGTTGCATCTTGATTGAATATAAGGATAAAATTGTTAAATCATAAATGTATAGCTTTAAGGGGCAAATCTTGCATGGTTATTGTCACCATAAATATGCTTGACAGTCAATGGTGCCTATCAAATTTAAAGCTAGATGAGATGAGGGTAGAATTTGCAGTCAAGGGCTTGGGACCAATTAGATCATCCCAGTTCAACAAAAAAAAACACTTATCAATAGTAATAGAATTGATCTATAAGCCATGAATTCACATTGTATAATGCTGCTAAGAACAGTTATTCAGTTTGATCCCCATCAAGAGATTTGACAAGCATTTGATTCACGTCATATAATCAATGAGATTGAGCGTGTAAAACTTTATTGGAAACTTTGAGTTCCTTTGGATTGATTTAATAACATAACTAATCTTATATTGGACATTCAAATCAACTTCTCTTGATATTTCTCTTCCAATGCATAGAAGCCAAAGTGCAAGGTTCTTTGCTTTAGCCATAAATGGTCAAATATTAAAACACCAAATGCAATTGCCAAGAAAAATTGTAGTCTTTCAATTTTTTCAGGGAAAAGATAAAAGAAGAAAAGAAGAAACACAAGCATGAAAAAGTCTGTAATGAAACTTCAAAGGCAGGTTGCAATCTTAGGACAATACAAAAGAAAAGACAAGCAGGTTGTAGTTGGTGGTGGATGATGAAGTTGAAGATTCTTCATGCCGTTGTGCATAGAATTTTCATTATGGGGATATCACAGTTGCATTTCTAAATGGTAACATGCAGGAAGAGGTTTACATGTAACAACCAAAAGGTTTTGTATGTAAATAGCATCATGTTTGCAGTTTGATAAAAGCACTTTATGCCCTGAAACAGGCCACCAAACCCCTGTATACCTAAATTGATCCACTTCTTTCAAATGAAGATTTTAAGCATGTTACCTAGGTCCTGGTAGTAACAATAAATCTTATGGGTTCATCTCAAAATTTCTAAGTGTAAATCCTGACGGCGTTTTTAAAAGTTCTGTAAACCCCATTGAGCACCGAAAGAGTTACCATAATACTTTTTTTTTTTGCTGGTGTCTTGTAAAAAAAGTTTAAGGATATGTTTTGAAATGTGTCAGTATCCGAAGAAGTTCTTAAAACTATCTCGAAAGCTGCTTGTGATAAAAAGGTAGAAAATAAAGAAGCAAAAATTATGAAAGTCGGAGTCAATTAAAGGTTCAAAAACCTTTGTCGGTATCCGACAGGGTTTTACGAACCTTTGTTGGTCGACAATACAAGCATTCAAGCATTTAATTTATAAAGTGGTAAGCGGTGAAAGAGCAGGTCATCATAACTCTAGTGGGTGCCGACAACATATTGATAACTTTTCCAAGGGTCGAGGTTTTTTTTTCTTAGTAAACAGCATTTATTAATTGACAGATAAGCACAAGTGAAGTAAAGCACAGGAAATAAGAAAAGTGGCATTCACATTGAAAATCAAGAGACACCATTGTAGTACAAAATACTTTATATTCATATTATACGCTGTTACAAAAGCTCGTGTTTACATGCAAAAATTGGAATCCCATTATATTTCAGATACAAAGAAGAAAAACAAGGATGCGGATTCCTTCGACTACCTCTTGCAAACGTTCAATTTGAGCAGGGGAGAATAGGTTTTCATGAGATTGGACAAAATGGGCAAACAATCCTATGTCGTTTCATTCTAATCCAGCATGCAACATAGCCACCACCTCTTCAGTAATGTCACTGTGAAGCGCTGTCGCAATACATATGGCGTCACGTACCAGGCCTGTTCTGGGAAATGCACTGAGTCTTCTGATGCCGACCCTCACTTTTGCTTGGTACTCTGGTCGGACCAACTGTTGCACAGCCCTCACACCCCAGTCTCGTTTGCCAAATGTGTGGACTACATTGTATGCGAAGTGCTCTAGGAGCTTAGAGTTGTGAACATGGATGCAACTCAGAAAATTCTCTCCAAGAATTTTCCTAAGCACTCCTAACTCGATGTCACCTTGAACCATGAGAACATCTTTCAGTTGGTCCGTCATCAGCCTCCTAAACTGACTGCACTCCACTTCTTCAAGCGTAATGAAGTCACTTCTCGAAGAAGCATCACTCTTAGTGCTTGCCATCTCCAAAGAGCTAAATTCACAAGATGAAAATGAAAGCAGTTGCCTCGGTATTTATAGAAATTCAAAGGCATGTTGGAGATTTCCTCGTGAATTATCAATGATTGCAAAGGACATAAACGAGCTCTAAGAATTTAACGAGCAAGGATATCGATGTGACTTTAATATCAGTTCAACCAGCTGAATGTTTAATTTGGGATATTTCACACAAATAAATTTGCAAGAATGGATATGATCATTTAATGCAAACTCTGGTAATACACTATTTGCATGTACGTCAGGCCACAGGGCAGAATTTTAAGCCAGGATGCTTCGGCTAATTGTCAAAATCATTTCGAAAGGGGGAAATATAATGATGATTATTTCTAGTCATTAATATTCCTTGGTTGTTGATTGCTCTAAGTGGGAAGTTGGTTGTCATGAAATTGCCGCAAGACATGATGGCCGTTATATTAATGGCCAAAGATTCAAGATTAGATTTTCTTATAAAACCTAGTCCGAATGTCTCTAAGGGCGTCCAGAATTCTTTCAGTCTACACTATGAAGGAACAATTTTGGAATTGAATCTCTAATTGCAAGTTTTTCTTGATCTTTGAATCGGGTATTATGAATATGGTGTTTTGTATTGATGAGTCTGTTGGTTGTACAATGCTTAGATTTGGTTTCCTTTGAGAGATAATCTTTTAACATCATATTCCCTTGTTTTATCTGGCCAATTCTATTTGAATCACATTTATCTATTGTTACAGTTCTAGTCTTTGCACTGGGATATTAACATTCTTTCTGTTAATCACACTAATCTTGTACTTATAAGTTAGTGTTTGTTTTCCTTTCCCCACTTTCTGGTAAAAAGTGTACCCTATGTTAGTTAATCATAATCTATGAGGGAGCTGTACCTCGGTAATAATTCAGAGGAAAATCACAAATGAAATTGTGATCTTTCCAGAGCTGTTAGTGGTATTGATCCTTTTAAATTGGGCTGTGGAGTTAAGATTGAGGTATTACAATAAGGGCCAATTCATTCGCTAACAAAGCATTAACCATCTGATCCTAATTTGTATGTTAGATAGTTGGTAGTGATCTAGTTATTTTAATTTTAATTTGATGACTTTTTTCTTATCATAGCAGGGGTGATCTGATTGAAGGTGCAGAGAGAGATCTTAATCCTGCCTTTCATATTCCCAACCTTGGTAGATTTTTATTTTTATTATTAAAAAGCTAATATATTCATATTAATATCATAAAACATAGTTCAAAAAGCATAATTATTTTCTGCAAATTTAGAAAACAAGGAGTCTGCTATGGTCTTCAACTTATACTACATAGAATATGGTGGATTTCATAGAGATATCGTTTTTTAAACAGGTATAGTCATAATATTGATTTACTACATCATTCAACAAGAATAGAAATCTGCTAAAAATCCAATTGTATGTTCATGTCTCAAATATGCATTGACTTTTGTGAAGAAATTTCAGATGGAAATTTGTGAAGTATGAGAATCAGAGTCAGATTAGCCAAGTATTAAAACTATTTATAGGCAAAGGAGACTTTATAGAGAAATTTGTTGGTAGCCTGTTTTGTCCAACCACAACTAATCAGATGTCGCTTATCCTGTTTTTTGTTTGGAGATACATGAATTCACCTAGAGCAGAACATGGTGTAGCAGCAAAGCAAACACATTCAGATGTGTGCAGGAAACCTTGGATTTTGATTTTCATATAAAATAAATCAACACTTTCAGGCTGTTTTGTTACACATGTAGATTGGGGTGGCTTTCAACCTTGCATTAGAGATTATTCTTGGGGCTGTAAGGAGCAACAGGCAACCAAATGTTGCTTTTATGTGTACACAAGTAGAACACAAGGCTGTTAAGTTTTGCATGTGAAAGAGTTTGGCATTGGGGGTGTCTTACCAATCCTAATGTAGAGCAGAATCCTCCTCTCTTGTTCTGTGATGATCAGAGCGTTTTCAAGCTTATCAAGAACACAAGAAATCTTTTTTGCAAGGTTCTAAATTGATTGTAGACGATTTTTTCCATGTGCCTTCAATATGCATGATTTTAATGGGGCTACGATTTGATTTGTAATGCTATTCAAAGTTTATTTTATTATATACATTTTGTTTGATTTGGCTTATCCAATCATGGACTTTGTTGCTCAACTGTTGCAGATTTAAAAATTCATATTGATAGGTTCATCCTATTTAATTTCATTCCACAGGCTTTGGAGAATCTTGGTATGGCAATGATATATACTCTAGTTACATCAGCCAAAGAATGGTTGACGGAAAAGTATTCCAGCAATGCAGATTTTGATAATGGAGATGATGAAGATGCTGCCAAAGACGATGTATGTTTGTTTTTCTTATTTTTCTACTATGATTATTTTTTTCAGATTCCTCTTTTTTAGCACTTAAAATGATGTACCTGAATATTGTTAAAGGTCTGTTTTGCTGCATAGACATTTTTGTCTTTGAATATTTTTTTAAATAGGTAAGTTACAATACTCACCTTGCTGTCAACTGAACATTGGGGAACCCGGAGCATACCAACAGGCTTAGAATGGCTTCTAAATTAGTCATTAAATTCTTAAAGTTATTTAGAAATCCTGAAACATACACTACAAACCCATCTTAGGATGATTAGTTATCACAACACCAAAGTAACATTATCCATGATTCCATGCAATACCTTGTGTGCCAAAAACAAGATCGTATTATATAGCCTGATTTGGTAGTCTCCCCAAAGAAAACATCTGTCTTCTAAGTTGCCCACACATCAAGCATGCAGTGTAATTCTCATTCAGTTTCCTCCCTTGGTCACCCAAATTGACATACTGCCACAGTTAGTTTGAGCTCTTGTTTCTAGTTTTAGGCCTATTCTCTATTGTAACCTTATTTTCTTATTCTACTATTCTTCCAAAAATGCTGAAGGCCTGAATGCAACCTTGTGACATTAGCCTTCTATTTTGTAAGATCACTAACGGTTATCCTCCTAACTGACCAGATTCACACTTTTAACAACAACCAGTTTGCAGAGAATTCAAATTCAAATGATATTCATTCAGATAGTTTCAGATAATGACAACTGAAGATAAACCTTTCATACAAGAAGTGGCTGAACTCTTCTGATCTAAAAAAAAGAATGTAATCCTTTGCACAATATTCAATTTCAATAAAACTACAGAGCCTTTATTACATCAGATCCTAGGCTGTAATAAATGTCAACAAGCCAACGACTTACAAATGATGTATTGCACTGAATATTCAGTTCCAGATTGAACCAGAGAAAAGTGACGTTAGATTGAGTTTTCTCAGTGGCTGCCTAACAAGATGAAAGAGTCACTGGAATTTTGCAACCTTAAGGCAAGTCTCAAATCTCTGGCAGCAGTCTCCTAAACCAGACATGCCACTGGTCTGTGAGGGTTACACACCTGGAGGTGCCTTATGGATTTGGATTTGGCGCTCAGGGTTGAGTGGTCTGGGGTGTTGGAGACACCAGATCATTCTCCTTAATCGCTGTTCTAACCAGCGCAAACAAACTGGGTATTAGTTGCAGGGTTAGCCTCCTTAATTGCTGTTCTAACCAGCACCAACATACTGGGTATAGGTCGCAGATTTGGTGCTGATTATATAAATGATTATTATTGCTTTATGCAATATAATAGAATACAAAGGATATGTTGAAAAAACTCCTAACCGCCAATTGTATACTTCTAAAGAAAAGGTGCTTTATGCTTTTTTCTAATCTTGGCAGCTTCATGATACTTTTATTGCTTTCAATAATATAGTCTATATACAATGGTTTTTCTATATTTGTGACAATTAATTTGTAAGTCGTACCTTTTACTCTTCCTATTTGGGTGGTTTGTTATTTTTCTCCTGCCATGACCTTCCATATTCTCATTCCTTTGGTGATGATTGCCTTCTTCCACGTTGTAGGCTATTGATATGGCCTTTAAGCATTTCTCTTGCTCCATCTAGCTACTTGTCTATTCTAGGGCTGTATGGGCTATGTCTAGTTTGCCTTGGCCATTCCATTGATCAAGGCTTGGTTTGTTCTTTTGGCTAGTGTGGCAATATTTTTCCTTGGTTGTTTGTTTTTCTCCTTGCTGCATCAACTTATTTGTGCATTCCTTATCACCATTGCTATGTTTTGGCTTCATTTTGGCCGTTATCCTTTTCTATCATGGCATCTTGACTGCTCAATGATTCCTTGGATTGCATTGCTTCTTTTCTTCATTGCCATGTTTGTTCTCCTTGATCTTGGTGGCGGTTACAACTCCAAGTCATGAGTTTTTCTTGTGCCGGTTTTCTTTTGTTGGCAATTGATGTTGGAGAGTTTTCTTGGTTGGGTAGCCATTGTTTATAAATTATATATGTTATGTTTTTCTGGTGAGAACACTTTCAGTAGGTAGATTTCAGAAGAGAGAGTAGAGGGGGAATGGACCCTTGTTGAGAAAGGAAATAAGCTCTGTTTCGTAGGGTTATCAGGAAGAAAGTAGCCCCATGTGGGATAGAGGGATTGAGAGAGTCAAGGTTGTGAGGGAAGCCTTGTAGTGAGAGGGGAGATAAGCTACTAGCGCATGTCATAGTCATGGGATTTGCTGGAATCAAGATATTTTTATTTATGAAATCTGCATTTGAGTTTTTTAATAGTTGGGAATATTTAAATTAAAAAAAAGGGGTCTTCAAATATTTTTTTAAGGGGGTTTAAATTTTTTTTGAGATCACTTAAAAAAAATTGGGTTAGTTTCTTTTTGGTAATCAAATATATTTAAAAGTTTTGGGAAAGATTTTTCTTTTGGGGTTTGCTAAGTAAAAAATGACTAGTATTCAAAATTTATTGTTGCTTGAGTCACAAAAATTAATGAGTAAAAACTATAACATATGGATTCACAAGATACTAGCTATCGCTAAGTATTGAGAATGTGATCGAATTCTATAAGACAAATAAACCATGATGAGGAGTTTGCATTAATGAATTTTTCCAACAATCAAAAAAGCAATTGTTGGTTCTTTGATTCAAGTGCATCCAAACACTTAACATGTCAAAAGGATTGGAATGTCAAGTTTAGTGTTGATGATAGTCATAGGGATTCTGTTTTTCTTGGTGCTAGCAAGTCACACACAATGAAAGGAATAGTTGATGTTAGAATCGCATTCAATGATGGCATCACGCTTTTAGTACGATGTGTCAGGTATGTTCTAGGTTTGAACAAAAAAATTACTCCCTGTTAGCTAGATTATAGAATATCCCAATATTCTAGTTCAATTTCATCGGAAAGACTGCATTGTGTGATGGAAACTAGGATAAAGTAATTGCTTGAAGCACTAGGTCATGCAGTGTGTACAAACTTGCCAAGTTTGGTTCCCATGCTACACTAGAGGAATTGTGATCTGGTTAGAAAGCCAAGGAGCTCAAGTTAAAAAGCTAGTATTATGGCATCATTGACAGATGTACCTTCTGGTTCAGTGATAGATGTACCTTCCAATGCGCTGAACTTTTAGTGGTTTTTCTCCACCTACATCAACAAAATAGAAGTGAAGGTGTCTCCATTCTGGTTGAGGTTCAGCCCATGTAGAGGTCAACTCCAGTTAAGACTTTGTCTTCATAGCATTCACTTGTTATGCCTTGGAGGCCCCAATGGTACTATGAAGGTGAGCTTGAGCATCATCTTCGAAGGCAAGCAAACCAATTGATAACTTTGTAGCAAAGAATTGTTATTATTGTTCTTTTTGCATATCTTCATCATATGCTTGCTATAAATGAAGATAGCTTCTGCAGATATTTATTTATGTTTTTATATATCTTAGGACTTAGGAGGCATATTGTAATTTAGCTAAGTCATCAGTCTTGGTACTGGTTTGAGTTTGGGTTCGAGGGTTCAGTTTGTGGGTTTGGTCAAAATTATTTTTGGGTTCGGTTCGTTTTGGGTTCATCCCCACAAAAACATATAAAAATAAAAAATATATACGTATTTGCAGCAGTAATTAAGCTCAAAATACACCACACATAGCATCTTCTATTATATGATAAACAAAACCACCATAAAAATAATAAATATTACAATGTCAATTAGTCAAACTCAAATGTCATAATATATTTGAAAATTAAAAAATAATAACGTCAAGTGTCAACAATTAGCCATCATGGATAAAAAAATCATCATATGGGTCTTCAAAATTATCATCATCACCATCCATATTAGATGATGTAGTTATTGGTGAATTATAAGAACCACAAATAGTGGCATTGACACTGGCACTAGCACCAACACTCGGATGCTTGCTAGTTGGCTCATCTTCAACATCAAGTGCAGCAGAGTGGGAAGTGGAAGCATCCAAGTCAATATGCTTTGGCTTGATATCTCACCTCCTTGTGTCCCCTTGTAGCCACTTTGTTTGTGTGTAAGGAGCTGCAAGTTTGAATGCACATACACTAAGTCCTTTGACTATTTTGGGTGTAGTCGATTGCACTTTACTAAGTGGATGGAGTATGTGCTCCAATTCCTCCTAGATGTAGATGAACTAGCAATCTATTAAGACAAAATCAGAGAGTTAAGAGTTACAAAATCTAAAAATTTAAATTATAAAATTAAACAAAACTTAAAAGATAAAAGATTTTTTTTTTTTAAATAAAACTTGTCATAAAATGTTGATCACAAGAGGTAGGTGTGTGAATGATTGGCCATGGAAGTTCCACCAACTATGAGCATCGACCTTATACTTATCTCGAAGAGCATCAATACCATAGGTTAATGACTCGACTCGGCGACTCGGCGACTCGGACTCGGACTCGGCGCAGACTCGGCAAAATGAAAAAAGTTGAAAAAACCTTAGAAAATTAGAGATTTTTAAAGATTTAAAACTTGTTTCAAGCACCCTTTATTGAATACAACACAAATAAAAGCAAATTTGATCACATACACAAGTATACAATGATCACATAAGTATAAAGTACACAAATTGTAGTTGCGCTGCTGAAGGAAATAACATACTTTGATATATAAAATTAGTCAAATGTATACAAAACTCATGGAATATGAAATCCATGACATCAAATGTTCCATACAAATATGAAATATCAAAAGATTCAAAACAATAGCTATAAGTCTATCACTCTATGCCTATGGCATAGTGGAGCCAGCATC
This sequence comes from Sequoia sempervirens, assembly GCA_007258455.2. Classification (NCBI taxonomy): domain Eukaryota; kingdom Viridiplantae; phylum Streptophyta; class Pinopsida; order Cupressales; family Cupressaceae; genus Sequoia; species Sequoia sempervirens. The sequence continues at coordinate 565,856,065 of VDFB02000015.1, read as the reverse complement.
CTTCCTACGAAGGCTTCTAAAGGTCCTGGATGATGTTGCAGTTGCAGCCATAGTCTCTGCCTGTGTCTGAGTCCCCATACCACTCTCACCACCAGTAGCTATGTCTCCTCGTGCTCTAGCCTCCTCCTCAGCCATGGCTACAACCTCAGCCTCTCTCTCTGCCTGGTCCACCCAATCAAGGTCCTCGTCACTAAAGACTGCGTCTGTAGCCTCAGTGATCCACTCAGACTGTGGATCAACCTCCTCTAAACAGATCGGGGTGTTGTCGTGGTCAAAAGCCTTCCTGTATCTGAGCCGAAGGTTGTAATGAACATATACCAGGTCATTCATCCTCTCCACTGTCAATCTATTGCGCTTCTTGGAGTGTATGTGCTCAAACATACTCCAATTGCGCTCACAACCGGATGAACTGCATGGCTGGCTCAATATTCGTATGGCAACATTTTGCAGGTTCGGTGTATCAGAACCAAACATCTCCCACCATCCATCTGAGATGAGAAAAAGAAACAAAATCAATCTCATTTCAAGTTTCAAGTTCAAGTTCAACATTTAATAATAAATTATAATATAAAAAGATGAAAATTATTGCCTTAAATATATTTTTACCTGGCATTAATGTTGTCCTACTATCTTTGCACATTTGACGTGCAAAGAAGTCTCCTCGTGCCTTAGTGAAGGCATCTATCTCCTGCACTATCTGTGTAGTAACAGCGGGCAACATTCTCTCTATCGTCGAGTAGAGCCCACTAAGAATTTCTCTATCTGCACGGAGATCACGGCGGAAGTGGAAGGCCGGATTTAGGAAACATGCGGCTGCATGGATGGGCCTATGGAGTTGGTTTTGCCATCTCCTATCAATGATCTCCCAAATGGGACGATACTTATCATCAACTCCACCATAGACTGATCTAATGGCCTCTTTGGCCCTATCCATGCCCTCATATATGTAGCCCATTGCGGGCTTCTCCCCATCTGCAACTCGTAGGAGAACTAGCAAGGGCTCAATAAACTGCAAAGTGCAAACATGTTTCACAAATAAGTAAGTGTGACTGTCAATGAAAATGAACAAATAAAAGTAAGATATGATTAAAAATTAAAACATAATAAAGAATTAAATGTTACCTTCACAATCTCATCTGCTGGTGTCCAAAACCCTGCCTCATCAAATATGCAATCAGCCACAGCAATCCCTGCAGTGCTTGTAGAAAAGGATGAGGAAGACCACTCCTCACTAGCAAACATGCGCCTCAAAGGTGCCCTTGACCGAATCAAGGATTGCAACATGATAAAATTTGATGCAAACCGAGTGATGCCAGGACGAGACAACTCCCTCAACCCCGTGTATTGCCTCATAAGGTTAAGCACCCATGCATGATTGTAAACAAATTTGCAAATGTTTCTTGCTGATTCCATACATGTTTTTATCCATGGGAGCTTGCCAAGATCCTCCATCATGAGGTCAATGCAATGGGCGGCACATGGAGTCCAAAATATAGTTGGGTGCCTCTCCATCAATAATCTACCAGCAGCAACATAATTTGCTGCATTATCTGTCACCACTTGCACTACATTTTCTTCCCCCACATCGGCTATCACCTCCTCTATAGCCTCACATAAGTATGTGGCATTTTTGAATTGGGCGGAAGCATCAATGGACTTTATGAAGACAGTGTCACCTGAAAAAATAAGCAAAACCAAATTACCAATTATTCAATAAATTAAAAACATAAATCAGCCTTATTAAATTATTAATCACTAAATCAAATTCAAATATCAATGTATTAAGGTAAGTACAATTACCTCCAGAGGAAACTAGAAAGTTCAACAGCGTCCTATTTCTCCTATCGGTCCAACCATCAGTCATGATGGTGCAACCAATCCTCCTCCATTGCACACGCTGCTCCTCTAATTGTGCTTTCACATCCGCCACCTTTTGAGTCAAAAGTGGGCCCTTTAATTCATCTTCGCTGGGGGCTTTGAACCCCGCCCCACATATGGTTATTGCATCAACCATGTTTTGCCAAAAAGGAGACCTAAAACATGTCATAAAATGAAAAGATTTAAGTTTTTAACTTTAAATTTGAATTCGATAGTGAGATACATCTAAATTCTAAAACAATAAAATTTAAATATAAATTTTAAAACAATTAAACGAAAAAAGAATTACCTGGCTACATGGAAGGGAATGGTGCAGTAGTACCAAAAGTCTGCAATTGTTTTTTTTGCTGCATCGTGTGCATCCTTGTTCCAACCCATGCTCTCAAGCGACGGTTGGGAACCAGGAGTAGTGCGTGGTACAAAATATGAGTCCACCCTAGATTTACGAACTCTAGGGCCAATACTAATACTGCCACTACCACTAGCAGTAGCAGCGCCACCAGCACTAGGAGTACGCATAGGAATAGATGGTGCAGAAGCAGAAGCACTAGCACAAGCACTAGCACTAGGACGGTATGGAGGCATGGAAGAAGCATCTCCAACAGCACCAAGTCCCTGTCCAACTCCAACACCTGCCAACTCCTCCCTCTGTCTCTTTCTAATTTCTTTTTGCCTTTCAAAATTTTCTAATTGCACCTGCACTTCACGAACAGCCTCAATAGGTGCTAGGGTGCAGCCCACTGCATCATGGATGGGTATGCGTGCAAGGTGGTATTTCAATCTATTTATGCCTCCATGATATATTGTTTTGCAGTATTTACATTTTGCTTCTCCTCTTTTCATTCCGGGAAAGATTTCAGCATGTTTCCAAGCAGGGTCTTTTCTGACTGGGGTTTGAGACATTGTGAAAATAATAATATGGTTTGATTTGCAAATGAATGTGGCTGCAATAACAAGTAGGGTTTGTAAAATTATTTAAGTTGCAAGTAGGGTTTGTAAATAAAAATGCAAACTATAAAAATTTAAAAACAATGATTTTACAAATTACAATGAATTATTTGTTAAAAAAACACAAAAAAAACCGTTAAAATCAAACTTACCTCTTAGATTTGGCTTGGAATGCAATGCAAACTCCTCCCAATCACTAGCAATGAACTTTCAATGCACCTCCTTAGCAGTATGAAGCTTCCCAAATGATATATGACCTTGCTTTTGTTTTAAACAATTTGCTGGTTGCCCTCTCTTCTCCTCCTATTTTTCTTCACAACTCTCTCTTCTCCTCCTATTTTGCCAAAAGAGTGAAATGAGGTTGCTTTTAGGGTTGGAGAGAACATATAGAACAAAAAAAAAACTAACTTTAACTTTTAGTTTTATGTTTTTTTAGTGTTTTAACTTCTTGCTGCCGCGGCCGGGTCACAGGTCGGGACTCTCCGAGTCTGGGCGAGTCTGGCGAGTCCGGCGAGTCCGCTCTGGTCGATGGTCCGAGTCTGGCCGCAGGAATCACCGTCTTACTATGATCAATACTAAATTTGTTGGAGCGTGCAAAATCCATGAACTCAACCCTCACTGTATCCCACATGTTAGGATCAATGAAGAGTTTGTGGAGTGCTACCTTGTACCCTTGACTGACTTCAACATCTCTATGTGGAGCAACTCTTGTTGGCACAAAAAGGAGCTCAACACTATAAATTTGGGACTCAGTGCAAAGGCAAAAAGATGTAGCCGAGTGGTCAATTTGTTCCATATCTCTTCAGTGATTTTATGTATTTATTTGAAGAAAGTTTCTTTAGGATCTTGCTCTTTTGCATTTATGATGGATTTCATCTTCTCAATCATTGAGTCAATGCCATCATATATCTCACCGAAACAAGGCCTATCCATGTTAGTATAATGGATCATGCTCAATATGGGCTCAATGAAACTAAGGAGATACTCAACACGATCCCACCAAATGTCATCTAGAATCATTTGCTTAACCTTTGCTGCCCTTGTAGTGCTAGATTGCCTCCATATGGACCAGTTTGGGCTGATGACCATGTTAGAAAGCGCCTCATGGACCTTCACAAGTCGTCTCAACACAATTGTGTTGGACGCAAAATGGGTCTCAACAACTTGTTTGAAAATAAAAATTAAAAAAATAAAATTAAAAGGCTTACTAAAGTGAAATATATTTAACTTACCTTGTATAGCTCCAATTTTGAGAATGTTCTAAATATGCCTTGTGACATATGGTGGTTGGTGACGAACATTTGGATCTCTTTGGCCTCAATAAACACCTGTTTGATCCAATCAATTTTGCTGTTAATTTTTTGTAGCATAAGGTTGAGGGAGTGGACAACACAAGGTGTCCAAAAAATGTGTGAATAACGCTCCTCAACCAATAATGTAGCCGCTCTACAATTTTTGGCATTGTTTGTTATAACTAGCACAACATTTCAAGGGCCCACTTCCTCAATGGCATGAAAAAGAATGTTAGCAATAAATGCACCATCCTTCACCTCCCCTTCATAATCCATTGATGTCAAAAACATTTCCCCTTTAGGGGCACCACAATAACATTGATTAATGGCTTATTTCTTGCTTCTTTCCATCCATTAGACATGATGGACACCCTTCTTTCGGCCCACAAATCCCATATGGGCTTCAGGGACTCCTTTACAAACTTCACCTCTTTTTCCAATAAGGTGCTATGCACCTTATCAAAACTCAAGCGCTTGTACCCTTTGGGAGCCTCATTAATTGCTTTCACCATTTGTTGCCAATATGGTGAGCGAATAACATTGAATGCCAATCCATTCACATAGAGACATCTCGCTATGTGTTGATTGACAATCTCTCAAGAGTTCATTTGAAATACCATTTCCAACGGTCCCTTTGATCTCTTATGTGTATAGGCTATAGATTGTTCTTAAGGTGTGGACAAAAATGGGTGGCTCTTTGTAGGTTGAAGATTAGAAGACAGTGGAGGGGGCTTCATCCCTCGAGATCCTTCCTTTAAGAAAGGATGATTTGATTTATAGCTTGCTACTTGATTTGTTTTTTCTTGCTCATAAATGTATGCCAAGGCCCAAAACTTGTGATTTTGGAATGGGTTTACCATCTTTGCTTGGGAAAAATTTGATGCCTAGTCTAGGGATATTGCACAAATGGCCTTTCACTTGAATGTATGAGCTCAAATATCTAACATCACATCCACTACAAAGCCAAACATAACCCCCACCACCTGAAAGCTGTTGTACCATTTCAAGATATTTCCAAAGTGGAAAGTTTGGGTCTATTTTGAAGTGGTGTTGACTCACAGAGCTAGAACTGGATGCCATTGTAATACTAATACCTATGACAACAAGTTCAATAAAAACACATTCAAAGAATTGAAACAAATGAAAACAAAAAATATATATACTACTTAATTCATTTTAAAAAATTAAGCATGTGTTATAGATTCCTAGAAGAATGAAAACAAAATAAAAAAGTTCAATTAAAAAAAGGTAGGAAAAAGAATCAAAAACTTGAAAAAACCTACCTCTTTTGTAGAAATCTTCCTCTATGATCTCCTTGGCAACAAATGAACTCTTGCAAATGCATAGGAATAGCAAGGCAACTAGTTTGGAATGTTCGCCTATCAATCTTTAACTCTATTTGTGTAATGGCAAGCAAGAAAAATGTTCAATAAGGCTGAATAATATTGTTGTTTTTCATTCACAAGATGAGAAATGAGTTTGTTTTTGTCTTTTAGATGTCTTTTGTACCATGTTTTAGGGTTTGGGGGGAGGGTAAGTTTCACTTTTTGTGTCAAATTAGAAGTTAATTTATTTTTATTTAAAAAAAAAAAGCCAAATTTGCTACTTGGGCGCAAGTACCCGCTAACTTCATTGTGGGTTGCTCGAGTTCATCTTGGGCAGACTAAGGTGTTTGGTGAGACCTTAGGCGGCCCCAATTGTGGATTGGACTCGTACTTGTATCCGGGCTAGACCGGACCCAAATTGGGGGGCTAGAGCCTGCAAACTGTTAACATAGTAATTTAATATGACCAATCCTCTAGATCCTTTTGGTTTGGTCATTTGGGTGTTTTTAGAATATTAAAATAATAAAATATTAGATAATTTGTAATAAGTAGTAGTGAACTTCAATTCAGGTTGTTGTGACTGCAGTCTTAATTGCCATCTATTTTTTGATTGTAAGTACTTTCTATTCTAGTAAATGTTAAATAATATAATGTAGTATTCTCTTCATGAGAGAAAAAACATTTTCTCTCAATCTCCTTCTTCGATTTTTACCGAGAATTTGTATAGGACATTTCAAATTTGCATAGAGATTTAAGGATCAACAAGATGAACACTTGCATGGTTGCATGTGTTAAGGATACTTCAAAGTTCAACACTTTATACTGGGCATTTTTCCAATGAGCTATATTAGTTTGGTTGCTCTCCATTTGCATGTATGTGTTCCATGAAAATAATATAAAAAATCTCTGTTATTAGAGACTTTTTGGGTTTTATTATTTGTATGCATTTAGCCTAGGATATTATAGTGTTATCAAAGTTGTGATCTTTCTTGCTTATGAAAAACACACAAAAGAAAGAGCAAATTCAAACTTCTGTATTGCATGAGAGAGTGATAGGGAAGTGAGGTATCAACAGAGGGAATAGAGAAAGCAAAAATTGACACACTATGATAGAGAGAGGAAAATGATCGAAGATGAAAGGGCAAATCTATTTCAATAGATCTTGATAGGAGTTCAATAGGGACAAGAAAGACCAATGACACAAATGTTACATTTCCAATGTAACATGCAAAGGCTAGATCATACAAAGGCATCTTAGAGAGAGGAAGTTTAGCTTTCCACGACTAATAAAAATGGTCATTCAAATGAGTCTCCTTCTGAAACTTGCTAAGATCATGTTTATACAAAAGAATGAAAAACTAGATGCTGTGATAATTACTCCAAGGGAATTAGACACAATTTTCTAGAGTATGAAGAGAAATCAAAGGATTTCAAGGCTATAGTAACTTTTGTTCATTATTTTGATATACTTGAGAAGAAGATTTAGGGTGGCAAAACCCATAGTAGAAACTAGAATGATGAAAGGAGGTACTTGCAACAAAGGTTGACCAAATTAAATGCTCCTACCTTTAATGGCAGCGATAAAATATCCACTCAAAGCATGGTTGGAGAAGCTGCAAACCTACTTTGTACTCAACTCTATGGTGGAAGAAGATGCCATTCAATTTGCTACATTGCATTTGGAGGGTGTTGCCTATGATTGGTGACACCATGGTTTATTCACACAAGGACATAGTCACATGAATAATTTTGATGATTTCAACCAAAGATTGTTGGATTGCTTTGAGTATAAGGGTGAGGATGATTACTTGAAGGAGCTTTCTAGAATCAGACAACAAATTCAATGGATTTATATATTGTTGAATTTCAGGGAGTCGTACTTATAGTGCCTGATATATCAGAAAACAAAATCACTTTTCTCTTTACCGGGGGTTTATTTGAGCCCCTCAAAGGTCTAGTTAAGGCCTTTGCACCCTCATCACTACAAGATAGTAATAGGAGGGCTTTGACACTTGAGCTATCTACACCGAGGAGTAAATTTTCATGTCAGCCTAAAGCACCTACTACTAGACAGCAAAAAGGTAATTTTCAAAAAGAAAGATTTAATTCATATCTTGAAAGAGCTACACCTCATCCCATTGGAGCCAAAAAGATTGATGAGAAAACTAGAAATGCGCTCAAAAGGAAAAAAGTTGTGTTTTTGTGCAAAAAGCCTTGGGAGCTTGGTCATAGATGTCTAGGTAATGGTGAAGTCCATTACATCAAAGTAATTTTTGAAGAAGAGGAGATTAGTTTTGAGATTGATACATTAGAACAACAACATCCAACAAAATAATCAATTGTAGGGAAAAAGCTTAAGTAGTTGGCGGGAGATAATATCAACACTAGTGAAGGGACACTTGCAACTCTTTTAGGAGCATCACTATATCATCCATTTTGAATTTGTGGGGAGTTATTTGGACAAAAGATTGTTGTGCTTATTGATGGTGGGGCCACCCCTAATTTTACCAATGAAGACCCGTTGGGTAAGAGGAGATTGAAGGTGGACTTCTTAGGGTTCAATGTCACCATCATTGATGGTTTCCTTACCCCATGCCCCAAGGAAATACAATAGCTCAAGATATCCATTGGAGATTCTATTGTATGTGATGATTTTTGTGTTGTGGGACTTGGGGAAACACACATGGTTCTAGGTATATAGTGGTTGCATTTCCTTGGGGAGTTTTTCCAAAATTGTTGGTCCATGGAGCTAAAGTTCAAATATCAAGGGAAAGACATGGTACTTAGGGTCATACTTGATGGTCACTTCAAGTGATCACAAGAGTATGAAAATGACTTTCGTAAGGGATAGGTCTCATGGGTAGCCACTTGCTTTTTGATAAAAAGCAAGCCTCCTAGTTTGCCTTAGGGTAAGCACCACACTCATCACACTTTAGACTATTTTAGATAAGCATAGTATTGTGTTCAATTTTATGCCTCTAGGTCTACCATTAGATAGGGGATTCTAAAACATCGTAGAGTTGGAGTAGGGTTCTAAGCCCATCATGATCACCCCCTATTGCCATTCGTGGATTCATAAAGTGGAAATAGAGAAGGCCATCAAAGAATTGTTGGAGATGGGTCACATCAGTCCTAGTTTTAGGTCCTTTGCATCATCAATGGTACTTGTAAAGAAAAAAGATGGTATGATAAGGATTTGTATAGATTACAGGGCCTTGAACAAGAAGACAATAAAAAACAAATATCCCATTCTCAAGATCAATGAGAATGGGATATTTCAAAAATTACATGGAGTTGTCTATTTTTCAAAAATTGACTTGAGGTTTGGCTACTATCAGATTTGTGTGCATGATGAGGATGTGCACAAGACAACCTTCACGTGACATTGTGGACACTACAAGTTCTTGGTCATGCCATTTGGGCTAACAAATGCTCCAACTACTTTTCAATGAGCTATGAACCAAGTATTCTTTGATGATTTATAGTAAAGCTTGGGAAGATCACTTGAGACACTTGGATAGTCCTTGGGATATTGCAGCAATAAGTCTTATTTGCAAAAAAATCTAAGTGTGATTTTGGAGTTATAGAGGTTTTATACTTGTGTCATGTTAGCAGTGTTCAAGTTGTTCAAGTGAATCAGCAAAAGATCTCAGTTGTTCTAGATTGGCCAACCCCTACTACATTGATTCATTTGAGAGGCTTGTTTGGCCTATGCAATTTCTTTTGGAGATTTGTTAAGAGTTTCTAACAATTGGCACCACCTCTAATTGACATGACTAAGAAGAGAGACTTCTTAAGGAATGGCATAGCTCAAAAAGATTTTGAGAATCTTTAGAAGGTAATGAGCTCATGCCATGTACTTGCCCTTCTTGATTTCTTACAACAATTTGTTCTAGAGTGTGATGCTTGAGGTGAGGGGATTGGAGCTATGCTAATGCAAAAGGGACATCCCACAACATTTGAGAGTAGAAAATTGAAAGCTTCAGAAAGGATATTTTTTGTTTATGACGAGGAAAGGCTTTCTATCATTCATGCTTTGGCTAAGTTCAAGCAATACTTAGTATGAAATCACAATAGTTTGAAATTCTTCCTTGGCTATCGTGATTTCAATGATTGGCAACAAAAGTGGGTGAGTATGCTTCAAGCTTATTATTTTGACATAGAATATGTGAAGGGTAAAAAGAATAATTGTTGATGCTCTTTCTTGAACGCCTACTTTATTCTTTATCTTCTATTTCTATTGATTGGAAAGTTGCCCTCATCGTAGTACATACTAAGAACATTTTTGCTACTAATACTTTTGATGGAAGTGTGAAGGATGACATGTGTATAGTGGTAGATGGTCTTATCTTGTATAAGAACAAAATTTTCTTTGTATCAAAGTCCAAGATGAAGAAGAAAATTATGAGGACTTTGCATGATGCACTTATAGCTAGTCACCATTTTTCTACAAGAATTATAAGTAGTTGAGGAAGAGATCTTCTTGGAAGAACCTCAAGGAAGATGCTCTCAAGCATATTAAAGAGTGTACTACTTGTCAACTAATAAGATAGAGCATAATTTTCTAGTAGGTTTACTATAGCCTTTGCCCATTCCCAACTAGAAATGGGAAAGTATATCCATGAATTTCATCACAAGCCTTCCTAAGGTAAATGGCAAGGAGTGTATTTTTGTTGTAGTCAATTGGTTAACTAAATATGCACATTTCCTTGCCATCCCTATTGAGTTTAGAGTACAATAGGAAGTTGACTTGTTTTTTAGAGAGGTATTTTGGCTAGAAGGTTTGCCTAAGACTACTGTCAGCCATAAGTAAAGCAAATTTGTAAGCTTCTTTTGGTAGGAGTTATTTCATCAGACAGCCATTGAGCTCACTCCTAATAAAGGGCTATTACCCCCAAATGGATGGACAAATGAAGATAGTAAATAAGTTTGTTGAAGGGTACTTGAAGAACCATATCAAAGATCGGCATGCAACATTAACTAAATGGCTACATCTTGGTGACAATTTTATAATACCCCTATAGATTACAAACATGGTGAGTTGCTAAGTACTCGTGTTTTTTCAGCCCTCGAGTAATTGCAGGTTTAACTTGCCAAAAATCGACACTAGGTTTTTTGAACTTGGTGAGTTTGACGACTTGACTCACTATACCAGCAATACATTAAAAGTGCAAAAAATATGTGGGTTAAACACTCCAAAAAGTTCGGTTTTTTGCTTTATAAGCATTGTTTTTTTCCTTTTAAAAAATTATGAAAATGGTGTGCCCCTCAACTCTACTAGGGATGCTACCACTAGACCCTAATGAGGGGTGTTGCCCCCCAAAATCCCACCAAACTCATCTGATATATTTTATTGCTGTATTTTGCATAACATTTATGTGTTATTTAAGTTGCCGAGTTTCGCCAAGTTGGAAATTTTTGGCCTGCTAAGTGCTCTCCAAGTTCAAGTCTGTGAACTATGATACCACTTACATTATGTCCATTGCCATGACACCATTTATGGCCCTATATGGATATGATGCACTTACCTTCACTAATGTAGTCCTCACCAACAATAGAGTACCAAAATTTTTGAGTTTACTTGTCATGTCCCCGAAATGTGTCCATAAGATAACAAAAGCATATTCAAAATTTTGATATAGTTACGACTATAATTATCAAAGACAATATTATAATCATAAATATTATAAATACTAAAATAATATATATATATATATAAAATAAACTCCATTATATCTTAATATAATATTATATGAGAGACATTACAAATTTTACCATTATGGTTGACTTTCTTATCAGCATTGAAGATAAATATCATCATACCTATAAGGTAACAGATGGTATACACAGCGAAGCAAACATCAGTGATTATATTTCATTCGGAAAACATAGCGAGCATTAATAGAGACCTCAGGAGGCAAAGGAGACATTATAAATCCTGGCAATTAAACATGAGCCCTAAGTTACCGGTTCGGTTTCGGGTTTGAGGATCTGATTCGCCAGTTCGGGTAAAAATTTTTTTGGGGTTGGGTTCGTTAATACAAAAACATATAAAAATCAGAAATATATACATATTTGCAGCAGTAATTAAGTTCAAAATACACCACCATATTAATAGTCAAATAACATAGCAAAAATACACCACCGCTTTCATAGTCAAATATTAAAATATTAGTGATACTCAAATGCCATGATATAAATTAAAGTTCAAACATAAAAATGTCAAGTGTTTACAATCAGCCATCATTGATCCTTTGATAACTTTGACGAGCTTTTAGGTGAGAATTTAGTGTTAGAATGCCCTTCACAAAACTAGGTCATATGAGATTTGAGTCTCTAGTGTTCTTCCTGCTGAGCTTTTTCTTGCAACTAAGAGAGGAGAGAATCTCTCTCATGTTTGAGAGCACCAGTAAGGGGCTCAATTTCTGTTTTCTCTTTCTGCCCAAGCTTAAGCAAAAGGGAGTGCTTTGGCATAGCAGAGGAAGAGTAGTCTTTTGACCATTTTCTCAGATTAGTCTTTATTTTGGAGATCTTAAGTTTCTAGATATCTTGAGAATTATTGGAGAGGCACCTAGAGTTCTAGCTATGCTCCACCTATGGAGAGAAACCAGGCAATAGAGTCCAATTACAATTATATTTGAACAGAATAGGGCCCTTGGTTTTGTTGCACACACTATCTAAAAGAAGTGGCTTGTGATTAGAAATCGTGCTCAGATTATTATCAATGATGGCTGATTGCACCACCATTTTAAAAGCTCATCAAAGGTCATTAATCGAACCCACAGTCTGGTTTTCGAACCCTGGTTGAACCCACAGACTGATTTTTGAATCCACAGTCAAGGTTTCGAACCTTGACTGAACCCACAGTGAAAAATTCGAACCTTGCTAGTATTTGTACTGAACTGGACCCGAATGTCGAATTTGTACCGAACCGGATCGAACCCTGGGTCTAAATTGAGCGAACTGGTAACTTAGCTTGAGCCATTAATACTGTTGTTTATACAACTGCCTACCTCATCCTCAGCAATACACAATGTCAAACCAATATTATAATATGTGCACTATACAATATGAAATGGGGGGTCGACGATGTATATGCCGTCACTCATGAGGAATCGGGTTCTACAATTCGAAACCCCTTTGTATTTCATTCTCGAAAGGAAGCAAGATATATTAAGTAGTCGGGTATCTGTTGAGAAGGACCATCGATAATGGGAAGGAGGCGAAAATCTTGAACATGTAGCTGCTTCAGATTCTTCCTGGGGCATACTCCTTTGACTTGCGAAACTCTTGTGGGAACGGGACAAAAGAGGAGTTGATACATATATCATGGTGATTATCATCTGCGGTGATAGACATCAGAGGGTCATATGCCTATATGTCTTTAACATCATAGGTTGTATATATGTAGATTGTCATTCAATTACTACCTATTATGGCATGTAATCAATCGTGAGTATGCATACTAGCCGGGATTTCATTGATTATTATTATGAAGACTCATTGAAGCAGACCATACTCATGGGAGTCAGTAGCTTGGATCCATCAGGCGATTGTATATTCCCTTTAGGGGGGCCGACATCCTTATCCTGGAAGCTACTCATATGAAAAGAATGGCTTCTAATAATAGTGATTAGTATCGAACAAACTCTCAAAGAATAATCAAGGGAAGTCTTAAGTTGAAAGTTGAAGGGCTGTCAGCGATAAGGAAGGATAAATTAGTTAAGGACCACAATATATTAATTAATGTAAGATAACATCTATTAAAGGCAGCGATGGCTTTACAAGGGACACATCCATCCAAAGGAAAGTAGACACAACCTCCATGGAAGGACATATCCTTTGGTAGGATATAAATAAAGATTAGAAATGTAATCAAATGATATAGATTACTTAGAATATCAACTCAGTTCTACAGAAACTCGAGGTTGCCCCAAGGGAGCTATTCTATATATATCTAATTACAGATTTGGGCGCATCTTAGGAAGCCACATGATCATCTACAAGGGTCGTATAGTCAAATGTAGAAATTAATAGGAATTAATCATTATATGCAAATTAGATATAGAACATACGTCAAAAATGGTATTTGCCATGTTTATAGTACATCAAATCTACCTAGTCGTCTAAGGCCAATCTTACAGTTAAAATGACTGAAAATATGTTTAAATGGAGATTGAATGCATAAGCACAACAGTCTATGTCAAGAGGAAATAAGTGCAGACCGTGTCTACTTTACAAGCATAAGAAACATAGTCTACAAGAAGAAGGAAAGGATTGGAGATATATACGCTTAAAGTATCAATCAGAGGGGATGATCTAGAAAGGGTCCTAGTCTTTACCCAATGATTTGCAGGAGTATATAAAGAAAGCAAATCAGTGGAGATCATAGCCACCAACACAAGAAGAATAGGTCATATTTGTTAGTTTTAGGATCAGATTAATAGCACAGAAATTTAATTCAAAAATAACACAATAACACAGCAGATGCCCTGGGAAAACCCTCCACTTGAGGGAGAAAAACCCAGCAACAATATATCACTTATATATTGAATATCAACAATGAAAGTCTCCTTTACAAGAGGCTGATATGAAGGCCAAATACAAGCATCAATAAATGATACAACACAGCCAACTCAAGAAGACAAGTCGCTGATGTAAAACTCAGACTGTGATAATATTGAACTGCCTTGAAGAATACGCACTTGATGAAGGACGAACAATAGAAATCTGATTGATCATCTACAAATGAATATGCCATTGAGTGTATATACAATTTAGAGGGAGAGGTCGCGTCTCTGCAAAGCATCATGTCGGCCATCTTGAAGCATCACGTCTCCAACAAGGAAGTCCGCTCTCTTTGAAATTCGCGCCTCCACAAATTCGTATCAAGGTCGGCCTTGATAGAAAATCGTGCCTCTTCATTATGATTTGTTTGCCTTAACCAATAGATGTATCTTTTCAATAGACGTGCCTCTTGGAGTCTTGATAAATTAAATAGCCTGGGGCTATAATTTAATTTATTACAAATAAGGAGATCGCTGGAAGAAGCAGCCCGACATTGCTAATAACATCAACAATATTGACGTATTGTAAGATAGTACCAAACTGCAAATTGAAATATATCAAAGGGTTACAAATAAGAATGGATATGGGAGCAGAATCGCGGAAGGGAGAATATATAAGAAAATAAAGTATACATTAAGATCATCCACCAAGAAGCATAGAGCAATAGGACAGATATAAAGGTATATGCGGATTTGGGAAGAAATTTAGATGAGATTTATATGGCGAGTAAGAGCAGATTTTGGAACAAGGTTACGAAGCCTAGTGGGAAGAACATTTGAGCAGGTTTAAGAAGGAAACTAGGGCAAGTTTAATTATATCCAAAAAGGGGACATTACATTACTTAAAGATCATATGTAGCAGGCTCAAAGTAAAAATGAGCATTATGTAGATCAACGTTGCATTGAGAGATCCTTTGAGGTTGGAGATATGGTATTTTATGTTTGCAGCCTTATAGGCAAGACTTATATTAAGTGAAGTGGGGGCCATAAAGCTCAAATCTCCCTTCTATAGACCATACAAAGTCTTGAGGACAGTTGGTGAAGTCGTCTATGAGTTGGAGTTGCCAGCTAGTAGTTAGATTCACAATATTTTCCATGTATCTTGCCCCAAAAAGGCACTTGGCCAACATTTTACAAATCAATTGATTTGCTACCCTTGGATGATGAGGGAAAACTCATAGTAGTTCATGAGGCCATCATTGACATATAGGAGAAGAAATTGAGGGATAGGACTGTCATAGAGTACTTAGTCTATTGGAAGAACCTACTTGCCGAGGATGCTATTTGGGAGGGGCTAGAGATCTTTGAACATCCAACATTGCATTGCTTGTGGGCAAGCAACTTCAAGAAGGGTGGATTTGTAATGACCCTTTAAACTACATCATTGAGAAAGTTATCTACCTATAGTTACAATAAAAAAGAATTGAATCTCTTAATCAAAATAAAGTGATTTTTCCTCTCTATGGTTAGAATAAAGTCATTCAGGAGGTTACTCCATAAAATAAGGAGGTTTGAGTTGTAGTTTGTTACCTATCCGTATCAATCAGTTAGCATCACAATTTGAGGGAGTTGTTTAGTTAGCTGCCTACATTTGAGGAAGTTAATCGTCACTTAGCTGCCACCATTTTGTTAGAATATTATATTCTTCTTGTATTAATGGTCAAAACTACTGTTGCTACAGTAGTTAGTAGGTGAGGTAGTTAGACATCTTAAATGTTTACAGTGATCTACCTCCTCTATTTAATGTAATCATCTCCTTTGTTAATTCAAGCAATTTATAGCCCAAAATTGTTTCATGGTATCAGAGCCGTAAGGAGAAAACCCTAAAAATTCATGGGCCTGTTTGCAGCCTTAATTCGAAGTATTTTGCCTTTAGGGTTTCTGGACAAATTTTTAAATCTGTAATTCGTGATAAATTCTCACGTGAGATTTTGTGGCTGTGTATTAAGTTTTTCGTGCTCCTGTTACAGACAAAAATCGCGGGTCTGTTTGTAATCTTCTGGGCGAGCTAGTTCAGAAACATCCCGCGTTTTTTTGTGAGCCTCAAATCGCATTTTTTTGGCACTCTCTTTGCGCGACCTCGTCCTTACTCTTCTGGGTGCGACTTCGTCATTTCTGGACGCAATTTTCGGGTTTCTCTACGTTTTATGGCCCGCGACCTCTGCCGGGTGTGATTTCTCTTCTGGGCGCCGACGAATTTTCTCTTTGTTCGCAGTTTTTTCCAACCCTTCAGGCCGCAATTCCTTCAATTGTTGGTCGCGTTTTTGTTCATCTTGTGGGTGCGTATTTTTTTCTGCTTTGAGCCGCATTTGACGTGATCTCTCTGCATATCGTGCCTTCTAGTGTCGCGCGACTGAGAACGTTTTTTGTGTCTTATGGCCGTGATTTGAAGTCTTTCTTTGCTGCATTTTTTAAAAACAAAAAAAAACTTTTGGTCGCTATTTCTTTCAGTCCGCGCGACCTTGTCTTTGGCCGCATTTTTTGGCTGGTTTGTGGCACCTGAAGGTTCGTGGGGCTTCTGCTGTGTGAGCCGCGACCTTCTTTGCTGTGAGGATGTGTTCTTTCAGGCGATGAAACCCATGTTTTCAGAATTTTTCTGCAATTTTTTGTTCATCAATGGCGGCTAGGGTTTCCAGAATATTCGTCTAGGGTTTTGACCCTTTAGTTCAAGTCGAAAAATTATTTTGATTGTAGATTCCTTTTGGGTTTTTTGAGATCTCAAATGGGTTGTCGTCTGATTTTTTTGGGTGCTTCGTTTTCCGTGCCTCGATTTCTGTGCAGATATGTTCTGGCGACTAGGGTTCCAAACCCTCTGTTTTTCAGCCGACAATCGATGGGTGGGTTTTTTAAATATTTTTTCCTTTGTATAAAAAAAAAAAATCTGGATTTATGGGTTTTTTAAATATTTTTTCCCTTAAAAAAAAAAAACTGGATGTACGGGTTTTCATAATTTTTTCCCTTAAAAAATCCGGTGGTTTATAATTTTCTCAAAAATTAAGGGTCAATTCTTGTTTACCCTAGTCGGGGTTTTTGTTGTACGGGAGGGCTCTCTGGTTTCTAAAGGGTTTTACCGTTTTTCCTTAAAAAACGATGTTTTGTATGCTGATCCGTGTTTCGGATTTCGTGCCAGCTACTTTTTAGGTTTCTGTAATTCGCAAAATGCGTGGGATTCCTCTCTGGTTTTTACCCTTTTTTTCCAAAAAAATGATGATTTGTAATTTTGGGTTTGGCGATTTTTCCCTCAAAAATCATGGTTTGTTGTAGTCTGTTTTTGTCGTACCTAGAGTTGCTGGGGCAAACATCTGCACAACTAGCTTCTTGCAGTCTGTTCTCGGGCGTCATGCTCCTCTGCAAAAGTTTCGACGGTTTGCCGATTTTTCCTCAAAATCGTGGCAGCTGTTCTTTGCGTGTCTCTGGTTTCAGGGAGGGACAACTCTGTTCTCGAACATCAGGTTGGACGTTTTCTGGTCTGAAGTTCTGCAGTTTCTGGGAGGGTTAGTGGCAGACTCATCTTAGTGGCAGAGTCAGTGGCAGACTCTTGTCTCTTATTGCAGAGCATTCTCAAGAAGGGGCAGCCTTCTCTGTTATTTTCTGGATGGTTTTTGGTTCTCTTGGTCATCAACATTCTGCAAATCCAGGGAGGGTCTCAGCAGTAGCAGAGTGTTTTGAAGAATTTGTGACCATCGACCTGTAGATTGTTTTCTGTAGGCTAGTTGATAGATTCACCATTAAGGGAGGGTGTTAGAATATTATATTATGATATTATTAATGGTCAAAACTACTGTTGCTATAGTAGTTAGTAGGTGAGGTAGTTAGACATCTTAAATGTCTACAGTGATCTACCTCCTCTATTTAATGTAATCATCTCCTTTGTTAATTCAAGCAATTTTTAGCCCAAAATTGTTTCATTTGTGGATTGACTTCCTTTGATTTAAGACCACTGGGAAGGCAAAGAGAAGTCATCGTTTTGAATATTACAACCCAAAATTCAACTTCAGCTATAGGAAGGTGACATTGTTACAAGAATTTGCTTGGTGCATGAGGACAAAACCTTTGAGGCATGAACCTAGTCCTTTTGATGAAAAGCTTTAGGAGAATATGTGGTGCAAGATATTTCAAATTTGCATAGATTCAAGGATTAGTAGGACGAACAATTGCATGATTGCATGTGCGTTAAGGATACTAAAAAGTTCAAAATTGTATGTTGGTCATCTTCCCAATGATTTGTATTAGTTTAGTTCCTCTACATTTGCATGTATGTGTTTCATGAAAATAATATGAAAAATCTTCCTTGTTAGGACTTTCTGGGTTTAATTATTTGTATGCATTTAGCCTAGGACACTACAAAATTTAGCTCCTCCATCAAGACACAACTGCAATGCCAAGATTAATTAAGAGAGGAACCCCAACAGCTGAGTCTTGATTGGTGCCATCTTCCAAGAGGAATCAAATTTGACATGCAAGACTCAAACTAGACTCCAACAATCTAGAAACTATGAAATACAAGACCCAAGATGACACGCAAGCTTCTCTTAATTGCAATTCTTCCTTAATATGGACACACCAATTGGGAAGTTCTAGAATTTTCTTTCTCAGCATGACTTTCCTCTCGAGTCCGCTTTCTTCTATACTTCCATTGGGGTTCAGACTGTTGATGTTTGCAGCGTCGGTCTCCACTTCCAGCGATCTCCTTGTGAAAAGATGATAAATTAAATAATAGCCTAAAGCTATTTAATTTATAGAGTCAGCGATTTATCTTGAAGAGGCACTATCTATTGTGGAGGTGCGATTTAATGAAGAGGTCCGATCTCCTTGCTAAGGCTGACATCATGTTTAATGTGGGCGCGATTTGTTATGAAGGGGTGTGAATTTATGTGGCCGACCTCTTGCATTTAAGAGACGACTTTTGGAGAGGCCGACTTGCTGATTATGAAGAGTCACGTCTCTCTCCTCATTGTGTATATATGTTCGATGAGACTTCTTCATTTGTCATTCAGTTTTCATTCATTCGATATCCATTCATAGTTCGAATACTCAAGTGCAAGTTTGTATCAAGTGCAGATCGACTTTTGTGTAGAAGGCTGAGATCATTATCAGCAGATTGCATCACATAGTTTCTGTATTTGCATCTGATTGTGATGCTATTCTTGGCCTCATTATTGGGCTCATTGTAAAGGAGATATTCTTGTTGTGATTCAATATATAAGTGATATATTGTTGCTGGGTTTTTCTCCCTCAAGAGGAGGGTTTTCCTAGGGTATCTGCTGTGTTATTGTATCTGATTTTTGAGTTAATTTTCTGTGCATTAAATCTGATCATAAAACTAACATAGACTTCCCTATTCAAGTATACCTCACAACGATCCCTTGCCTTCATCCCCCTCTCCTATCAGGCTATTGGAATTGCCCATTGCATCATTCCTCTCTTCCAAGCCCCACTACTTGACAAGCCTTTGTTGAAGAGTTAGATTTCTTCTCACTAGCATGCCTCCCTTTTGAACTCCAAACCCTGGCTTGTGGTATGAGTTGCAAGGTATCCTCGACAACCCGACTTTGACCACTTTTTCCATTTCTCATTGTTTATCTCACCTAATGCTTGACATGTCAGTGTGTTGTGATGCTTATTCTCAACACATGGCTCGAGTTGTGGTATTGTATTGCCAATGACATTATTTACTTGGAGGACGTGGCTTCACATGTATTTTCCATTGCCATTAATGTGGTAATTAGGGTTTGTAGCCTTGAATCTTCATGCCATTAACGCTAGGAGTTGTTGTAGGTTTCAAGTATCTTCCTCCATACCGTCTTAGTACTTTTTTGTGCACGTGGACATAGGTTTTGGGTGGCAATTCAAAGGAAAATAGTGCCAATAGGCATGGGTGCCCCCATTTGTGTACTTTTCTGGTATTTAACAATCTCTATGTCAGTTTTTGCCTCTTTGTGAATGATATTTTGGGTTGGAAGCCTAAGAATGAAAGGAACTTTGGAACATAAAAACACACTGCTACAGTAGAAGCTCCAAGCTCAATTAAGGAAGATATTATTGTAAATTTGGTAAAATAATGAGATTTATTATTAACAGAAGAGCCTTGCTCTTATAGAATTTACAAACCCTACAAATTATGGAGTATCAATAGTTAACTACAAATAGTTAACTATACAGTAGGAATAGTTACAAACAGATAACTAAGACACTACGAATAGTTAGAAACAAATAACTAAGAGTTACAAATAGATACAAAGGATAGTGACCATTAATAGGTAATATATTATTTTAATACCCTCCCTTAATGGTTGATCTATCAACTACACCAAGAAGCCCCCTAAATTTGACGAACTTATCCGGGCTCAAAGACTTGGTGAGAATATCTGCAGTCTGAGCCTCTATCGGAACATATTGCAATGCTATGGATCCGTCTTCGACAAGCTGGCAGATGAAGTGACAATGAAGATCAACATGCTTTGTCCGTTCATGGAAGACTGGATTCTTGGCGAGTTTCAACACCCCTTGATTGTCGCAATATAAGGGGGAAGGTCGTACTTGAGACATTTACATGTCTGAGAGCATTCTTCGAAGCCAAACTGCCTCACAAGCTGCTTTAACAACTCCTTGATATTCTGCTTCGGTCGAGGAGAGAGCCACTGCCTGTTGCTTCTTGTTGGTCCATGTAATTGCACCCGTAGCTGTTGACGTGGTTTTTGCGACCGCACCAACACAGAATAAAGTTTCCCAACGGATACCCTATCCTCTTTTGAACAAAGTTTCCTGCATGCTAAGATTGCGAGATAGATCATACATTTAACTCCACGGTTCCGTAATACTTGGAACACCCTCAGTTGGTTTGATGTGAATTGCTGTTTTCTTACGAGGGGACTTACACAATTGTTCAGGATACTTGCAGTAAACAATAGATATATGCTTTGAAGGGGATTTTCGTGCAAATGATTTGGTCTTAAAGTGCGAGTTTCCTAAAGTTAACCAGAAATGTGCGGAAAGTAAATGAGTGTAGGGCCTAAGAAACTTATATTCTATTCTAAATGCAAGATATGTGGAGCTCGGTTTCAGTAGACTTCAACTGAATTTCACCTAGCCTCACGTCGGACAACTTCAGTAAAATTGGTGCAATCTTCAAAGGGATAGCATGAGATATTCAGATTATAATTTAGCATACATATACCATCAAGACGACGCATATAAGCATACAAATCACAATTGAAGTTAAACTCGAGATAATTTCCAGTTGACCACGCAAGGCGAGCTTGTCATCAACAAGTTGCTAGTGGTATGGAATGGAATGAAGCTACCTCAATAAAACGCCACACATCCAAAGTAAACTACTTGCATGAAATGAGAATTATGCTACTTTATGCTACTTGGATCCGAAAGGATGAAGAGACCTTGCTAGCTATTCATGACAAAGAAGAATTCCACCATCAATGAAAAGATCTATTATCATGAAAGTTTTACACAACAATCTCCACAAAAGTTTTCAAAGGGAAAACTTTCTTTCTTCTCCACACTATGCTATACTATCAAACAAAATGCCTCTACTCTGATCTCCAATCTCTAGTCTAATCTGATGTCTAATCTCTAATAATGTACAAATGAGGGGGACTCCCCCTTTTATAGATAGCCCAGTCCAATGGACGGCTAAGATTACAATCAAAAGAGTGGCTAAGATTAAGCCACCTCAGCCCTAACCCTAAAAACTGCCAGAATGGGGAGTGGTGTAATAAATGAGCAAAGATTCCCACTCTCACTCCCAAAATAGTAAAGGCAATAAATGCCCACAATCAGTCTTCTAGAAGATCCTCGTCCAAAGTAGTGCATTCCCATTCTCCTTCTCTCTGGCTGCAAACTCAATGAACCTGCCAAGTACAGCCTCAACCTCCTGAACTGAAATGGGTGGAATGCAATCAAGCTGGAACTCTAACACTGTGACTGATGTCTCATGCTGTGCACAAGATTTTCTCCAAGCAGCTAAGGAATCCTGTGTGCTCTGGATCAAACTGGAGAAAGTGGAGGTGTTCTCAAAGTCATCCTGCACGAAGGTCTTCACCTTTGAAAAGAAAGGCACTAGCCTACCCCTCAAATTATCTGCAGTCACCTCATCTGGATTCAACCGCCTAGCAAATATGGCCTCAAAAGTATTCCGAACTCCATCAATGATATTGGCCATAGCCTTCCGTATCCTAGTTGAATCCGCCTATGCTGCGTCGAAGAAACCACGTCCCGTGATTGCTGAAGAATACCATCTAGAAAAGTCATACTTGTCATTCTCCTGAATGACCCCTCCATCAATCAACAACCGCAAAGGAACGTGTCTCAATGCCTCAAGACGCTGAATAACTTTGCTCTGATAAACAGAAGCATCTCCCCAGGCCTGATCAACTGCCTCCATTCGTGCCAAAATACCGGAAGCCTATTGAAAAGCAAGAGCAAGGTCCTCCATAAACTTTTCTGTCTCAGCACGAACTCCTGTGACCCACTTATCTGCCTCCTGTGCCATCTTCCCTAATTCCAATAAGCCACTGATTGACTCTCTAGGTATCTCAGGTGGAAGCTCTATCACTGGAATTTCCTGCCCACGAGGACGAGACAACTGCTGCACATATCCAATCAAAGCCTTATGCTCTCTTTTCAATTTCTTATGCTTTCCTTCCTTTTTAAATAATTTGTCCTTGAGGGCGAGGTAGGAGTTATCACACTCCTCTACAATCTGTGCACCTGTGGGGCGTCCTAACTCCAAAGTTGTGACCACGTAGTTTTGTGGTACTGCTTCATCTTTTTCACAATCAACCTGAGGCACTGCCACGTGAAGAGTGCGAGAGCCATCCTCCTCAGTGGATATCTTTGAAAACTTCCGTGCTCTCTTCTTTTGTGGAGGCGCGCTGATCCTGTTCAAAAACTCTTCCATTTCAACTGCTGGATCAATCTCCTCGCTGGGGCTTCTTCTCATCCTATCCCTGAGCCAATCAGGTACTGTATACTGTATATCAAATGGCTGCTGTTTTTGTGCCTCTACTTCACGGACTTGTTCAACTTCTACATCATTCTGGTGAGGCTCATCGTCCTCAAGTGGCTGAGTATCTCCTGAAACTATATCATCATCATCCTCCAAAGCCGTCTCTAACTCTTGCTGAAACTGAGGGTCAGTAGCAGTTCCCTCATCAGTCTACTGATCAACTCTACTAGGTGCGTTGACGCTCTGACCAACTGACTCTCTCCGTGGAGGCTGATTATTTTCCAGTACCACTTGCACCTGATTCAATGCATTTCTTTGATCAGCAAACAAGGAAACCTCCTGTATACTTGGAGAACGTGTCTCCAATGGCGTGGGTGACTCTACTGCAACTCGTGGAGGCTCCGGCTGAACGCGCTCCTGCCGAACTGGGTCTTTCCTTCTAGACTCCGGACCTCGTGTGATTTGTTTCTTCCTACCGGTGGTGGGTGTCCTGTGATCTCCCATCAAATTGTAAGTCAAAGCAATTGACCTACTCTTCAATCTGCTCACACGCCTGTCAACCCATGCTCTGGTAAATGTTAGGACCGGAATAGAAAGTGTGTCCAAATCTGCAACCTCAGGTTCTGACCAATCCAGGAGTGGAAGTGAAGTATCTCTCACTGCTGCATAATCTGGATGGACAACGTCCATGTCCTCATTTACCTGGTCTGGTACCAGAACAACTTCACATTCCCTGATCATATTTATCGGCAACCGAGAGAACATTCTTTTCCTGACCTCAGCCTCGTCCGATGCATCAGCCCAATAATCCTCAATATTTGCCTTATGTTTAAATTCCTCTGACAGTACCCATTTGATGTTGTTATGCGGATCATAGTGCTGTCGGCTGGTGTGATATGAAAAGTGGTAAAACTGAAGCTCACTCTTGGCTTCTCTAGCTGCCTGTAATGAAGGACACACTTCATCTGAATTGCCCATAACAATTGGGAAGTCAACACCTCCCTTCTTCTTCTTCTTCTGAATTTTATCGTAGGCAACCGATTGCCTAGATATCTCTAACATCAATATTCTATTGGTTGGGTACTTAGGCAGCCTATATGGATATGACGAAAATCCTTGCAGCCTTATGTAAGAAAACTTCGGAAACTGAATAAACCAGCACCCATACCTTTCAATCAATTCTTGGGCTTCCCTCGAGATCCTGTGATGCATCCGCTCCTGAAGTGTTCTCGTGATGTGCATGGTGAAGGCGTCATTTGCGCGCTTGTAGTGAGTAGTACTAGTTAAGTGCAACTGTGGACAAGCCTCATGAATTTTAAACTGGTGAGAGCCACAACCAACAGGTTCCTAGTACGAAATTCCTCGATACTTCGTCATACGAGCCAGCATGTAAATGATGTAAGAGCTCATATAAAATGTCTTCGTTCTTCTCAAGCTTAGGAGCTGTTCGTGCAAGTGGTCACTGATCATCGCAGCCCAATTGACGTAATCTTTTCCTTCCAGCACGAGGTTGATGTAATAGAACATCCATGGCTCGAAAATAAATGACTGCGGGCAACCTCCAACTCTGCTCAGCATCATAATGAGATCACAGTACTCCTGCTTCAAGTCATCAGCTATGATTTGCTTCGGCAACTTCGTCCGAGAGGGCTTAGGGTTGCTCATCCACTGAGTATTGATTGTCGCTGTACATCTCTCGAATGCTGAAGCATACATTCGTTCAGCTCGTTCTCTGGACTTGTAAATCATGTTCCTATGCACTGGGATTCCAAAAGCCTCGCCAATAGCTGAAGGAGTGAGGTTAGTGAGCACTTGTCCATCTGGTGACATGATTGATCTGTGATCTTTCTCATAGCAGTTGGCACACTCCATCATCAGCTCCGAGCACTGAATGGCTGGTGGGAAACCAGCAGCTGCATACAACCCACTTCGAACGATGTTGTGTGAAGTGGTCGAAGGTTGATGACTACCAATCCCCAGCATTCTGTTCTTGAAAGTCTCTAGGTTGATGGAGCCCAAGTTCCTATCTGTTAGCTTGCCCAACTTTGAAGTGAACTTCGATTCTGGCATGAATGTCTTGCTCAGTTTCTTTATAACAGCTTGTCTGGATGCACCATTATTGTCCTTGCCAGTTGTCCTTGCTTCAGCCATCTCAGCTTCTTCTCTTCAATAGATTTTGAACTTCAATACTTAGAAAAGATTTCTAAGTAAGCTTCAGCGACTTCACTACTTTCAGCAACTTCAATCAGCAACTTGAACTTTTGTAAATTCGTACTTCACACTCAGCAAATCAGCAAGTGCGCACTTCAATATACTCTTTGAAATTTCTTACTTCAAGGCGTCCTTCTTAGCTTTAGCAATATGATCTTCAAATCGAAATCCCTTCACTTGCACTGGTAACTTTAAACTTCAGCAACAAAATCGAGCTTCAGCAACAACTCAAGTAAATTCGCACCTCTTCAATCAGCAAATAACTTAGCAAGTGCGCACCTTCTTAGCTCCAACAACTCACAAATTTCAGCCTTCAATCTTTAGCAAAATTTCGAACTTCTCAAGCTTCAGCAATCCAGTCTTTAGCAACTCACTGCAATGTCTAACTCAGAGCAAATCGAATTCTCCTCAACTGTGAAAAAGAAGTGAGAAATTTCTCAATCTTATAGCAAAAATCGAATTCTAGAAGGAGCTAAATATAGTCAGTGCATTAAATTTCCACTACTCCACTTCAAGAATTCGAATTTTCCCTCTCTGGTATTTTTGACACTTGTCCGAGAATCTCATCCTTCTAGAAGTTCAACTTTGACTGGCATCCTTCAATTTACTTTCGAAAATGTTTAATTAAATTTCATCTTTTAATCCATTTAATTCCCCAGCCGAAGCTCTGTCTTGCAAATTTTAAATTTGAATCATCTCTGATGCTCTCGAAAATTCATCTGTGAAGAACTGGATTAAAATCATCTAGGCAACTCATTTCAAATTCATCGTTCAAAGCATTCTCCTTTCAAAAACCATTTTATTCAAATTTGCCTTAGAAATTTTAAATTTTTCCTTAGGAAAATTTCATAATTCAAGTGCCGATTAAATTCTTCATCCAAAAGTGCTGGCGAAGTGCAAAAGACATGGAAACCCCTTTCTCATTGAAGATCATCAGTACCCAGAAGAAACTGTTCTCTGAAACGCGATGAATCCATGGGTACACAACGAACGGGTTCATTTAAAATTTAAAATTTTTAAACCTTAGAAAAATATTACTCCATCATTTAAATCCGTTCTTCATCTCTGTGAACATCCCGTTGCTCTGACTTGAAATTTTTTTTATCAATCCTGCAAGGCCAATACCTCTGACCCCATCTCTGGAAGATTTGCTCGTGCCTCAGGGAGAATTTTCACCACCTTGGGTCTAGGCGTACTTTCTAAGGAAGAAAATACTTTGCCTTTGAAAAATTTCAAATCATCTTGAAAACTTTTTTGAAAATTTCGCCTTGGAAAATTTTATATTCAACTCAATCAACTTGCCTGTGAGAAATTTTTTTTTTTTATTTCACTTAGAAGATCTTCCTGCAAGCACATCATATTTTACTTCCATCATCCTCAACGCCTTAGGAAAAATTCTATTATTTTGGAACTCCAATGCCTAGCAACTTTGTTTTATTCCATCACCTTGCATTTTATTTCACACTTGAAAGATATTTGAATTTAAAATTCCGACGCCTTTTATTTTTCATTCACCACCCTAGGCGCATCATGTGTGAAGAGAAACAAGCTCTCAACGCCTAGCATTTTATTCACCCTTGGCAATATTTTCTAACACCTTGGCACTTACCACCTTGGGCGCACATAGCACTTGAAGAAGAAGAATAACCACGCCTAGCATTTACCTTGTTTTCACCACGCCTTGGAGTATTTCACTTCACCCTTTACCTTATTCACCACCCTACATTCACTTTTACTCTCCTCAACTTGGGCGCATTTTGGCTTGCATGAAGGATGACCCTTCAACTTCCCCGTTTTTGTCTTCACTTGACCTCATTTGGGCGCATTTAGCCTAGGAGGAGGATGGGCGCATATAAGAGGGTGAGAAGGATTTTAAATTGCCACGCCTTAGCATGTGACTCTTCACCTCCCTTATTTTGTCCTTACATGCCCTCTTTTGGGCGCATTTGAGCATATGTGCAGGATGAAACTTGTTGACTTGTTGACTTCTTTGAATCTTGGGCGCATTTCCACCTATGTGCAGGATGGGCGCATTTGGGGGGTGGTGGAGGATAACTCCAATACTTAGAAATTTTTTAACTTTGAAGCTTCAAGGTGGGCGCATTTTGCCATAGCTACAAGATGAAAAACATTGACCTTCTTTGACTTTTGTTGCATGGGCGCATTCTTGCCTTGGTGAAGGATGGGCGCATTTGGAGGGTGGTGGAGGACGAAATTCCACACTTAGAAATTTTTTAGCATTGAAGCTTGCATGTGAGAGGGCGCATTTTACCCCTTGAGCAGGACGAAATTTAACACTTGGAAAATTTTCATGCTTCTTCATCAACTTGGGCGCATTTTCAGGTAGCTGCAGGATGAAGTTCAGACTTAGCCACTTTTTCCTCGTTTTCACCAGCTTCTCTGTGCCTTACTATTTATAGTAAGTCTCTCGATCTTTGCATCTCTGAAGCTCAGAATGATTTGAAATTTTAAACACTGCATCCTCACGACCTTGTTACCCTGTTGACACTGCTATTTTTAGCCCATTTCTGAAGGTGATTTGCTATAAATAGTAACTGCTTGCTTCTGATACCTCCATAGCTCCGATTAACTTGAAATTTGAATGACGCCTCCTCACCACGTGACCTTCCTGCTGACATCAGCGCATGCACCTGATTTGCTATTTTTAGCCTGTTTCCAAAACGACTTACTATAAATAGTAAGTGCTCTGTTTATCTTCAAATTTTACCAGCAGATAGCCTGAAGGATGCTAATCGCGGTGGTATACCTCGGTTTTCGAAAATTCTGACTTTTTACGCCTCTTTTTGGGTCTCGAAGCTAGAAACCCTAATTTGCTCTGCATGCGTATCAAATGATCTCTATTTGTCCTCGTTTCTGATGCATTGCGATCAGCTCATGATTCTGAATTGCTGGGAGGCGGCTGCTGGGACGCACCTGCTAAAAATAGTAAGTTCCTGAAAGAGTGATTATCTCCGTTTGCATGTCACATTACTGCGAAGCTCTCGAAAAACCCATAAAGAATCATCCGACATGCAAAGAAAACCCTGACATGCAAACCCTAAAAATAGCCTCGGAAGGCTGAACTCTGAAAGTTGTCGTCTCATTTTGCATGTTATATCGTTGCGAAGGCCTCTGAAAACCCAGAAGGAATCTCTAGACATGCGTAGAAGAATTCTGCATCCAAGCCCTGAAATCTGCTCCAGAAGCCGAACTGCTAAAAATAGAAAGTTGACTGTTTCAGCTCAAATTTTGCGCACGAGCAGTTTGACGTGTTATAGACACAGTGTGACTGTCGGAATTTCAAAATGTTGAAGGATTGCCCGTAATTGCACGCTTACTAAAAATAGTAAGTACTCAGAATCCGATGAAATTTCAATGGAAACCTGCTGGAAGCACACTGCCAACAGCGTTAATCTCATATTTCAATTTATTCACTCCATTCGACCTCGGATTGACTAGAAGGATGGAAACCCTAATTTCAAACTTGGCCAAATTTCACGTTTAAGCCCAAAAGACGGGAACGTCCCCGAAAAGCAGACCACAGAAAAGAGAAAGACAGAGAGAGAGAGACAAGAACCAAAGCCAAAAAGGACCAGAATGGAGCAAAAATTAGGGGTCCCCATTTTAAATGGGGCGATGTGTGAAAAGGTCACAACAGTACCCAAATTGAATACATACCCTGAAGTGGACTTTCTGTCATCAACAGAACCTGCCCAATCTGAGTCTGTATAACCAATCAGCTTTGGATCTTTGCACCTCCCATATAAAATGCCAACGTCAGAAGTGCCTTTCACATATCTCAGCACATGCTTCGCTGCAACCCAATGTTCAACTTTAGGGGCTGACATGAAGCAAGAGATGTAGCTCACTGCAAAGCTAAGGTCAGGTCTAGTGGCAATGAGATAGATGAGGTTGCCCACAAGTTGCCTGAATTCTGATTCGTTTTGCACGGGTGAATCCAACTAAGCTAATAACTTCAGCCCTCTCTCCATAGGTGTAGATGCTGGTTTGCAATCTGTCATCCGGAACTTGTCCAACAAGCTCTTGGCATACCTCGACTGTGAAATGAAGGTACTGCCAGTAAACTGCCAAACCTCTATACCAAGGCAATAATGGAGGAGTCCCAAATCTGTCATGTCAAATGATTGACTGAGATTATGTTTGATCTCCTCAATCAGATGATCTGAATTGTTAGTAATGATTAAGTCATCAACATAGACAACTAGGAACAAGATATCATTACCAGTCTGATTGACATATAGATTAGAGTCAGAAGGACTTTGCTGAAGGCCATGATCAATAAGGTATTGATCAATCTTCATGTACCAAGCCCGTGGTGCCTGCTTAAGGTTGTAGAGTGCTTTCACCAGTTTACATACCTGGTGTTCTTTACCAACAACCTTGAAACCAGGAGGTTGCGTCATGTAAACTTCTTCTTGCAAATTACCATTGAGGAAGGCACTCTTTACGTCCATTTGATGGACTTTCCATCCAAACTGAGCTGCTATCGAGAGGACAAGCCGAATGGTACTCATCTTAGCCGTGGGAGCAAAGGTCTCCTCATAGTCAATGCCCTCTTGTTGTGAAAACCCTTTGGCTATGAACCTAGCCTTGTATTTATCAAGGGTTCCATCAGCCTTATACTTAACCTTATAAACCCATTTGCAGCCTATGGGTCTCTTCCCTTGCGGAAGATCTGAAAGCTCCCAAGTGTGATTCTGCATGAGACTATGATGTTCAACTGTCATAGCCTGTTCCCACTCAGGTATGCCTTTAGCCTCTGTATATGTTTGAAGCTCCGAAATGCTATGAAGGTTGGCCATAAGAGAAAAAATCATTGTATTCTGCTATTTGCTCTTATTCTGAGCAGAACTACCCTCTAGTAACTCATCATCATGAAGAGCACCAATCGTCGAAGCCCACCATTTAGGTCAAAGAGTAGATGAACCAATATTGGAATCAGGAGGAAAGTCTATTGGATCAGTTGGAACTGACATATCTGGAAGAACATCCAGATCTTGCTAAATAGGGGCCGGTGGTGGAAGCGACTGTTGAGCTGCCTACACCTCTGCGGAATCCCTCCCACAAAGTGGACCAAGTGGAAGATAAATACCCAAATCAGAATCTTTTTGAGGCTGAACCTTAGAACAAACAGGAGAACACTGATAGAAGAGCCCACAATTCTCATCAACCACGACATCACTTGTAAACATGAGTTTCTGGCTCTTGGAATCCAACTTAGTGTGCTGAGCATCAAGAATCCAAATATGAGCGGTGGAGCCAAAAACCTTCAGGTGACTAATGTTCGACTTACGTCCAGACCAAGCTTCTTTAGGAGTCATCTTCTTGACAAACAGCAGTATGCACTGCTTCAGCCCAAAACTTCTTAAGAACATGTCTATCCTCCAACATAGAACGTGCCATTTCAGTAATGGTGCGATTGCGACACTCGACTACACCATTCTACTGAGGAGTGTAAGGTGTGGTGAATTGGCGCTTTATGCCATGTGCAACACAAAATGTGGAGAAATCTTTGGAACAAAATTCCCCCCCCCCATTATCAGACTTAGAGTAATAATAGAAGAACTAGACTCTTTTTCCACCAAGGCCTGAAACTGTTGAAATATGCTAAACACCTTTGATTTAAGCTTCAAAAAATACACCCACATCTTTATGCTGAAATCATCAACAAAAAGCAAAAAATACCTGGATCCAGTAACGAAAGGCGTGTGCATTGGTCCACATACATTAGCGTGGACCAACTGTAAAACCCTTGAAGCCCGCCATGAGTTGCCATCGGAGAAAGGAGTCCGATGTTGCTTTCCATCCTGACAAGCCTCACAAACTCCATGAGTTTGAGTTTGAATCGCAGATAGACCACCAACGAGATCATCTCGTGATAACTGAGAGAGATAGTGCATGTTCAGGTGCCCGTAACGCTGATGCCAGAGACTGTTGATAGAAGTGTTCCTAGCTGCCATAGTGTGTTCTTGAGAATCACCAGAATCAACAAGTCTATAAAGACCATGATCCTCAAGTCCTTGAATGATTGTAGTCCGTGTCTCTCTGTCAACAATATTACATGTGTGCATACTGAAGATGATGTCCAACTGAGGAGAGTGTGTCATAGTCTGACTTACAGAAAGTAAGTTCAACTCCATGCCAGGTACAAAGTATACATCAAGAAATATCAAATTTCTCCCACCAGACTGAATCTGAACGTCGCCCATGCCGACAACAGTATACTCTTCGCCTCCGCCAAAGATAACTGAATCTCCGAAAGGCGTTTACTGAATGAACCAATCTCGGCGATGCGTGAAATGGCATGAACCACTAGAGTCAATGTACCAAGTAGAAGTGTTTACAGGTGTGATGTCCCCGCTCTAGTCAGTTTTTGGGAACAGTGTGTTAGCCCTTTATTAGACCCTTGTGGGCTAGCTGGATTGGTTAGAGTGTCAGTGGTACTTTTTGGAGAGTTTGATCATTTTTGTTTTCAGAGCCCAGTGATTGGTTCATGGCAGGCGTTAGCAGTTCAGGAGTCGACAGCTTCTGACGGCACAGGATTCTATGAAGATTTGTGGAAGTTATGCCTATTTGAGTGATTTAAGTTATTAATTAACTTAATATTTTATTATAAAGTCAAATTGACTTTATACATTTTAAATCACTTAAATATTCTCTAAAAGTGATTTAATATTTTAATCACTTTACTCAAAAAGGGCGCCCACTTTATTTAAGTCAAAACTATTGAATGTGACTTAAATTATAATTTAAAAGATTAAATATGAAAAGTGGCGTATCTTTCTTGGAATTCGTGCCTTTTGCATATAAGGCATTTTTGGCAATGAGAAACTCATCTACTGAATATTTCGACTTTGCCATTGTGTTTCTTCCTGTGCATTCTCCTGTGATCAGGGTTTGAACAATTTATCCATTGGAGAACAATATCTCTTCAATGTCGAGCACTTTTGAGATTGTGAGAGATGAGTCGAATCAGTGCAGTTGAGAGCTTCATTCAGAGGTTCTACAGGCTTCAATCATAGGTTTATTATTTGGTATTCAGTAAAGAAGAGGGTTACTTCATCCAGAGGCGCCATCTTCATCAGATCTGTGGTTCCAGCAGTGTTACTTCATCACTTTTTTTCCTTGGCCGTACATTTGCATTGGATTCTGTGCCTTCTTGAAAGTTGGGCGTGTGAACTTGAAGAAGAAACGCCTTCTCTTTGGCTCCTGAAAGTGTCTTATTCTTGGCGTCTACCTTCCTTAAGGGTTTGTATGCTGTTTCTAAGCGGGAGAAGTTACTTCTAGAGGCTAGGCATCCACATATGCCTGTTTTCTCCATTCTTGGCTGGCGAGCTAGCTTACTGCTTTAAATAAAAAAACTGGAAACATTCTGGTATGTTTATCATTCATGATCTCATTGTTTCAATAAAATAACGTCTTCTGCATTTCCATTTTGTAGGAAATTGCTCTGTATTTCAGTTTATAAGCTTTTATATGCTGCGCCCCTTCTCTTTTGTCTATGAACTTTTCTCTAAAAAAACTAAAATAACTCATTAAGACTTAAGAAATTACTGGGGTTTGAGTTGAGAGCCAGCAGGGCTCATCACAACAGGATCTGTTGGACTCTTTGCCATGAATGCAAAGAAGGCAGACTCCTTCTGCTCAGTTTGCTCCGCCACATGTGCTTTCGGTCTAGACTCTCCTTGCTTGCCTTGTTTAGAGGCCAAGCGTTTCCGACAATCCTTCTTCATGTGGCCAAACTTATGACAATAATTGCACTGAATATTCTTTGACTTTGAAGAATCTGAAGATTGCCCCTGATTGTGTTGCTGAAAGGACAAAGGCTTGCCCTTATGCTTTTGAAATGTCTTTGCAGGGAATGCCTGCACTGAAGAGGATGAAGTGGCACTAGTACCAAACTGTTGTTTCAAATGATCTTGCTGTAGAAATTTGTTGCAGAGATTTGGAAACGTCAAGTCAACATTAGTCGCTGTAATGTTGAGTGCTCAATAAAGTGCTCATACGGATGTGGTAAACTCTTCATAGTGATCACCACCATATGTTCTTCCTCCATCTTCCGACCAATAGCCTCGAGCTGATCTTGAATGTCCTTGATCCTGGTCAAGTGTGCCTGTAGAGGTGTATTCTCATCCATGACGATGGAAAACATGTTCTTCAGAAAGAACACACGACTCTTGTCGGAAGTCTCATGATGATCTTTTAGAAGATTCCAAATCTCCTTTGCTAATTTACCTGAAGGAACCTGAGGTAACTGGTCATCAGTGACTGATAACTTTATGAGCATAAAGGCTTCCCGATTTTGCTCATCAAACTTCACCTGATCCTTATCAACTGTAAGAGGTTGTGTCGTGGTGCCCAGAACAATCTGGTCAAGACAAATTCCAAGGCACAAATTTTGAGACACTCAGAAAAATCTGACGACGACCTAGAAATCCTCTCAAAAAACCTAGAAAGAATTTGGAATCAAATTTTTTTTTTTGGCTCGTAAAACAAAGGGTTTTTCAAAAACAGCCGCTGCACCTAGAAACAAATTCTGCTCATGATTTTTAGAAGATCGTGTCTAAAAACGAGCAGAAAAGTGGCGCCAAAACCAGATGAGAAAATTCGTGACCCAGAGACGAAACAAATCGCGCCCAAATAGAAGTCGCACCTTTAGATTTTTAGAAAAAAATCGCGGCTTCAGATTTTTAGAAAAAACGCGGCTTCAAATTTTTAGAAAAAAACACGGGTTAAAAACCAAGAAGATCGTGCCAGAAGCAGGAAGAAATCGCGACTTTAGAGCTGTGTTTCAAATTTTCAGAAAAGAAGCCAGTCGTGCACCTCAAAGATATTCACAATCGCGGCTAGAAGAGAATCCAGATCATGACCAAAACGCGCCAGAACAAGAAACGCGTCGTGCAGAGAAGAAACACCCAGTAAGGGTTTTAAATCGTGTGCTTAAGAGAAAAAATTCGCGCCAAGAGGGTTTCAGAAGGTCGCGATTTAAAAAAAACGTGATTTTGCAACCTTAAACACGAAAATAGAAAATCGCACTTTTTTTTTCTTAAAGAAAATGCGATTCTTATTCAGTAAAACCCACGAAATTTTTCCCTGAAAAAAATATGGCGCCCAAAATCTCCCTTGGCTCTGATACCATGTAAATTTGGTAAAATAATGAGATTTATTATTAACAGAAAGCCTTGCTCTTATAGAATTTACAAACCCCACAAATTAGGGAGTATCAACAGTTAACTACAAACAGTTAACTATACACTAGGAATAGTTACAAACAGATATCTAAGACACTACGAATAGTTAGAAACAGATAACTAAGAGTTACAAATAGATACAAAGGATAGTGACCATTAATAGGTAATATATTATTTTAATAATTATTGCTTATTATACTGAATAGTATAAACTTTTGTTCAAAGATACAAAAAGCAATGCCTTTCTTAGATTTCATGAAAATGAAGGGAGTCAATAGTGTAGTGGGACAAAGAAAACAAGAAATATTGAACAAACCCCTAGAGAAAAATTTCAGCCATAGAATGGCGAGTATGTCATGCCCCAATTTGGTGGCAGATTAATTGAATTAATTAAGTTGTCCAAATATTGTTATTTCATAAGGATGACTTATTGATTATTTTAATTAAATTAAATTTTAAATTAATTATTTATAAAGTTATCCCAAAAATACAATATCATAAGGTGACTTTATATTTAATTAATTTAATAACAAAGTGACTAAAAATAAAATAATATCAAAAAGTCACTTAAGTGAATAAAATAGTATTTTATTCGAGAAGCTTCTTGGAGATGCTTGTGATTTCTTTATAAAGGGCTTTTGGAGGGCATTTGAGACATCTTGAGTTGAATAGACTTTCTGATTATTGGAGAGCTTGAATGCTTGAACTGGTTTCGTTTGTGAAACACCAAACCTAGCTGGTCATTTGGGAGGAGATATCTTAGTCTCTTCATTGCTGCAAATTTAGTGGCCATAGGCCAAATTTGGAAGGGTTCGATTAAAGCATACAAAGGCAGAATTTGATTGGAAGATTGTTTGCAGTCAAGGGACCAATTTTGTGAATCGATTGGAGACATATATTCACAAGCCCTGTGATGATAACTCAGTTCCTTGAGGAGGTTGATTTGGTGCTGGGTAGAGGACAAGTTCATTTTACATGCTGGCTCGATTCTATACCTGTGTGCTGGTGAAATTCATGGCTTCCATCGTCAGCTGGGCGCACTACTAGATGGTGCGATTTTGGTTTGTGAGAGCTGGGAAAAATCTACAAAATATTTGCAGGGGTCGTTGGATGTTAATGAGTCTAGGCGCAGCCATATAGGAGGCGGTTATACAGTTTTGAAGGATATTTGAATGATCTTGTGAAGGCTGCCATCTAATTCAGGTTCCTATTTATTTATGTTTGCACTTGTCTGGGGTATAGTTGCTGAGGGTCTACGTTGTAATTATTATCATTTCATTGTACAAGCATTGTCATCTCAGTCCAGTCGCACAAGGTCTGATCACTGTCTTAATGCAGCCAATAGTTTATGCAATTTCAGTCAAGTCAATGTATAGAAGGGTCACAGTTTGGCATAAGAGTTCAGTCTTTATCAGCATTGTAATCCTCCTTGAAGTTATCATAATAGAAGTTGATGGTTGGCTGCCAATTGTTTGTCAAAATGCCAAGTTGTTATTCTCTTATGTAGTTTGCTTTCAAAGTGTTTGGTTAAATGTCTATTTGCTGTAGGTGCACATTTCTCATGTGTAGGACATATATATGCATCTAAAAATACAAAAAGAATTGCATTTATATCTTGGTTATTTGATTAGACATCTTAGTGATCATTTTCAAAGCATTCAAGACAATCAGACTGAAACAAAACCAGCAAGAATAAAGGTTACAAGCAAAGTGTTTGTCAAATTGTCTAAGGTTGAAAATCAAGGATTTTACATCAGATTTGCAAGGCACTTTACAGAGTAAACTCCAATTCTAGTTGAAACATTACAAGATGAGGGAAAGTCAAAAGGGGCTAAGTAGGAGATTATTGAGCATGGCAAAGAGGAAATTAGGTTAGAAGAGGAGTCAGAGAAATCTGATAAAGAGCTGCAACCAAAAGCAAAATTTGAATAATTTCATAAGACACCCTATTGCGACAAATCAAAGGGAGCCCCACATCTTAGATGAAGACACCAAAAAATGAGCTTAGGAGGAGGCAACTCTGTTTTTCTTTCAAGGAGTCATGGTCTCCCAATTATAAGTGCCTTGGTAAGGAGCAAATTCACTACACTAAGGTAGTGTTGGATAAGTGCTGAGACTTCGATGAGCCTAATGTAATTGAGAATGCAAAGGATTGTGTACCTAATAAGGAAGATAAAGAAGAAAGAGTGAAAACTGAAGTTCAACCAACTCCAAAGGAATACATGAATCCCTTGTATGAGGATGCAACCACTCTTGCTCAAGAAATGAAAATGGTAGAAGATACCACTCTTAGTAAAGAATACATAAATCCATTATATGAAGCAGAAATTGATGAGAAATCTGCAACATCAGAATCACAGCAGCACATGTTGCTAGCAAAAAGCACCTAGCCTTGGGCTTGGAAGTTGGAGCGAGTGATATTTTTATCCACTAGGAATCAGAAAAGATATGTCTACTTAACCTCATCGAAGAAGAAAAAAGTACGCACCCGAATCATTCCTATGAGTGCAATTTAAAAGTTGGAGACATTTATAACATGGATTCACTTTAGAAAATGTCCTTTCAGCAGTCTTGTTAACATGGAAAGTACTTTAAGCATAGGGAAAAGATTAATAATACCATTTGTAGCAAAGGACACATAGATCTTTATCCTCAAATACAAAAGTGACTAGGCTGAAGGGAGTGGAATTTGGGTATTTAGGGCATTCTCATAATTCATCTAGGTAGAGGATGCAACACTTTGTTGTCATACTGGTCATCAGCAATGACAATTAAGAATATGTATTCGTTGCCTAGGATTTGTGAGGAGTATGTAATGGGACAACATAAGATTGTAGCACCGGATGATCTCATTGAATCTATTCAAGCCAATTTTTCTTGTCCTTATTGGAGGCTTAATTCAATTGAAGAGAATACACATGCCTTTGCTAACACAGGTGTGCTCGAATGGCAGTTGAAAGGCAGGCATAATGCAAGAAGTTTTGAAGTTTTTGATGAATTTGATATCATTGTTGCTAACAAATTTAGCATACTTCAACCTGGACGAGTAGACCACTCAATGTAGCCATGGATGAGCATAAAATATGTAATGCAATATCTGTTATGGGAAACTAAAATTTGTATGGGTGGCTATCTACAGAATCAACAATTCAGATCTGAATGAAGAGATTGGGTGCTTGGAGGTCTCCCAAATGGAACTATGGGAGTAGACATAGAAGGGGTGACTTCTTGCGGGGGGCAAGTTGCTTGGGGAGCTAGTTGCTTAGTGAGGGATAGCATGCGTACTCTTTCATTTTATGGTAAGCAACATTGTCTGTATTGTTATATTCAAATGTCTCCAAATTGGCATAGTGTGGTGTGCAGTATACTATATGTTCCCAAGATCACCATTAGATAGAGTATTCAAACAAGCCCTATAATTGCTTGAGAGGAAGCTACCATCAGATTTTTGTTAGAAGAGAGTCTGTGCAACTTTCAAATGCCTTGTTGGTCACATTGAGTTTTTGGTCATACTCTTCAATGTAATTAATGGTAAAGCTACTTTCCAATTCAATATAGATTAGGTGTTCAATGTTCAGATAAAACTATCTATTTTGACAAATTTATGACCTGTTCATATGTGAAAAGGCTTGGAAAGAATAGAGGAAGTCCCTAGAATTGATTTTTGAGATTCTAGGGCAACATGTTCTATTTGTTAAAAAATTTAAATGTGAGTTTGATTACACGAATGTTTTATGCTTGGGGCATGCTATTAGTTCTCCGAGCATTGAAATGAATCAGATTTCTTGCATCCATGGATGGTAGATGCTACAAGATATGAACTGGAAGAAGAAAGTTGGAATCTTAAAAAGAATGAGAGTCTACTCATAATAGAGCGAGCGAGAGTCTACTCATAATAGAGTGAGCAAGACTTAGGCAGCAACAAGTAGTCGCTGAGATGCAGATATAGACCCTGGAGGAGCAATTGCAAGTTAGGGAACACAGACAACATCAAATGTTTGCATTTTTGGCTAAAGCTATGTGAGGGTTAGACTTTGTGACACAATTTGTGCTTTAGGATGAAAACAATAAGCTGCCTAAAGCAACTAGAAAGGAAGAGTACCCAAAAATTAAGTTGTCAAACCTATGAGAGTAGCAATAAATGAATCCCTGTTCCAGGTCTCAGGTGCTGGGAGTAAACAATGAGCAAATGACTGTGCTACATCTTTTGCAAGTCACCAACCATACATGGTAGGGATAAGTGTTGGCTTCTAGAAAAATGAGCCAAGGACCAAAATAAAGGTGGTTTCCAACCATCAATCTATTGTTCTCAATGTTTCCAGCTTCCTCCATAACTTCTCTGCATTCATAGAAGGATTTTTTGTCACATAGTGGAGGAGTTTCCGGGCCATTACAATGGCTGAAATGTTCTCACCTAGTACAAGGTGAATTTCATCCTTTGTTTTCTTGGTTTTGAATAAAGCAACTCAGTTTTGTAGCCAAGCTGCTATGTTCTATCAATCATTTTTATAAACTCATGCTTTGGATGGATAATATCTTTCATGAGCAGCTATAGCTCTGCAGGTTTGAGGAAGAACTCTTTGCTTGATTTTGCGTGTGGAAGATCTCACCTATTGGGGTCGTTAAGTGCAAGTATTCTAGGCTACACATTGCTGTTTTGGGAGAAATCTAAAGCAACCTACATTTACTACAGCCATTTTCCAGCCTACAAACAATCTGATCCACGCCAATTGTCAAAGGGACAGCTTGTGGCATCATGGTAAGAATCTGTGGAACATAGGGATATTTTTATGACAAAAGCATAGGAGAGACGAGCATACTTTTGAACATGCCATGGTCACATTCCAAGGAAAAGGAGGTGATGCTTTATGACATCTTTCATCTAAAGGAAGTTGTTGACACAGTACAGAGGCACTTCATGAATACCAGTGAGTTTGAGGGAAGAAGCTCAAATTCAAATCCATACCAGTGAGTTTGAGGGAAGAAGCTCAAATTCAAATCCATTCTCACAAGAATACAAACTAGGCAGAAGAGGAAGAAGTGATGCTCACAATTTTCCACTATATTTCACAGAAAACAAGACAAAGACTGCTGTTCGCATAATTTCCAGCTTTGGAGATGCTACCATCATCATTCCCAGCTACTACTTCACATCAATTGCAGCCACACAAGTGTTGTCAATTATGTGATTGAGTGAAGGATGCCCTCCTCAATTAAGGAAAAATGATTTTGGACCCACCCACCCGGTTGAGGAAGTTATGAGCTCAACAAGAAGATCTTGAGGAGGACTTCAAATGAGTACCAAAATTGTGTAGCATAAGCGTGGTGATGTAACTGCCAAAGTAGATACTTGTGCAAGGAATCACCAACAAAAACATGGAGGTAAACACATGTGGCAGCCTGGGGTTCTGTGGGAGTTTATGGATATTATCATTCATCATCATGTCAAAAGGAGGCATATGTAGGATTGGTTGCTTCCACTATTTGACCCAAGTCAAAGGCGGGGAAATTTGGGATAGGGAGCCATCATAAATTCTCTTCCTCCATGCCTCCCTAGTACCTTTTTGGACGTGGATGTAGATTTTGGGCTTGATTCAAAGGAAAACTATGCTAGTAGGCATGGACACCCCCATCTATTTGCTTCTCTGGTAGTTGACAATCTCCATGCTAGTTTCATCCTCTATATGGATGGTATTTTAGGTTGGAAGTATAAGAATGAAAAGAACTTTTGAACAGACACCAAACCCTAACCAAAATTGTCTAGAGTACTCATGATCAAACGAACAAACTCAATGACAATCCCGTAGATCTATAACAACCAGAGGATGAAAACCCTATTGGTTCGTGAGTGCAAAGGAACACAACCTTGTTGGCTGAAGAAGCAATTCTCACCTAGAGGTTGTGTTTGAGATATAATGGTGGTTGATATTGATGATAGCAAGACGACACAAAACTTACAGTTGTTGAGAGAGAAGTTATTCCAAGGGCGTCTGTGGTGACTGTTACCCAAGGGGTTGAAAATTGAAATAGACCAAAGTGTAGAAGGGTGTTGATGTTGATGGGAGTCCTCGTCCATACTGAAACAACAGTTGTAATGTATTTCTTTCTATCTGTAAATGTAAGAATGGCCCCATTACGACTGTGTGTTGTAAATCAAGTTTAAACATGTATCAATGAATGCAAATTTGTGTTTTCAAATTGGGTTCACCATATTGGTCACCGTATTAGTTACAATTTGGTTTGTGAGTTATGGTGGAAGGGAATAAGGAAATTTGGGGTATAAGCTTGTAATATATTTGAAACACCAATGTATTTGCCTCAATATATAAATCTATAGAAAGGGGTCCTATATTTAATATAGACTGCAATATAGTGAACACTGGTCATGATATATGTTTATGTCTGGTTAAAAGAGAGAACCCTAGTTTAGTACATATTAATATCCATTGGGGATATTACTTGGGAATGTGAACAATCGATTAAAAAATATTTGAAGTGGGTTTTCAAAGTAGTTCCATTAATAATTTAACCAGGGACATTACAATGGTATCAAAACATAACACTTAAATAATTAAATTGTATATTTGTAGGGGATTTGAGGAATATTAGCATTAATATCCGTTGGGGACATTACACATGCAAACAAGGGTGTCAAATGTGGTTTGTGACTCCCCCCAAGATTAACTCTACAAACTCCTCTTTCGCTTTGGATTGATAGTCATCAACTTATGTGGCAAAATAAGTCCTCCACATGTCTAGGGCACCATTTTGAGAGGGAAAATGGTTTGAATGTACACCTAAGAAGCCAAAAGTTGGAGCCAACAAACAAAAATGGAAACAAAATATTTTGGTTGATGCTGATTGCTCAATTCCCTAAGATCCTCCAGCATTAGTAGGAGCGTCCTTAATGAGCATGCCAGCAACCCAAAAACTCTCAAAATCTATCTTATCTATGAATTGGCATGTGTGTATCTATTCTCACTTAGAGCATATCCAATAGCCAAAAAATTCTGAATCTATTGATAGATAACTGAAAATTTGTAGCTTGTCTGTTCTTTTGTTTGTATGACTATAACTGTATTTATGTCTGTATGATTGTATCTTTTCTAATCTGCATGCTTGGAGAATGTACAAATGCTAAGAAAATGTTAAACCTCAAAATAATGAGTGGATAACAAAATTTTCTATGTAAGATGTGTATTCTACAAAGTTTTAAAGCTTTGGTTTTTTGTACAATACAGAAAGGCATTGTTTGTAACTGACTGTTCATTGTGTCTCAAAAGCTATTTAATATGTTTTTGAACTTGACGAATCATTTTTGAGAGAAATTCGGGGACATACATTATCAAGAATAAACCAGATAAAATAATCAGCGAGCCTGCAATTTGAAAGAGCTCAAATAGTGGATTAGTGAACTTTGAGGACAAAGGACATGGAGCATGAGAATAAAAGGGAGGCTGCATAGAGAATTAGAAGATGTGAGCATACGGTAAGTTTAATAACTGCCATCTATGACTTTGGGGCTTGATAACTGTGTGCATATAGGCCATAATGTATTGGAGAATGGCTCGTAATATGTGGAACATTTTGGAAGTGGTGGAGTGGGTAGCACATTGTTCACAGAGCATGCTAACTGATTCTTTAGTATAGGTCAATGAGAAATTGGAAGTTGTCATCTATGTTTGCATATCTTTCAAGCAATTATTTGTCATTTCACTTGAAAGTTAAAAATACCTGCCTTTAACCTTATCTTTTTGGATGCTATTTGTTCCTTGACATTTTTCTGTTTCTCTTACTCTGTTCATTTAACTTTCTATTTCTCTTACATCCCTTGCAGACTTTAATTCTATTTTATTAAAAATGGGAGAATTGTTAGTAGACTTAATATCACATGAACACTATCAAGCTACACAACCATTATAATTCCTAAGCCAGAGGCTAGCCACTCTCTGAGCAGTAGTGACAGGGTTTGAACACTCAGCCAATATTCTTGTCTTCCAATAACTTACCAATCTGTCTACACCCTGGGGGCTACTCGCAGAATATAATTGGTGTTATGCTAGTTGGTCTGTTTGAAATGATTGTCAGAATAACACAGACCTAGGTTTATGTTGGCGTAAAATCTAACACCTCTGGAGTGCAGGTTTGTACGGACAGCTATGTACACTACGCAATGAATGCTCTTCAAATTAGGAGGGGAAGCTCCCTCGTTGTGCTGGAATGCATGGAAAAGAAAAGTAATCTAAGTCCTATCTTTTTGTTCTCAGCTGGAAGAGGCACAAGGTTAAGAAAACCAAGAACGTTGCAGCTAAGGATTTTCTGGTTTCGCAGATCATTAACTACAACTAAGCTAACTACTTTAAATCTATCCAGTTTCCTCAAGGAAACGAGCATGAGGAAATGGAGCAGGGATTGACTATCGGACGATAAACGAGTTTAGACTCTCTACTTGAAGGCAAGGTGGCACAACTATCATCTCAATCTAAACAAGCTTATTGGGCACAACAGATTTAAGAATTCACTAAGACGATCTTATGGAACCCTGTGTGGCATAACACTCGATCGAAACAGCAAAGCCTTCACAAAACAGCCTTTATCTTTATAATCTCACGAAACCCTATGTGGCATAACCTTCGATTATATTGATAAAGATTCACAAAACAGATTTATCGCTGCAACTTCTCGAAACCCTATGTGGCATAACGATCGATCACAATGGTAAATTAACACAAAACAACCTTATCACCTCAATCTCTTGGAACCCTATGTGGCATAACACTTGATTGAAAGTAGTAAAGACTTCACAAAACAATTTTATCATCACAATCTCACGAAACCCTATGTGGCATAACACT
This sequence comes from Sequoia sempervirens, assembly GCA_007258455.2. Classification (NCBI taxonomy): domain Eukaryota; kingdom Viridiplantae; phylum Streptophyta; class Pinopsida; order Cupressales; family Cupressaceae; genus Sequoia; species Sequoia sempervirens. The sequence continues at coordinate 565,812,812 of VDFB02000015.1, read as the reverse complement.
TGATTGAAATGATAAAAGATTCACAAGACATAAAGAATCCACCATTACAATTGCATGAAACCCTATGTGGCATAACAATTAATTGCAATAGCGAAGACACATGAACCAATACAAAAAGAGCAATATTGAGGGCAAGGTAGGCGTATATTTCTCTCAAGCAAAAGTTATTTTACAAATGAGCAAAGCTCTTATTTATATACATCAAGGTGTAGGGAACCCTAAAATCACCTTAGTTCACTCGTTCTTGCAATGCATGCAAGTTATGCGCTAACCCTAATGAAGTAAACTATACAGTTAACCGGGCAACTCCCTCAGTTTAACTGGTACAAATAACCTAATTGGACAATGTGCAAGCATGCACGTCCTTATTTAAAGCAAAGTTAACTGGACACTACCCTCAGTTAACTGGAAACCCTAACCCTAACTCCTGTGATGATAATTCCAAGGATGAGATAAGCATGTGTTAGGTCAGTAAGTAAACTCAAGACTGAAAGTCGAGTTAACTGCTGCTCATGACTCAACCCTCGAAATTAACTGCAGGTTCCAACTGGTAGATCACTCCATGTCATCTCGGTCTAACACTTTGACCAAGAACTCATCAATTTCTCTGTCATCTGGCACTTTGACGCTGCCAAAAGCGATAATCTATCTTTTCAATACTCTGTCACTTTCTGTGATCGTGTGCATGCTATCTTTAACATTTTCAGTCGCTTTCTAAGACTGGCTGAAATTACTGAAAATGTGATCAGAACCTCCATCAAGATATCACAAACATGCTTCTGAAACTCAGTTTGTACAACCTCAAGATCAGCGTAGGTACCATTTTCACGAAGATAATGGCACAGGATCTGAGCAACTTTGGCGGCTCCGTAAATGAAGTGATCTCTGTTCCTTTTGCAGCGTAACGCTTCATTGTCAGCTACTCTAATGAAAACCTAAATTAAGACCGATTTGGTCTCGAATTCAGTTTAGTTGAACTACCTTCTGACAAACTTGCCCGTTGACTGTGAACATGACTATATTCTGACAACTTTCTGAAGAGGCTGAAAAAGCTCGGTGAGGCTAAAAATAGCCTGTCGGAGAATAATTTTTACCAAAAATTTTGAGACATGGGTTTTGTCCAGAAAATGATTCTAAGACAACCCATAACGTCAAAATTGTGAAAAAACACCTTTTAGCCTAACATGCAAAGATTTTTCAGTCGAGAACTGCAGGGGTTTTTAGAGCTTCTCGGGGCAATTTTCCATGAGAAAATCTGGAACATGGGTTTTGTGCACAACGGAATTCTGAACAAACCCAGATGATGAGATTTTCAAAAATATTTGATTTTGGCCCACATGCAAAGAAATTCTCGGAAAAAAGCATAGAGCTTCAGAATGAAGGCTACGGGGCAATTTTCTCGAAAAAATCTAAGACGTGGGTTTTGCTGCTGATGCTGAAATCTGCAAACCCAGATGACCAAATTCTGAAAACACGCTGAATTTCTTTGACATGCGAAGAAAGTACCTAAGATGAGAAATAGAAGAAATAAGACAGAAGATAGAAAGTTTTGCTTGTCTGCTTCTGAAAAATCAGCCAACCTCTTCTCTGAAAATTGGTGAAACCTGCATGCAAAGTGAAAATAAAGTCTAGAATCGACTTCCTCTGAACAATCTGAACTCGTAGCTTCGAAGAACGCTGAAATCGGACACCTGTAGCACCTTAAGCTTGCTGGTTGCTCAAGAAAATACAAGCTTTCAGAGCAAAAGATGATGCAATAATGGACGCCACTCTTGAAATATATAGAATTTTATCATAGAAATTCGTACTAAAGCAAGCATGCATTAAAAATGGCGCTTGGCTTCTTATTGGACCCCATCTTAGTTAACTGAAACTCAGATATGCTAAATAAATAGCCATGCATTAGGGTTTCCCTTTCGACACTTCAGTTAACCACTCTATGCGAGTTTGACTTCAGTTAATCATCTTCATTGAATTCGCCATCCTTCAAACTTGCTTTAGATTCATCAAATTTAACCTAAGGCGTGCCTTTTGATAACTTTAGTTAACAAGATTCATTGCAAAGAGAAATTCGCCATCTTCATGCAATAATAATGCTAAAAATAGCTAGCCTTTTGGAACTTCAGTTGGCCTTCATTAGAAAGTGCGTAGCTTCACTAACTTAATGCTTCATCATTTAAAACCTAAATATGGCGACCCTTTTGACAAGTTCAGTTAACATTCACATTCGCCATACTTCACAAATTTATGCTTCATCCTTCAATTCGTCCCTTTTTAGAACTTCAGTTGACACTCGATGAAGTGCCATCTTCACTAAATCTTCACAATTGCAACCAAATTTGCCATGCATGTGAACTCCAGTTGACATTCAGTGATAATCTTCAGTTAAGTGGACATGCAATCAAATTAACTCAACATGCAAGGTAGTTAACTGAACATGCAAATTAGTTAACTCGACATGCGAACTGAAAGATCACTCCACATGCCAATATACGAACTGAAGATGACAACCCAGAAATCGTTCAGTCTAACTGCAGTCAGAACTCCAGTTAAGGCGTCCATTCAACTCTCTTTCGAAAATTCAACTTTGAACTCTCGCGAATTCCGACTCTAGCCAAATTTCATGAAAATTTAAGCTAAAACCTCTGCCGGGACCTCTGTTCATCCTCTGACACTGGTTGACTGACTTCTCCGATTGACTGGCTGACAGGTGCATTGCGGAGCTGAGTAAAAACTGATCAAATGATATCTTGACACTGCATGTCATAAAACTGACATCTGAAGGCTCAAAAATCCAAGCGCCTTTTCCAAAAGCTGCGCTTTTTCCCTGACTTAGTCAAATTTTGACTTCTGCATCTCGAACGAAGGGAAAAACAAATCCTTCATAACTTCTGATTTACTCATTTTCCGGACTGGATCTCAGGTTCATTGTGAAGCTAACATCATTCTGCACAACAGCTGCAAAGGCACATTTCTCCAGAAAACAACATTTGGGGGGTGAAAAACAAGAGCGCCCTTTTCAAAAGTTGCTCTTTTCATTCCAGACAGCCATTTCTGGAAACGACAAAAATAATACAAAAACCTCGACTGCAAGCTGACGAGACATCTTCTAATCTGACGGAGACAGGCAACGGAAAGTTGAACGTAACACGGTCACATTGAATATCTGAAATCATCAGAAAGAAAGCATTAAAGGCCTGAAAAGCTTGGGCGCCTTTCTCAAAATGTGCTCTTTTGCTTTTTCCTCTGATAGTTTGACTAAGATTTGACCCAACGTTTGACCTCAGGTTCAGGCGCTTCAGCAACTTAGATTCATCCTCTGACGGATGCGTCGCGAAGCTTGAACGAATGTGAGATAAACGTCTTGGATGGCATTTAGTCAAAAACCTACATCTGGCACCTCAAAAAGATGGACGCCTTTCTGAAAAGCTGCGCTTTTCTCCAGTGTTAGCCAATTCTTGCTTTCGCCTTGATCTGCACTGTATCTTCCGTAACTTGCTCAAAACAGGTCCGTTTGACAGGCTTGATAGCTCACTGTGAAGCTGACGTGATGCCGGACAAATGTCTGTTGGAGGTGACAAACCCTAAAAACAGGATCTGGACCCCTAAAAGATAGGGCGCCTATTTCAGAATGTGCTCCCTTCTCCAGAGATAGAAAATTTTGATGTTTTTCGTTCAGATTTTCATTTTTCTTAAATCTCTTCGGTAACAGACTGACATAGTATTGACACCAACTCCATATTTGAAAACCCCAAAAACGACCATTTGACGACACTTTAACAAGATTTAGACTTAATTAAGCAAAATGCCTTAGTGAAGCAAAAATTTTGGTTTTGGGTACAACAGTTTATAATCATATAGGTCTGGTAGATAGTAGCCAGTTAATTAAAATGTGAACAGTAAAAATATCTGACTATGCCACAAGCCAATTGATCCTAGGAGATCTACTGTGGCCTGCAAGTTTTCAAACATATGAACATTTGAGCCTTCCTGTATATGGTGTTCCATACTAACTATTATTTCATTTAAGTTAAACTTTCCTTGTAGCATATGGAACTTGGTACAATTGTAATCCACTAATTGGAAGGATAGAACTTAAACATAGATTGCTCAAAAGCTTGATGCGTGTCTATATACTACAAAGTTGTCTTTAGGGAGGTTCTGGGAGTCCTGTTTTCCTATTTGCACCTGTGATGATAACATGTAAGACAAAACATTTTTCATTTTTGTGCTTAGATAAGATATTTGCTTCCTAAATTACTCTCCCTGCATTTTCCCTTGTATCATTTTGGCATAAGAAATCAAGTTTCCTGTCATTTTGCATTCTCTGGCTTTTTAATTTTCGTTCTTGCTATCTCCAAATGAACTTGGTAATTATTGTTGTGAACCATGGTATTGATGTAATTCAAGTTGCGACTTAATTGCTTTTCAACAGGTTTCTGTGGTTTACTTTATAATCTCATCCAACATTGGCAACTTTGTTTTTTGGTATGTAGATTTTCAATGTTAATATAAAGCCTTTACCTGCTGCTAACAGTAAATCCTTTCTAAGTGTTTCATTATTAAACAAAGAGCTTTTATATGTTTTAGGTAATAATACCACATGGGGAGATAGTAACAGTAGAGACATTCCTTGCTTGGAGAGAGCGTTTTGAAGCAGAGCAAGCATTGGAGCGTGCAAAGTATGTATCAAATGATAAGTTGATCTTTACATGATATTTTCAGTACATGAAGATGGTTAATATGCTTTTGGAATAAACTGTATAAGTTTTTTTTTATGCAAAAATACATACAGATTTTATGTATCACATGATAAGCTGGTCTTTATATGATTTTTCCAGTCCATGAAGATGGTTAGTATGGTTTTGGAATAAACTGTGAAAACATACAAGTTTGTTCAAAAAGCATACTAACGAAGTTGGTTTTCTCTGTTTTTTCATTACATTAGAGGAGAATTTGATGTTGCATATTCCATACTAATTAATAGCATTATGGTTGTTTGGTATAAATTTCATTTTATCTTCAAAATAGCTAGTTTATATGAAGTGTGGGGAGTTACAAAATCGGCAAGCACCCTTGCTGCAACCAAAAGCTAGAGGCACAACATGGAGATACCAAACGCTAATACTTTACTGAGCTATTATCTTACATAAAAAACTCTTTTAACGGTTTTTCCCAAAAGCTTACTAACCACATTAGTCTTTTCTGTTCTGTCACAACATTAGAGGAAAATTTGATGTTACATATTCTACACTAATTGATGGCATTATACTTGTTTCGTATAAATTTCATTTATCATCAAAATAGCTAGTTTATATGAAGTATGAGAGGTTTACAAAATCAGTAAGCACCCTTGCTGTAACCAACAGCTAGAGGAACAACATGGTAATACCAAAATCTAATACTATACAGTATGCTGAGCTATTATCTTACCAAGATCCTGATATGTTGGAGCCATTCCAAATTATCTGAGGACAAGATAACATCACCATGGGACTTAGTTGCCGATTCTGGTTTTTGGTTCAGCAGTTCACCGATTTTCTTACCCAGGTTTGATATAGCTAAGTATGGTCATACACTAATCTATATATCTTCACAATATAATAATAAAGCCATAATTTGACGTGGTTATGTCTGGGACGTGTGTTTTTAGTGTTATTAGTGACTTAGTAGTCACCTTTTAGGGTTTTTTAGGTTAGATTAGGGTTCACTTTTTTGTTTTACTTTTTTTTTTTTAAACTTTAAAAAACTATTATTTATTTTTTCATATTTTGGCTCTGGGCATGGCTGGGTTTGGCTTGGGTTCTCCTAGGCCATACCTGGACTAGGATCCATCCTTGCGATCAATCCAGTTCGAGTACAACCTGGTGTCTATGTATGCAAATGTGTAATATGAAAAATATAGCCATAATTTGACTTGGGTATGGCTGGGATGTGTTTTTTTGTTTTGTCAGTTGTAGTGACTTCGTAGTCACCTTTTAGGGTTATTTTTAGTGTTACCCAGGGACGCCTCCTCGGGCCTAAATCCCCCCGTCCCCGTCCTAGGGACATTCTGGGGACACGGGGATGTCTAGGGGATGGCAGCAATGTACTTTGTTTTTTTATTGATTTTCATATCATAATTGAAAGTAAAACTATATGGCAGCAATGTAGCCTTTGGGCATTTTGTTATATGTTTATATTTTGTATGTTATTGTTTAATATCACATGCATATTGACAATGAATTCTGAATTCTGAATGCATATTGAGTATTGACAATGAATTTTGAACACAAATGTTATATGCCAAGGTTCTATAATGTATATACGCATGCTTTATCCATGTTTTCATATGAATATTTAAAATTTCCCTATATGTTTTAAGTTTTCCTATATTTTATATAGCCATCCCCTAGCTGTCCCCAAAATTGGCTTAAAAAATTGGGGACTTGGAGATGCGTCCCACCATCCCTTGCCGTCCCCGTCCCGGAAACTTGGGGTAACACTGGTTATTTTAGGTTAGATAAGGGTTTAATTTTTGTTTTTTGCATTTAGAAAAGCTGTTTTTTTCCCACTTTTTGGCTTTGTGTATGACTGGGTTTGGCTGGGATTTACCTAGGTATGTCTCCATGCCTGTGGATGTGCCCTGGATGAACCTAGGCCATAACCAGACTGGGATGTGTCCCTGTTATGAACCTGGTCTGGGTACAGCCTGGGCACACATAGAACCTGGTAACACAGCTATTGGATATACAAATTGTGACATTGCTACATAAAAACTATTTGAAGACCTACGATAAGTTGTTTCACATACCTTCATGAAACTTCTGGAAATTCTAGTTTATGATTTTGATTTTTAATGACTGTTGAGTCAAAAACTGCTATTTCCAAAGCTTTGATGCTGACCTTGCATTTACCCTAGGTGAACCAAAACATGAATAGCTGGTGTGCTAAAACCATACTTACCAAAGCTTGTTTGAACTGGTTTTTTAAAATTGAAGATTCATTAGAAAGTCACAAAAAGATTACACAAAAAGAAATGTTTGTGGAAGACCACTAGCCACTCTGATCTTCTGAAAATCTACCAAAAATCCATGATCTGCCAGCAGGCTTTTGTAGACTAAGATGACCTTTTCTGGATAACCCATGATTTGATATGCTCTACTGTACTATAGAAACTAAAAATGTCCTTAGTTGACTTTTTCTTCTAGAGTTCGATTTGGTCTGCTCTGGTCAAGAACCAAGTCTCCTACCATCTATTTTCTGCTAAGTTACTGGTTCACTCAGTTTAGACCCAGGGTTCGATGCGGTTCGGTACAAATTCGATATTCAGGTCCAGTTCGGTACAAATACTGGCAGGGTTCAAATTTTTCATTGTGGGTTTGGTCAGGGTTCGAAACCCTTACTGTGGGTTCGAAAATCAGTCTGTGGGTTCGACTAGGGTTCGAAAACCAAACTGTGGGTTCGATCAATGACCTTTGATGAGATTTTAATATGGTGGTGCAATCAGCCATCATTGATAATAATCTGAGCACGATTTCTAATCACAAGCCACTTCTTTTAGATAGTGCATGCAACAAAACCAAGGGCCCTATTTTGTTCAAATATAATCTATGTTACCGGGTTCTTCATTTTAGCCCCCTGAACTGGCCAAAATATGTGTGAGTTCTGGTTCTGGTTCGGTTCTTCTGTAGGTTCGCCTGGGTTCTCCATTTTTCACCTGGGTTCTCTATGGGTCCTTCACAGAAGGACCCATAGAGAACCCGGGTGGAAAATGGAGAACCCTGGCCGAACCCAGGGAGAACCCAAAAGGACCCAGGCGGACCCACGTCATCCAGCCTAGAAAAAGGCAAAAACTCAACTTAAAAACATAAAATAAAACCCTAAAAAGTGCCCAAATTGCCTTATATTGAGTGTGCTGATTTAGATTCTATAGTTGGACAACTTATCTTGGCTTCTATAGATGACAATGAGGCAATTGATGCACCTAGTGGGAGTGGCAATCCAATTGATAGTGGTTCAAATGAAATTGAACCAATTGAGGACCACGACCTTGATGCTTTTGATGAAGACGAATTTGAAGAATAGTAATACTGAATTAAATATTGTCTTGATTGTAATTTGAATTTTCAATGTATAATGACATTTTAAGACTTGAGTATTTACTATTTACATTTTTGCAAATTATGAATATGATTATATGAGGTATTACCGTATGGCGTATTTCATTGTTTCAATATTCTATGGCATTATGGCATTATGATTATATGATTATAATTTTGAGCATGCTTATGAGTGTATGGCATTATGTTTATAATTTAATAAATTATAATATTAATATATATATATATATATATATATATACTCCCGTACCTGAACTAGCAACTTAGAATATAATGCTAATTGGACTCTTTTGCCCGGTTTCTCTTCATAGGTGGAGCATAGCTAGAACTTTAGGTGCCTCTCCAATAATTCTCAAGATATCTAGAAACTTAAGATATCCAAAATAAAGACTAATCTGAGAAAATGGTCAAAAGACTACTCTTCCTCTGCTATGCCGAAGCACTCCCTTTTGCTTAGGCTTGGGCAAAAAGAGAAAACAGAAACTGAGCCCCTTGCTGGTGCTCTCAAACATGAGAGAGATTCTCTCCTCTCTTAGTTGCATGAAAAAGCTCAGCAGGAAGAACACTAGAGACTCAAATCTCATATGACCTAGTTTTGTGAAGGGCATTCTAACACTAAATTCTTTCACCTAAAAGCTCGTTAAAGATATCAAAGGATCAATGATGGCTGATTGTAAACACTTGACATTTTTATGTTTGAACTGTAATTTATATCATGACATTTGAGTATCACTAATATTTTAATATTTGACTATGAAAGTGGTGGTGTATTTTTGCTATGTTATTTGACCATTAATATGGTGGTGTATTTTGAACTTAATTACTGCTGCAAATATGTACATATTTCTGATTTTTATATGTTTTTGTATTAACGAACCCAACCCCCAAAAAATTTTTGCCCAAACTTGTGAACCGGATCCTTGAACCCAAACCCGAACCTGAAACCGAACTGGTAACTTAGATTTTCTGCTCAAAGCTCCACATCAACTCCATCTCCAATCACATAACTAAAACTGCCCATTGAAACTTCAATTACTTAGCTTTTTGCTAGTTACTTGTGATGAATTCAATCTCCCATCTATACCTTCATAATACACAATAGCTGAAGGCGACGAAAGGATGCTTCCCATATCATTATACATCTATATTGATATCTGTTGTGAACATTTTTCTTGATCTTAAGTAATAGTATGCATTGTGATGATGTTGATGTTTTATATAATATCCGGTAGCATTCTATTTACATGGGCATTGACTTGACAAACTGAAAGAGTAAATGGAATTCAATTGCTCAGTTTTAAAGGAAAAGTATGGGGAAAACTCGGAAAATTGAACAATCCTGAAATATTCATAGGAAAAAATTCTCATTGTTATTTCATGCCAGATATACTGTGTAAAAATAGAAACAAATGTAAGACTTTGGGTTGGTTGAAAAAATGGGTTAGGGCTAGGTTTCCATGTTCAGACTTGAAAGATTAAACTTAAAGCCATTTTGCCAGTTCAGGTATGGCAGTTTCTTGATTTTCTTTTACCTGGGTTTGGTACAGCTGGGTACATCTGTACTATCTTTCTATCTATCTGTCTATACACACACACACACACACACCTACCATGTTTTGTATTTAAATTTGTTTTTTTGTGCAAATTATTTCTATTTTATAAATGTGTGTGTGATATTAATACACAGAGACATATAAAATAGCCTTATTTTTGCACAAAAAGTACAAAATTAAATACTGAACATAGTTGAAAATTGATAGTTCAATGTCAAATGTTAAAAGATAAATTAAAATGGTCTATATTAGTGCAATTGTACATGGAAAATTAGTACAAATTAGTATATTGCTCTTCATCTAGAGCATCAACATCACCAGTTGGTTCATCATTCATCAGAATCGCAAGTGCTAGAGCCATTCCTACTAGTTTCACCATGCATGTATACAAAAGATTCAAATACGCCAGTTCTGTTTGCTGCTGTATTTCCCACATAGAGGCCTAAGCATAGCTGCCATTTGAGTATACTGTCAAATCTTTATGTCCTCTGGCAGTGCATATCAAGTGGCATCTTCATTGAATGAATAGTCAAGTCTGGAGCCTAATGTGCAAATTGTAAAAGATCGATTCAAGTGACATGTATAAGACACAAATTCAGAGTTCATGGTGGAAAAATATGTCAGATATTGCTCAGAATTCATATGATCAAAAGTAAAACAGTTTGTGCATAGAAACATAACATTTTACCTCATTAATAACTAGCTTTAGAAGCATAGTTACTAAACAGTGTATTGTATTGCTTAAGTGGGAAAGTAGTTATCAAATGGGTTTAAGATACATAAGATTTTAATTTTTACTTTTGGAATGTGCTTGGAAATTTTTCAACATAATATACTGTTGTGCTTTTCTTCTTATCTTGAATGCCATAGGGAAAGATATCGAAGTCATATTTCTTATGGTCTAATTGATCCTATTATTGTCATCCACAGGTTAATTCCAGATGCTGCTCTTACAGCACCCAAGGAGAAGAAATTAACAGGGCGACAATGGTTTGAAAGTGGCGCTGTGGTAATCTTTTTTCCTTTTAGGTCATGGACTTGACCTATTGAAAACTGTAGAAAATATGATGTGCAGAATCTTTTTTTATTTCCTCAGGTACACCTGCTCTACTCTATTCTTTCCCATTCAATCCAAGTCAAACAGAAAATATGAATGTAGAGTCTGTTAAGGAACCAGGAAAACATAGTGTGAATGCAAATTTCTCAATTGCCAGTCATAATAGTTGCTTCTTGATGCCTGATACCTGAATATTCTCTCTGAGTTCAGTTGACCTTTCTATGCCTAAGTGTGAGATATATGGAGATCCCAAAATGCGTGGCCTCTAGGGCCTGAATACATCTCATTTACCCCCATCAAATGCTTAAAATTGACAATACAGAACTGATACTATGTACTATTAATCTAATAGCAAAAGGAATCTTGGTTTTTCAGTACAATTAATCCCACAGTTTCTTCCTTACAGTGGTATAAGTTCATCACAACAAAGATGTTTCATATAAAAGTTATACGTTGTCACCAAGGGTCTTTTCTAAATATGACAGTCTTAAAAACTAAGCTTAGTGAAGATAAAAAAACTTAATGGTTTTCAAGCAATATTCTATTAAGAGGAACCAACTAAAATAAATTTCTCTTTGAAGGAATCACTCTGCTGGAATGAAATATTTAGTCATGTGGTCTGGAAGATCCAAGGTAAGGTGGCTTGCTATGGTACTTAGCATTTCCTTTAGGGTTCTCATCCAATCTTGCCTCCTTATCACTTCATCATTTGGCTCCCTTGTCTGTCTGAAATTGAGGTTTGCATATTTTTGCGATTCTCATGAAGAAAATATGATTTCCCTACATTGAATAAAATATCTTCTGCAGACAGAGTAGCTGCTATAAGTATGCATTTCTTCTCCCAAAGGTTTACTGGGAATCCAGCATCATTACATGTCCCTTGCACATTACACATCCTTTCCACCCAAACATGGAACCCTGTGGTTTCTGATTGTCATTGATAAAAGAGGTTATTTGCAGTTCCAGTTGTAAGGCTGTCACTCATGGAACCTTCTTTTTCTAATCAGACTTTAGGTGGATCGCAAAATTTTTATCTGCTATTTCTTTGCCTTTGCTATTTACTAAGGCATAATTTTGGTATAGGTACCTAAGGTGAAGGGGTGGGGTAGACCAGAGAAGGTTGGGAAGATGCCAATGCCCAGGTGGTAGTTTACTTAACAACAAGTCAGGAGAGAAGACAATTAAAATGACTAGCCAAGAGGCTCAATAATGTGCACTCTAAGCAGAAACAGCGAAAAGGAAAGACCAAAGAAAAATGAAGGTAAACTGAGAAACCAAATTGCAGTTTAAACTGTAACACCTGGAATTGCCTAGTCTACCTAGGATCCAACCTGACATAAACAAGTATAGGTGGTCGAATCAATGACAGCCCATTCATGCAGCCATGGCCCAGGTTCCCTCAGTTGACCCAAATTTAACAGAGATTTCATAGAATAAACTCAGATTTTTTAGTAAACATTTTATAGGCAAACATTGCTGCTACAGAACAACCACAATATTTTATTTCTACAAACAAATTGCTGAGATAGATTTTGACAGAACACTACAGGCTGCACTACAAGCAGCTACAAATCATACTATATGCAGCTACTAAATTCACTTCAGAAACTACTACAGGCAGCTACAATTCACACAATGTGAAGCTACAAAAACTGCGATGAAAACACCTACAATGAGCTACAGGCAGAATTTACTTCAACCATGCTTTATCCCACTCCCTTTAAGAGCCTCTCTCTGTTCTCATTATTGTGAAACCAGTTTAAAGATTGGAATTCCAACGCTTAATTTCTTGTCTCTTCACCTTCAGACTCACTCTTTGCTTCCCTATGAGGACTCTTTGTTTGCATCTGTTGACTCTTTATAGTCCTTCATTTTTTGGGGTTGAAACTATTGTGTTGCCTCTAACTCAGTAGAGGTGAATGTAACAGATGAAACTGTTGTCAGACTCTGTCCCAAATGATGATGCCAGGTGGATCATCTTTTCCTATGAGCATTGTCTTTGCAGATTAAAATAAACCTGCTCTGAAAGTCTGCAACTGCTGTTGTCTGACTGAACCTGAATTCCTTATGTCCTTATTCTGTCCAGATGGCATTTCAAAGTTTCAAATAATCATGATGGCTGTTGATGATAGTGAAATCCATTAGTGCAAAAGCATTGATGAGAAATGCTCTTGAACCAACTGGTGTCATAGTACAACACCTGCATTTTGTCATTCATGCCCTCTATTTTTCTTTGCATTCTGTTTCTCAGAAATTAAATTCTTTTGCAGTTGTGCTATTTCCTTTTAACTCCAAAACTAACAAATACAAGCACTATTATGCATGGTATGTTGCTTGTGCTCTCAGAGCTCATCAGACCTGGCTGAACACATTTATGCTTATGATAAAAGCATCATCTCCTTAAACCTAAGTTACCAGTCCTAGTACAGGTGCAGGTACGGGTATGGGTATGGCGGTACAGCAATTTTTTTTCCTTGGGTAGGATACGGATACGGGTTCGGGTTCAGATATATGTATATGTATATACTATATAATATATGTAATAAAAAAGTTAAAATTATATAATATAAAACAGTGATACTCATAATTGCAAATAAACAAAATATTTAAATACCTCATAATTTGCAAAAATGAAAATACTCATAAATTCATATTCAATTATTTGTCAAATGTCAATACACAATGAAAATTACAATCAATATTTAATAATCTTCATATTGCTCTTCATCAAAATATCAAAGTCAACATTTGGTTCAATTTCACTTAAACCCCAAAGAGTGACAATGCTGTTTCCACTAGCCATGTACTGTACAAGCTGCCTCATCTAAAGAGATTTCTGGCAAGTTGTGCAACAATAACGTCTAGGTCAACACACTCAAGAGTTAGATCCCAATTCCTTGTCACCCTCTCATTGTAATCAAGTTTCTTATGTGACGAGATTTTAACAATTAGTGGGGGTCTAGAAGGGGGACCCCAATGGGGTTGAGGAGCAGCAACCCACATGGGGGTTTAGGGGCAACGCCAAACCACACAAACCCAAATTAAGGTTTTTGAAACCACACAAACCTTCACAACTCATGCCATTTTCTCAATTTTATCACTTAAGGGCAAAATTAGGTACGCAAGCACTTTTTTGTTTATAAAAATGTTCTTAAAAAATTAACTTTTTCTGTTTTTTTGGGGCAGTCCTTGGGCCCCCTTGGGTTCGCTCGGGTATGCCCAGGGTACCACCCAAGAACCCAGGGTGCCCAGGCAGTACCTTGTGGCGTACCAGTACCGGACTGGGACCTGTTTCAAACCCATACAGGACAGGGGCCGAATCAGCAGTACCTGGTAACAGAGACTTAAACTGTTGTGAATGATCTTCCTGCAGCTCCTGTGTAACTGTTACCAACATCTTTCCATAGAAGTTGTATAGCTGTTGCACATGTTTTCCTGTATCAATCATGTAACTGCTGCAATGTCTTTCCGTACCAGTTGCAGAACTGTTGCAAACATTTTGTCTTAGCAGCTGTAGAAATGTTGCAGGCAGTTTTCAACAGCAACTGGAAGGCTGCTACAAAATGATTTTCTTCAGCAGCAATCACTGCTACAAAACAACTTCGTCCTTCACAAAGCCTGTTTTTGCATGAAATTATTCAGCCTTCCTGGTTGTCACATCCTCAGAAGCTTTCATTAGGGCTCGACACGATCTTTGCTCAAAGAAGCCCCACATATTCTCTACTTGCAAAAAAAAAATTATTTATGGGTGATACAGGATTGCACTTCCCCTCGGATGCTCTTGCATCACAATCTCAACAAGCCAGCCAAAATCAGAAATCTGAAACTCTCCCAGATGACAACAAAATCTAATGCATTCAAGTCACCTCTCTCAGCATTCCTCTTCACTCTCAATAATGATCACCACCTATAACCAGACCGACAGCCAAGGGGCTCAACAAATTAGCACAGTAGGACAAAATAGCTGAAAAGCAAAGATTATGATTCAAGCCAAATAAAGGTACACTGAGAAACCAAAGTGCATTTTAAATTCTGCAATTTGGAGTTGCCCAGTCTACCTAGGATCCAACAGCACCAAGATGGCCAAAATCAGAAGTCTGAAACTCTTTTGGTTCACACCAAAATCTGAACCATACGAGTTGCCTCTCAGCATTCATCTTCATTCTCAATACCAATGAACCACCTATGGTAAGATGACAGCTTGAGCCAAAAATCAGGCAGAAAGGAAATCTATAGACGCTCATGGTCCCCTTCGAAAATTCAATCTCGCTTACACATTTTAGGAGAAAGCGATGGATGAAGAAATGCAAGCATTTTACCTCTTGCAAGAGAAAGAAAGTAAATTACCAAATTGGACCAGCACTAACCAGATCCCACAAGTAAAATAATTGTTCAATTTATATTTCAAACTGATCTTTATAAGATTAATATATTCTAAAGAGGTCTGCTACGATTAGGGTTGAGAATTATCCAAAACCAGTACTGTCTTCAGAGAATATCAAAAAGAGAATACTGATAAGTTCACTCAACATAAACCTGCTCAGCCAGTGCCAAGCCTTCATCCTTATCATAATCACAATCAAAATCTGCCTTATAAGCAGGGGCAGGGAGCAGAGGGATGTTCAACACCTTTTCAATAGTACCCATGCATGCTTATAAATGCTTCAACTGTAATCTGTCCTCCTTCACTTTGCCTCACACCTTGACATGATTAAGCCTTTAATTGTTATCAACTTATCAGGTGCCACCAAGTTGCAGTTTGTGTCAAAGTAGATACAGAAATGGCCATTGCAGATGTCACAGAGAAATCCCTGTCCCTTTCTCTGCCTTGACTGATGTATCATGTAGGTGATTGAGTATCCATGCTACCTGAGACAATGGCATAAAATTAACAGAAGCATAGAGCAAGCAAGCATAAGGAGGCAATCTGAGAAGCAGAAAAGATGCATCAACTCAGTAAAGCAGATAAATAATCCCCACAGAATCCTCCAGGGGATACTTCTCAGCTCTCAAGGGACTCACTTCCAGACCAAGCAAAAACAACAGGAATCACTCATGGAAGCTGAATACTGCCGGAAACATTGATTCAAAAAAGCCACGTGAAGAATTTGGGAAAAAAATCAAAAGCAAAATGTTCAAGACCAATTTTTCTTCTCCCTGCATTGTCTTACACAAACCCACTCGAAAGAATCTCCCCTCAAAGTTCTTATGCAGCCTAGCACACCCACACACCTCTCTCACCCAGAAATCACATGAGACCCCCCAAAACCCTCTCCTCTTAATCTGTCAACCACAACCAAGTGGGACCCAATCGAGAGCAATCAACTCTGTAGAAGTAAAATCACCCTAAAAGACAGGAGTGAAAGAGTTAGAGGAAGAGACACGCTACCCAGTACAAAACTAACCTGCAAAGATTGGGGAACTCGCCTAAAGCTGGCTGAGAAGACTAAGATGATGCAGAGGCAGACCTAGCAGGCAGGTTGACAGCACCGACGATTAGAGATCGAGCTAAAGAGGACAGTAAAAATTGAAGAGGGGGAGGACTTTAATTTTCATGGGTACAAACCAACACAAAAGCTAATAACAATGATGATGGCACAACAATCCAAGCCTGACATTATTCCATTATAGCCCCTTAAGGGGGGTGATATATCTTATACTGTGTTTGCAGAGAGAAGGAAGAACTCAGGATGACATCATACCATGAAAATACATAATTATGATGACAGACAGGAGAGCTGACAATCCCTGGATAAGAATGTTTGAAAATCATTAGGGTAGGGTGGTGTTCTAAGTTTATCAGAGAAATTTTCTGTTTCCCAAAGCCCTAGACTTTTGTTACCTGTCAAATCCACAAGCTTGCTTGTATTAGGCTTCATATGTGCAAAAGAGATAAGAGTCACAATTAGAGGTTTGCCACTTAGCTTCATCAATAATAGATTGCAGCTTCGAAGCCTTACTTCATCACCTTGCATTACATTGATGATGATCTCAGAATTTCTTCCAACTAAAGATTTTTCCACCCTCTGTAGCTATTTGTAATCCTTTGAGTATGGCCACAGCCTCACCCTAGTTTTTAGTCTCCTTTCACATGTCAAGGGCAAATATCAGAATTGGCGGACTCTTAGGATCACTGAAGACAGTCCCATCACCAGTTGGCCTGAGTTGTTCTTACCACCACGATAAAAAATTGAAATTTATGCAACCTGCCCAAGCAACTCTTAATGCATTATCGAGTGAGACTATTTGCTAAGTTTTTATCTATAGAGATTTCTTTCTTCGGTAAAATAAATTTTTTTAATATCCTATCTTTTGTGCTCTTATTATCTTTTCCGTATGCCTTTATATTTTTTGTTAAATTTGATTTGGAATTGCATGCCTTTTGTTGAGCTATGCAGAAGGGCAGCAAAACAACTGTTGAAGAATCAGAAGATGAGGAAGAGGAGGATATTGATTTTGACGAAGACTTTGAAGGTACTATTCTAACATTTAATGTTGCCACTGATATCAAAACAACATGAATTTGCTGTCTGACAAGTTGCAAAATCAGGTCTAATGGAAGTTTAGATGAGCAATGTGTGTTCTTGTGTTATAAGAGTTGAGGTTTTTGTTATTTGAGCATCTTGTTTTTGGGCACTTGGTTCTTCTTTTCATGTGTTGTTTCCATTTTTTATAATACCTATTCTTTCATTGTTCTCTTGCACTATTCAAATCTAGAGATCAACCATAGTTGTCATAATTTTTAGTTTTCAATTCATTTTTTGCTTTCAAGCGTCAAATATTTTTCCAGTCTATTGATACTCAGACACTGCATGAAAATTATGTGCACATCAAAAATGGACAAAGCATTATAATAAAATCCACTTAGGAAAGGACTTGGCGTTTGTTAAAATTAGATAAACATTGACCTTAATTAAGCAGCATAACTAAGAAACAAATAACGTTACCAAGCTTTGTGGGTTTGTGTGCTGATTTCCCAAGATTTAGAATTTGAGTTTTTGACAATAAAGTATTTCCTATGTGGAAATATTGTATTTTCAAATACTTCAATCCATATGTCAGTGGAAGAAAAGAACACTTCTTAAACAGAGAGGATGCTATTGGTGAGATCTTGGTGAAAGAAAAGAACAGGAGATGCCTTGCTGAAACCATGCTACCAAAGGCCCAGCAAGGCGCCAGAAAAAGGCATTAAATGGCCTATTCCAGCCCTCTTCATCACAGTAATCTGGCACCTCAATAGAGATACTATTTCAAAGGATAGCCCTCTTGGTAATTAATCCCGAGGGAATCAGCCCCTCTTCCTTGAAAAGGCTTTTCAACAGCCATAAAGGGAAGAAATATGCATGCCGGCAACCCTTATAACCGAACTCTATCTAACATATCTCTGAAGTACTATATTGTCAAATTGGCAGGAAATCATGCCGATTCCGGTTACAAAACATCCTGGCATCAGATTCAGACTCGAACCTTCTATGGATTTGACCAGGTTTCATCATTTTTGTGGTTGAAACGCTTCCATCAAACAGCTCCCGAACCCACACAAATCTGACAGTGACGCGGTGCTTTTAGAATGACTCCATCACAATTGTAGGCGTCGGCATTAATTTCATCGTGTTCTTTTTTGCTTATTAATTGTGGAAAACCCTGAACGTTTTTCTGCCATGCTGATTTCAGCTGTTTTATGCAGTCTATCTGGTAGGCAGTGTATATAGCTGATTATTAATATAGGTTGTTTTATGCTGATTGATTATATGGGTGATTTAAAGGTACAATATTCTACGGATTATCATAGGGTAGGCAGTTTTTTTTTTGGTTTAAATTTTTTTTTGTGATATAATTTATCCTTCATCTTAGGGCAAGCAGGTTTATTTTTGGGCTATAAAAAAGGGAAGCAGATTTATTTATGCGTTATAAAAAATTATATATTAGTTTGAGGATTTTTTTATTAAGAGTAAACACATTTATTAATATTTAGAATATTGTAAACTATTATTAATATTTAATATATATAAATTAAATTTAAATAATAATATTTTAAATTTTAAATTTTATATAATATATTTAAATAAAAAATAAAAATCTGTATTTGTATTATTCAAATTTAATTACATTTTTTTTTCTGAATTTGAATAGTTGACAAATTTGTTCTGAATTATCTTTCTGCCGAACTCAAAATGAACTTTGATCTTGTGACATGGTCAACTTCCAAATTTTCTATAGAAAATGATAGATATTAATGTTTAAACTATCAATATTACTTTCCATATCTATAATTACTAGATATTAATAATTTAATAGTTAATCAATAATATTTAAATTTTCAATATCTGTAGTATTTAATAACTTTTTGGAATATAGTTGAAAAGAACAGATAATAATATAATATTTTGGAATATATTACCTAGAGACATCATTGAAAAAAATGGCGAAGCAAGCTGGCATCCAAAATCCGCATTCTACTAACCCTCACATGAATGGTAGGGCATACAATTTGGAGACTAAATGCAGTGATGAGCATTGGAAAATTGATCTAACTATGGAATAGGCTATGGACTCAGCTATGCTGTCAGAGATTGTTCTCATCGGAAGATTCATTAGGCCAAAAAAACACGAAATGAAATAGAATCATGGGTGAATGAAAAATGGTGACATGGTTTTATTGTAAAATTCCTTCTGAAAGGATTCTTCATGGCAATATTTATGAATAATGGACCCTAGCATCTTGACCATACCACACTATATAGTCCTACAAGTTACTCCTTGAACGACTCATCCATTTGGATAATGCTTTACAATTTTACAATTTGCCATTAGAATTTTGGTCTGAAGACCGCCTCAAAAAAATTGGAAACCCTTTTGGTACGGTGGAAGATATAGATACAGAAATATTAGAAAATAATTCCTACATATATGCCAGAATTAAGTTGGCAGCCATATGCACGATCCTGAAAGAAATCATCCTAGCCACGGCTGAGGGGGATTGGTCACAACAAGGAGAGGTTGAAGAGATGAAATTCTTTTGTTTGGAAAGCAATAGAAGATATCATTCAACAAAGCTCTGCATATGCCACCCTTCTACTTCCACGAGGCATTGGGTCTCTTCGTCATCTTGAAGAAAACATAAAGGAAGATCCATAAAATGATAGTCATATACTCTGGCAGAGGAGACCAACCAAATCCAATTAGGGATTCAACAATGCTTTCGAATCATGAAAAAGACTTAATCTAAGGCCCGTAAGAATCCCAATACCTATGCAAATGATAACTTGATGCCTTCTCTCTCACCGACAATGGAGGTTGCAAAGCCCACACCATCCAAACATGGAGAGAAGTAGGTAACTTGGACTAGTATGATGGAGAGTCTATGAAAGGCGATGATATTGGATTTTGGAGGCCCACTTTATCAACTAGTCTGCATCCAAAATTCTAAAACCTAATATGAAATCAAGGAAGAAAAGGGGTAGGAAAACCAACAAACAAAGAAGGGAAGACAAAGTGGGCTCGAATGGCCAAATTTCAATCAACAAATATTTACCGAATACTAAGGGAGGAAGCCCCTCCTTTTGGGCGCCATGAAGATTGCCACTTGGAAAGTTAAATGCCCCTAACAAGTGGCTCTTAATCAAGCACCAACTGCAAGCTTTAAATGAAGATATATTATCACTATAGGAAACTAAGCTGAATTTGGAAGATGCCAAAAGCTTTCTCTCTCATTGTAATGGCTGGAATGTTTTTTCATTCAATCAAATGGGGTCTCGGGTGGGATTGGCATGTTATGGACTCCTTTCAAGCTTCAATGGATGTCATTCAAGAGTTTCCCAACTAGATGGCTACGAAGTTGCAGTGCTTGTAAATATTTCCTTCCACCTATTCGACATTTACGAGCCTATCAAAATTGAAGATAAAGCAAAGGTATGGTCTCCAATCACAAACTCTATCACTTATACCAATTTAGAATTTGTTATTTGGGAGGTTATTTTAATACAATCCTATCATAATCAAAAAAATGTGGAGGCTTATCACGAATTAGTCAAGTTCAGAAAAAATTTCAAGAATTTGTGGGAAATAACAAACTCCTAGACTCCACCCCGAAGAATGGGGAGTACATTTGGACCAATCGATGCATGGGATTCACAAACAACCTGTTTTACACGGGACCTGTCCTCTGCCCCAAAAGCCACTGTCCCCGTCCCCAGTCATCCCCGAGACGGGGGGATGCAAAGGGGATGGTCCCCTGCCATCCCCGAATCAAGCAAATTTGAAGGAAACGGCAGGAAACGTTTCCAGTTGATTGGGGATGGTTTCTCGTCCTCAGTACGGATTGGGGACATTGGAAACGTCCCTCATCGTACCGGGGACGGCCAATCGTCCCTTGCGGACTGGGAGCTTTATGAAGGTTGAAAACATTAAAAAAATTGATTTAAAAAAAAAATTATTTCACCTTTATGAGGTTGTGCGGGGCCCACAAAGTCAAGGCTCTTGTCCAATCAGATACAGCCCAATATTTTACCACAGCCTTCCACTTTCCAACTCAAGACATTTGCTATCATTATCAAACACTATTTTCCAATAGTACGACGTACAAATTTTTTTTATGGATCTCCAAAACAGACAGAATAGAAGTGGGAGCAGGATGCTTTTATAAGCATTTAGAAGTAAATCTGACCAACTATTAGCCTGGACTCTTGCAAAGCTTTAACAAATAAATTTTAACAAAGTTAGGCTTTGATTACTAGTTACAACTACTAGGCAATTGTAGCAATAAAATCTAATTCCAGAGTACCACCTAGTGAAGTATCTGCATCTCTTAATGTCTAGGGCCTCCTCTTTTTTCCTAGTCCTTTGCTATTGCACCTGCTGTATGTTCCAGTACTGCTGATCTATTTTTGGTCATTTGTGGAGATTATAAATTTTCCGTCTTTCCTTCTTTCTTTCTTAATAATTGTTTTAAATGCCAATTAATACTTGACAAGATTAAGTATCTAAAATGTGGAAGTCTAACCATATAATATAAAGAATAAATATGTTGTAGATCCTTTTATAATGCTTTAATGACATTTATTATGCTGTTATACTACTACTTGTGATTTATTTACATATTGATATTGTTGTTATCAATTATTAATTTATTGACATATCTCTCTCTTTCCCTCTCTCTGTCTATAATATATTAATAAATTTTGAAAAAATCATATATAAATATATATTGTATGTTGCCGTCCCCTATCGTCCCCTAAAAATGGGCCCCTAGGAAACGTCCCGAAAACGCGTCCCCAACCCTCCCCCCGTCCTTGTCCCCAAAACACCGTGGAACATAGCAAACAACACAAAACGATTAGACAAATTCATTTACAATGTAAATTGGCTATTGGATTTTGTCATTTTTCCATTGTTTGGCTCAAATCACTTTCTAATTCTCCTAACTATTGAGAATAATTGTACACCAACAAGATGCCCATTCAAATTTGAAAAAATGTGCCTGCACTATGAATCTTTGTTGGAGCTAATCAAGGAATGGTGGTCTACAACCCAATTTCAAAAAGGATCAAAGATGTTCATGATGGCTATAAAATTTATTGCAATCAAAAATCTCTTAAGGGATTGGAATAGAAGCACATTGAAAAATATTTTCCAGGGAAAGGAACAAATTGAAACTGAATTAGAAGCACTTTACCAAAGAATCCTTGAGAAGGTTATGTCCCAAGAAGAATACTTGCAGGAGAAAGAATTAATAAAGGAGTATGATGAAATATTGGCAAGAGAATTTTTTTATTGGAAATTGAAATCTTAGGAATTATGGCTAAAAGGAGACCTAAACACATTTTTTTCATAATTCAGTGAGAGTAAAAAGGTTGCAAAATAGGATCATAGCCCTCAATGGCGTGAATGGATCCCTCATTTCTGGTTCAATTGACATTCAAAATGAAGTAGTGAGCTTTTATCAAAATTTATTGGCTAGCATAGATGCATAAAATTTTCAATGTCAAAATCATTCCTCAACCTCATCCCTAAGATCCTATCAGAGGAGGATAACCAAATGCTTATGGCCTCAATGACAAAAAAAGAAGTCAAATTTGTAGTTTTCCAAATGCACCCGAACAAGGCTCCTAGGCCAAACATATTTTCGGCCGAGTTTTTCCAAAAATCTTGGAATATAACTAGTGATGATGTCTAGGAAATGGTGGAAGATTCAAGAAAATCAATGAAAATCTTAAAAGATATTAACCCAACATTCATCACTTTGACCCCAAAAAAGATTGATCTCATTTCCGTTTTTGATTTCCAATTAATCTCCCTTTGCAACACAATATACAAAGTAATATCGAAGGTCATGGAAAATAGACTCAAACTCATCTTGCGAAGCATCATCTCTAAAGATCAAAGTGGTTTTACTCTAAGAAGGAACATAACGGATGGAATCTAATAGCACATGAGGCAATTCACTCAATAACCTCTACTAATCAAAATAGCATGGTGGTGAAATTGGACATCAATAAAGCCTATGACCAAGTGGATTGGTGCTTATGAGTATCCTTGGCAAATTTGGATTTTGTCCAAATTGGTTGGAATGGATATTCGATTGCATCTCCTCAATGTACTACTCCATATTGATTAATGGCAGTTTGTATAGGTTCTTTGAGCCCACTAGGGGGCTTTGACAAGGTGATCCAATATCACCTTTCCTTTTTGTCATCATGGCTAAGGCTTTAAGGTGAGCTATCAAAAAGTAGGATGTCCACAAAATATGGTCAAGAATATGTGTAGCAAGTAATATTTCCCCAATCATGCACCAATAGTTCACTAATGATACTATACTCTTGGATTACACGGTTGCCTCAAATGGTGCGGTGCCCTTCCAAACGACCTCTTGGATTGTTTCTAGAGTTGGCCAAAGATACAAAACACCCTGTGGGAAGGTATCTAGATTGTTGGCTTGTCAATGGTCTTATGTCATATCTAGAGAGAATGCAAAAGTGAAATCTTCAAAGAGAAGGAATCATGTGTGGAGAAAGTAATTAAAAGAAATGGGAAAATGTCAAATAGTAATGGCAAAGCAGAAAAAAAAGGCTCTCACCTCACACCGTTCACCAATTGGGATGGAACAATCATGAAGAAATGGGATCTTCTCAAAGCTTCCCTTACAATATTGGAAGCCCTTACCCTCCCAAGAAGATAAAGCACTCCATGATAAAATAGTGCTTTCCCCCAAGTGGTCGGCTTAAACTCGACTTTGATGGTGTGGCTAGGGGAAACCTAGGGATGTCCGACACAAAATGCATCATCAAAGACAAAAAAGGGCAACTAGTTTGGGCCCTATCAAAAAAACTATTGGATGGTACAAACAATGAGGCAAAGTTCCAAGCTCTCCTTGTAGGGGTCAATTTGTGTCAAGAAAAAGGATTAACTAATATTGATGTGGAAGGCAACTCCTAGGTATGCATACACGTGACCTATAATTGGAAGATAACAAACTAGAAGTTAAGTAACATTGTTGAATGAGAATCCATGTGGGCTATTGCTGATGGTATGGATAATGTATCTAACAAACATCATTATCAAGAAGCAAGTGACACTATAGATCATCTAGTAAATATCGCATGTGATCAATTGGAGGTGGAGGTCGTGTCAAGCAATCAACATAGCTTGGAAAATCGACTACTTTGGGAGATGAGAAATCTTGAATTGGTAAACTATGGCAAGGCTATCTTATGGCAATATATCTCGTTGCTTCATGTGGTCCTTCTCATACAAAACAAAGTTGGAACTTTGAATTCATATCCTTCCATAGGATAGCTTCAAGTTTGGCATGGATATACTAAATATACCCAAGGCTTCGTGGAGAGTACAATGGCGATTCAAATCAATATTCTCGGCCATGTATGCCCCTACAACACAAATATCACATCCATACAATTGAGATGGATCTTCAAAGTGGCCTTAGAGGATACTCGCGAACATGACAACATGCTACTAGAGGCATTTTTGGCTAAGTACATTTTGGCAATGGGTCAAAAACGTTGGGCAAAGAAAGCAGTGAAAGCACTCATCAATCCACAACTTTAGAAAGTGGCATTGCAGGTTGTATCTGCTTTCAATAAACGGTTGATAGAAGGTTGTCTAGGAGGTGCCTTCAACACTCTAATTGCACATGCAAGCAAAGATGTCAAACAAGCCATCACTGGGCATCATGAAGCAATGTTATCCCCATTGTAGGTGGCAAGAGTTTCCAAACTCTCTAATGGTCTCCACTTCCTTATGCACACAATGTGCAAGGAATAGGGCCAAAATGTATCAAGGAAAAATCTCTCTTGAAGGACTGTAATTTTCCTTTTATATCCATATATGGGAGCTACCCCCTTGGTAGCATCATATATATATATATATATATATATATAGATAATATGATTTTTATATTTTTTTTTGTATGTACCCAGCCCCCCAAAAAAATTGTTTGTACCAACCTATCATATCCACATGCCCATACCCATACATGATTCGGTAACTTAGCTGAAATATGAGTATAATTTTCTTCTGTCTTGTTTTATGCATTCTTTTGTATGCTACTCTCTGCATTCAGTCTTTTATAGTCCTTCATTCAATGCTATATGTATATATATGATTTTTATATGTTTTTTGTATGTACCCAGCCCCCCAAAAAAATTGTTGTACCAACCTATCATATACACATACCCATACCCATACATGATTCGGTAACTTAGCTGGAATATGAGTACAATTTTCTTCTGTCTTGTTTTATGCAGTCTTTTGTATGTTACTCTTTGCATTCAGTCTTTTATAGTCCTTCGTTCAATGCTTGTAACTCTCTACTGCTGTTCCTCAATAGAAGATTTTGTAACTATATGCCTATGACACTTGGCCTCTTTTGCTACTAGATTATAATATTTCTATATTTTTAACATATTTTTTCCCTTCCATCAATTTAAAAAAAAATAAAAATTCAAGCCTATATGAAAATCTTATGACGTTGTCTGGTTTTTTGCTAATTTTTGTAAAGTTCTGTGTTGTTGAAAAAGTTGGAAGTGAATGCCTATTTATGGAAGTGCTGGTACAACAGGACTCTTTATCATTCAATCCCTGAAGTCATTTAAAAAGCTCTTAGCTTCAAGAGAAACTTGTCCTGTGGAAAAAAAATAGTTCCATATTGTCCGATATAAGACTAATGTGATTCTGAGCAATATTGCAGGAGCTGCACAGTTTTTGGCAGAAAATAATACCCGAGTGTATTTAGTCAGAATGGCAGACTTCAACACAAGTGTGCCTGTTCTATCAATCGTTATCTTTTTATTTTATTTGCTCTTTAATATTCTTGTTTGGGGCTTTGGAAGACTTCTGCAAGTATGAACCTCTTTTTGCAATTTGATTACAAATCCCTGTAAGTTTCTGCAGAGAGTATGTAACCTCTAACATTAGGAATTACATTACATGTCTCTTGGAGAGAATTGAACCTTGGTCACCCCTAACAGAGTAGCACACTCTCACCAACAGGTCATGCCTCACAGACTATAACTCATTTTATTTAAATAAATATTTCATATTTTTCCCCAGTTTATTGCTGCAAAGTTACTTGCATGTATAAACTGAACAAAACATCAGATCATATGTCTGCTTAATATAAAGCTTGTGTTTGTTAAAATTAGATAAACATGAATCTTAATCAAGAATCACTGGATTCGGGAAAAGTTAATATTACCATGAGAAACTGCCTATTTGCAAATCAATTGCATTCAGTGTATTTCTCAAATTTTATGATTTGAGTATTTGATGATACAACATTTTCATATGGTGAAGATCGAACGCACGTGTATTTCCCAAGATTTGAATCCAAAGTATTTGACAATACATAATTAAAATATATTCATATATGAAAAGTTTGTGCTGTCAAATACTTGAATCCTAAGTCATGTGGTATTGGTGTGTGTTCTTTGCCATTTATGAAAGCCCTGTATTTTTAAAACCACTTTAGTATTATTTATGAGTAATCATGATTTGTCACATTTGTTGCGCCTTTTTCTCAAGTTTCTCAAAAACTGGTTCTGAATATGTTTTATGTATACCTATATTTTTCCTTGGTTAATTTTTATACTTAACAGGCAGAAAGAGACAACACATTGAGGCAGAAATTTTTTAGTTTAGAGTTATGGTTTAGGGAATTTAAAATTATTTTGAATAGTTCGTGTAAGAGACACAACTGTCTCTAAAATTGTTGCCTTTGGTCCATGGCATTGTCTACTATTTTAAGGGCTAGCCCTTTGTGGTTTAGACCTATACTTTCTTCACACTCTATTCCCTCAGCTTTTTGTATAACTTTTAAGTTGGCTGATTATTGATTAATTATAACTATAAGTTAATTTCTGGTTTCAAAACACAGGCTTTTGTTTTATAAAGTTGTAAGGTTCGACTAGCTTCATTCTTTCTTGAATTATGTTAAAAATGTCACTTGTTATTTGTATGCTTTAGAAAAATTTAGGTGAAAATTGCTAATACACTTACTTTGGTTCACATTTCTTTTTCCTTGTTCATTTGCACTACTGTTGATTTAATCTGACTTTGGATAGCTGTTTAATTATTGTGGCATTTTAGCCATGTGGTTTTCCATTTTAGTCATCTCAAGATGGCTTTAATTATTCATTACACTAATGACATTTGTCATCATTTATGTTGGTAATAATTACAAGGCAAGGGGAACCACTTAGCACACAAATGCTTTTGAGCATTTGTCAGTTGGGGGAGAATATAAATTCACTGCTTTGGGATTTCACCCTCTAGTCCCTTTCTCTATTGGACCATTACATATATTGTTACTTTAATTTAATTTCTGTTTCTTTTGTGTCTGCAGATGATGAAGAAGATATGCTGGAACATTACCTTACTGAGAAGTCAGAGGGTTCATCCCATAGCTCTTTCCATAAATAAACAAAAGGTCGCACAAATTTTGATAAGTTTGCAATTGAGTTTTGCATTGGCATTTTGACATTATGAATCATTATTGAACATACAGTCTGTATAATCATCAGAAAGCAATCAGCAAACTGCCTCACTCATAATGTGGCAAGAAGGGAAGCATTCGAAATGTGTATATATCAGTCACCACATTTAGGGTGTATGCAAGTTCTGGTTTCATATGATGATCTCTGAATCATACTTGTGCTTGATTGAGAAGTGTCTTCTAATTTGGAACCACTTCCATCAGTGCTGAACTTTTATTTTGTTTGTAATTTAAAGTATGAGATAAACTCCAAAGATTGCTTATAATATTCTCATGCCTGTAATGTCCCTAGGCACAACAGTAATGCAAATCTGATTTTTAACCTTCCACAAACACTTATTGTTTGGATAACAACACTATCAGGTCCTAGTATTCAATCAAATCTTAAACAACTCGGATTAAAATCATTGTTTATGCATCAGCAATATTATTACATTTCAAACAACAAATGACAAACATAACTCCCAATCGTCTTATTAAAATGAATAGAAAATAATATGTATAAATCTCAACCTCTTTCTTATTATAGTAATAATTATATTACATTTAAATGGTTCTACAATATGTTGAAATGCACAAGACAACTAATAGGGGCGGGGGAGGAGGGAGGAGTGAATCAGTTGTACCTTAAAACTTCAAAACCCTCATTAACATTCAAATCCACATTCATTCATTAAACTCTTAAATCTATTATGATGAATTAGCATGGGAAACAAATAACATAAATTGAAATAACTAAACACTATACACAAGAGAACACTAGATTTATATGGAAAACCCAAGAAGAGAAAAACCATAGTGAGGATTAGTTCACAATATAAGTAATATCAATACCGAATACAATAGGGCTCACTACCTAAAGAAGAAAGGCTAACTACGAGAATAAAAAAGAAGATAGAGAATGAATGTTACATAGAGGAAAACATCTCAATGCAACAAAGAATCCACCACAATGACTTCTACGCCTTCACAGTCCGATTGAAGAATTGTAGCCACTGTTTGCTCACTGCAAATTGCATCCGGTAAACTAACACTTGAAAGCTCGCATTGCACTTTTGCATTTTGCACTCTACAACTCTGCATTTCGCATCACACACATCTATCTTATCATCCTTCAACAATTCAACTCATACTTATTACCGTCTTCAAACCCTCTAGTGATGCTTTACTAATGATGACATAATGCAACTAATCAAAGCATGAATAACATCAACTGCTCATACTTGCAACTATCTCATTCATTAATGATAACACAAGCTTGTTGGCATCAATGACAACACTAACTGCTCATACTTGCAACAATCTCCCCCTTTGTCATTGATGGCAACACATGATGTGAAAAACTATAAAAGACACAGTTCTGTACCATACCAATTTCCTTTCTCTTTTCTCCCCCTGAATAGCTTATTCTTTAGACATCACTTCACATGACTTTCTCTTCTTTATTACTTATCATTTTTTGCATGCTTCTCTCTCCTTGTGTTCAAGACTTTTTCACATGTTTCTCTCTCCCCCTTTGACATCAATGGCAAATGACATAATGTTTGTACTATTTATTTTCTTCCTTTGACATCAAACAACTTGCTTGCAACTGTTTTGCAACACTTTTCTTTTACTGCTTTGATTACTCCCCCTTACGAGCACACACCAAATTGTACCAAATCAACAACCTCTGCACGATGACAATGGATACTTCTTACTGCAACAATCAACAATGTTACTACCTACTCCCCCCGAGAGGTAGCCACCAACATCAATCCAAAATAAAGAATGAATCTTGAGATCCACTGGATTGATGCATCTCCTTATGCATCTAGTTCAAAGGAGGGGCAATAACCCCCCAACTTCTCTTGGAGATACTCAAAATTATCCTAGGGAAGAGCCTTAGTGAATATATCAGTAATTTGATCCTTTGTGGGCACATATTCAAACTTTACTTCATTCTCCACGACCTTTTCTCTCATAAAGTGATATCTGATTGAAATATGTTTTGTCTTTGAATGCATCACTTGATTATTTGAAATGCTTATTGCACTTGTATTGTCACAAAAGATATAAATAGGCTCATCATACACTACTTTAATATCTTTCAATGTTTGCTTCATCTACAACACCTGTGTGTAGCAAGATGTTGTTGCAATGTACTCAACCTCTGTAGTAGATAAAGAAATTGAATCTTGTTCCTTACTCAGCCATGATACCAACCTACATCCAAGAAAGAATGCACCACCACTTGTACTTTTTCTATCATCAACACTACTAGCCCAATTTGCATTTGTGTAAGCACTCAAAGTGAAGTTAGTATCCTTTGGATACCACAAGCCATTATTTGGAGTGTCTTTTAAGTATCTGAATATCCTCTTCACTGCTGCAACATGTGACCCTCTAAGATCTTAAAATCTACCCACAAGACAAATTGCATGCATGCTATTTGGTCTAGTAGCAGTTAAATATAGCAGTCCACCAATCATTAATCTGTACTTGTTCTAATCAGCCTTAGGGGATTCATCATTCTTGCTCAGTTTGCAACTAGTAACCATAGGAGTACATACCAGTTTGGAGTCTTCCATTCCAAACTTTTTCAACATCTCTTTGACATACTTTGATTGTAAAATGAATATACTTTTATTTGTTTGATTGATTTGTAGTCCAAAAAAGAAATTCATCTGCCCAAACATAGACATCTCAAATTGTTTTTGCATCTCTTTTGCAAAATTTTTGCACATAACTTCATTGCCTCCAAAAATTTGTCATAACATACTCAACTACAATCAAGATTTGATCTTTTTCAACCTTAAAATAGAGATTACTATCTATGGTACCTTTATTGAATTCTTGTTGTATCAAATATTTATCCAACCTTGCATAAGAAGCTCTGGGTGTTTGCTTCAATTCATACAATGCCTTCTTCAATCTACAAACCATATTAGGTTTATTTGATAACTAAAATCTTTCTGGTTGTTCCATGTATACTTCTTCCAATTCTCCATTCAAGAAAACAAACTTCACATCCATCTGATAAACTTTGTGTTATCACGGAATCTAGCAATGCTCGTTCCATAGATAACCCCCTACGAAACTTGTCCGTTTTCTAGGTTCGTGAAGTTCAAACACGCAAAATGAGGTAATATTCGAGCCACCTCGTAATGCGTTCCAAAGCCTCAAACAGTCAGTTTGAGCATCCCCTTATGTTCGCCTCGCAAAGACCTTCGAAACGAACTCCTTCGCAAAGTCTCACTAATCATACTTAGTTAAATTGTGAAAGATGCAGTTGTGACAAAAAAGTGCGTTCTAACTCATCCAAATTTTTGGCTAAGTGTTGAAAGTGCAGGGGCTCCAAAAATCAGCGCCCCTGCATAAAAAATGATTTTTCAAAAATGTGTAGAAGCGCTAAAAAAGTGTGCTCTTACACATTGTTTCCAGACTTAGTCATTTTTTGTGCAATGGTGCTAAATTTTAGCACCTTCACACTTTTCTCCCAGACTTAGCCAATTTTTGACTATGGCATTATTTTTAGCACCTTTGCACTTTTCTTCCAGACTTAGCCAATTTTTGACTATGGCATGAATTTTAGCACCTTTGCACTTTTCTTCCAGACTTAGTCAATTTTTGACTATGGCATTATTTTTAGCACCTTTGCACTTTTTCCAGACTTAGTCATTTTTTGTGCAATGGTGCTGAATTTTAGCACCTTTACACTTTTGGCAGTTTTTAACTTAGTCTCTTCAAACTTGCTCTATTTCCATTCCGGACCCTGTTTTTTCGCTCCCGCATTGTTTTCCATGCCTAGTTGCTCGTTTCACGCTTGCTCAACATCCTTTCTTGCTTCACGCTTCCCAATGCTACTTTTTCTGCTAACGCCTATTGATTCACCATCCTTGCAGTTTCTCTCCAGATCTTGTCAAGTGATCTTGAAGTTGATGTCCTTTGATCTTGGTTCTTCCAGATGACACATTCATGCAGGAGACCAGGAAGAAATATGAAGACTTCCGCGCCCAAGCAAGGAACCATGAAGATTCCTGATCTCTAGTGTTAGACTTTCTGATATGTCACTTTGTACATCTTGTAAATAGTTTTTGACATCTTAAATGTCATTTTGCAAAATGTAATTACACTAATATCCGAGATGTAGTTTCATGAAAACAAATTACATTTTGACTTTAGTCAAAGTTAGGTGATATTTTCCTAAATTAGCTCACCTAACTTTCCTAGATTTACTCTTCCCTCTTTTTTATAAATATGAGGGATTTCTATTGTAAGAGGAGCCTTTAGTTTTTGCAACGAAGTGCTGCTCAATTTGCAACAAATTGTGAAACTTTGTGTTCATGTTTTGTGAATCTAAATTTGATCAATAAAGGAAGAAATTGCATACCAGACTTTGCGTTGGATCGATTGTCTCTTGAATTTGATTGAGATTGGTGATGATTAGTTTATGAAATCTGAAGGAATTCAAGTGATTCTTGTGGACTTTGTGTCGCATTTCTAACTTGAATTTGTGTTTATGTTTTAATGTTTTGGTTGAAAGATCTACAAGACTTTGAGCTTGGAATCTCTCATGCTGTTCGAATGAATTGCTGCATCTAAGAAGACTTTGCGCTTCTAATGCAACAAACTATATTGTTCTCACAGATTTGTAGTTGAAAAGAATACGAAACGACTTTGCGCCTTCGTGAGCCTTACTTGTTTCCATTTTTCTTTTGTTATAATCTTATCTGATACCTCTAAGCTGTGTTTTGCCAAGATAGGGAATCAGTTGTACTGCTTTTGGTAAGTTTCTAGTACTTTGAATTAAGAACGTTTTCAACTGTGAAGCATTATACACATCTCTGAAAAAAGAGAGAATGATGAATGCGACACACACCCCCCACTTCGTAAATACTGTAAATATTCTGTAAATACTCTAGCTGGTTTCTAATTGTAAGAAGGGCACTTCCCCTTGCTGAGAGGAGAGATTGAATCTCACATAGTTGTGGTTGAAGTCCTAGTTGTGTAATCTATTGAAAAAACTGATTACATAATTTTCACCCAACACTTTGAAATCTTTATGTGCTGCAAAAGCCAAAAACATTGATAGCCTCTATTCTTGCCACTAGAGCAAATGTCTCATCAAAATCTATTTCTTCAACTTGTGAATAACCCTTTCATACAAGCCTTGCTTTGTTCCTTACCACTTCTCCATTCTCATTTAGTTTGTTTCTAAACACCCACTTAGATCCAATTATGTTTTTGTTTGCAGGCCTTGGGACAAGTTCTCAAGTTTGATTCTTCTCAATCTGCAGTAGTTCTTCCATAACTTTCATTCAATTTTTATCTTTGCATACCTCGATCACTGTTTTAGGTTCAACTTCAGAAAGTAAACATAGATTTACCTCTTCTTTAGTAGTTTTCCTTCTTGTTAGTACACCTTTGCTCCTGTCTCCAATGATCTGTTATTTGGAATAATTTCTTTGCACATACTTAGGGGTTCTAGGGGTCTTTTCCAAAGCTTCTTCATCTTCTTCAAATTGTATTTCCTTTTCCTTAGCTTTTCCTTTTTCTCTGCAATCAGGTTTATTTGATTCATATCCATCTATCACCACTGAGTTCCAAAAATCTTCATCAACCTTGACACTTGCACTCTCAACAATCTTTCTTAGTCTTTTATCGTAGTATCGGTAGGCTTTGCTTTTAGTAGAATATCCAAGGTAGATTTTTTCATCTGACCTTGCATCAAACTTTCCCAAATTTTCATCTCTTTTGATATAGCATTTGCTTCCAAACACTCTGAAGTATTTAACAATAGTTATCCTTCCATACCGCAACTCATAGGGAGTCTGTGTTGTTTGTTTTTGCTTAAACTCTGTTAAGCATGTAAATATCAGTATGAATTGCTTCTCTCCAATAGACTTCTAGTAGGTTAGCTTCTTTCATCATAGTCCTTACAACTTTTTGAACAGTCTTGTTTTTCCTTTCAACCACTCAATTTTATTGAGGAGTCCTAAGGGCAGACAATTGCCTCTTTATGCCATGATTCTCACAAAACATGTTAAATTCATTGGACATGAACTCTCCACCTCTGTCAGACCTCAAACATTTGATCTTCAAATCCATTTCATTCTCAACCATAACTTTAAATGCTTTGAATCTATCTAGGGCTTCAAATTTGTCTTTAAGAAAAGTAACCCATGTCATTCTAGAATAATCATCAATAAAAAGCATGAAATATTTATCACCTTGAATACTTCTTGTTCTTGTAAGACCACAAAGATCTGTATGCACCAATTCTAGTAATCTGGTAGAAGATTGTTCTTTTCCTTTGAAACTTCTTGTTTGTTTTCCAATTCGACATTCCTTATAGACAACATTGATAGGCTTTGTAATCTTTGGCAGATCTCTCATTGCTCGAACTGAATTGATTCTCATCAAATTATCAAAATTAATGTGGCACATCCTTTTGTGCCATAACCAACTTTCATTGGTCCGAGTCATAAAACAATGACCATCAATACCCTTAAGCTAATAAACATTTCCATCTATCTTTCTTCTAGCAACAATCACAATTCTAGACCCTTTTCTGATCTCACATCCATCATCCTGAAATATAAGATTGTATCATTTATTACACATTTTTCCAACACTCAAGATTATGCTTTAAACCCTTTACAGAGTAAACATCTTCAGTATTATGCTTTCCATCAAAACTAATTGAACCTATCCCACATATCTTAACACCTGAATCATCACCAAATCTAACAAGTTCATCTTACTTTTCAAGTTTAACAAACTCACTCTTATCTTTAGTCATATGATTTGAGTAACCACTGTCAATGATCCAATAGTTCTTATTTTGTCTAGCATAAAAAGTAGATACCAAAGCACCTTCAGTCTTTTCCTTTCTCTCTGGAGGGCATTCCTTCACACATCTTTCAAAGTTAGCAGAAATAGATTCATCTTTTAAAGCCATGAACAAGCATTCATCAGCATCATCTCCATAATCAGATTCATCATTAGAAATAATTGCATCTTCTCTAACATAATAGTTTTCTTAATCATCTTACCTTTATTCTTGTTTTTGTCATTCACAACTTTATTTGGGCATCTTGAGGTATAATGACCTATCTTTCCACAACTAAAACATTTGAAAAACAACTTACCTTTGTACTTACCAGTACCTTTTCTCATCCTTCTTAAGTTAACCTCCACATCATCAATATCTTCTTGATTTGGTTCTTCAATTTTCTCTATTTTTGCAGCCTTAAAAGCAGTCTCAACTTTTGCACTATTATTTGGACCAAATTCTCTCATTTCAAATGTAGTTAAAGATCAATACAATTGATCTCTAGTGTACTTGTCTAGATTTGCAAATTCCTTAATAGCAGAAGCTTTGTGACATCAAGCTTTAGGTAGGGTTCAAAGAATTTTCTTTACCATTTTTGATTCCTTGACTTTACCTCCAATACCTCTGATGGAGGTTACCACTTTATCTACCCTTTGCATGTAGCTTGTAATGTTCTCATCTTTAGAGATCCACAAGTTCTCAAATGCGATTTTTAGATTCTACATCTTAGCGTGTTTGACAATTTCATCTCCTTCATAAATACTTTCCAACTTTTCCCAAATCTCTTTACAGTTTTCAGATTCATAACTTTCACCAATTCAAAATTTGTAAGACTACTCAAGAGAGCATAAGTTGCTTTACTATTGGTTTCATAGGGTTTGAGTTTAGTTTCAGTGCTTGGACCATTTTCAAGCATATTGTATCCATCCTTAATCGATTTCCATATGTCATATCCCACATATTCCAAAAAGCCTTCCATCCTTGTCTTCTAGAATGCATAGTTCATTCCATCAAACATAGGGATCTTCTTGTGCACCATCCTGGATCTACCTTAAGTAGTTAAGCTTTCTCCAAGGATCCTTGCTCTGATACCAATTGTTGAAATGCACAAGACAACTGAGAGGGGGGGTGAATCAATTGCACCTTAAAACTT
Organism: Sequoia sempervirens; assembly: GCA_007258455.2. Classification (NCBI taxonomy): domain Eukaryota; kingdom Viridiplantae; phylum Streptophyta; class Pinopsida; order Cupressales; family Cupressaceae; genus Sequoia; species Sequoia sempervirens. The sequence goes on along the minus strand of VDFB02000015.1, from coordinate 565,777,122 downwards.
CAAAACCCTCATTAACATTCAGATCCACATTCATTCATTAAACCCTTAAATTTGTTATGATAAATTAGCATGGAAAGAAAATAATAGAAACTAAAATAGATTAACACCATACACAAGAGAACACCAGATTTACGTGGAAAACCCAAGAAGGGAAAAACCACGGTAATGATTAGCTCACAATATAAGTAATATCAATATCAAATACAATAGGGCTCATTGCTCAAAAAAGAAAGGCTCACTGCCAAAATAGAAAATAAGATAGAGAATGAATGTTACACAGAGAAAAAACATTTCAATGCAACAAAGAATCAACCACAATGACTTTTACACCTTCGCAGTCGAATTGAAGAATTGTAGCCACCTTCTGCTCACTGCATGCAGTAAACTAACACTTGAAAGCTCGCACTGCACTTCTCAAATTTTCACTCTACAACTCTACATTTCACATCATTCCCATCACATAGCTATCTTTCATCTATCTTATCATCCTTCAACAACTCAACTCATACTTATTACCATCTTCAACCTTGTAACCCTCTCTAAGGTCGGCTATGCACCTCAAACGTGCAAATTCAAATTAGGTCGATGCCAAAACACTTCTGTGGCAGATAGAAGTGAATGTGGACCACAACAAAATTTAATTGGGACCCAAATCAACAACACCACTCAACCACACGCTACCACAAACAATATTTATCCTTTGCATGTAGTGTAAACACTAGGTCAGTCGTTACCCGTGCAAACACCATTGAACTTTTAAGTACACGCTTCTTCAAACCCAAGGATGACTTGTGAACCACACTCCATGCTCAAACATAATCTAGAATATTTCACAAATACGTTGAAATCCAAAAAACTCCTTCACAACAACTTCCACCTGAAGAATTTATAAATGTGTACATTCAAACAACTTTGCCATATACTATTACTTGAAAAACCATCTTTTGTAGCACAAAGCCTCAAACCCTCTTGCTGAGGTAAACGACTAGCATCATCAACACACCTTCAAAATCATAAGACCTAAAGCATAACTGTGGAGAAACGTGAAGTAGAAATATTTCTCCCAAACACTTCTGCAATGCACAGTCACACACTAGTGAACACAACTTCAATTGTACGACAATCCAACATACCAACTCTTGAATATACCACCTCTAAACACCTCTCACCAACATATTTGAATCGCATAGGCAGATGTTCAACCTATAAGAAATGCGGAGCAGAACCAAAACACAACTATGTAACCCAGAATACCACTACAACATATTGTTTCCTCTTTTTATCAAATTTTCTCAAAAGCACTTGGAAACTAAGCACCAGAGACACATCCTCATCATTTTCAACACTTTCACAAACATAGAGAGAATCTTATCAAAGCAACAATCTCAACACAATTGCAATCCCTCTAGTGTTGCTCTATTAATGACAACATAATGCAACTAATTAAAGCATAGATAATATCAATTGCTCATACTTGCAACTATCTCATTCATCAATGACAACACAAACTTGTTGACATCAATGATAACACTAACTGCTCATACTTGCAACACAATATTAGTAACTACAATAACAATTCATACCAACAGTAATGAAAATCAGATGAATACAATGCAATTGAAGTCCATGTCCAATGAAGCTCAAATACAAACTTCATATGGGATCGCCGCTAAAAATACTAGGGTTTTCATCTTAGTATTCCCATGCTTGAACCCAAGTGCTCAAAACAAATTATAAAAGGAATTTGGTTAAGTGTAGATGATGATCCTAAATGAAAATATTAGATTTTTTATAACCTCCACAAACAAAACAGATTGGCCACCAAGCACATCCGCAACTTCAAATTTGAATAGTGATCATGTGCCGAAAAGATTTCGTTTTGAAAGTTATGGTGCCAAAAACAAACTATGAGAAACAATATGACACATGTTCGTAAGTTAAGAGTGTAACAAGAACACAAGCAAACATATTAGGAATCAAGTGTTGGCCATAGTACATGGCAGCAAAAATGTTTGGGGAAAAATTAGATTTAAAAAAACGTAAAAAATTGTAGAAAAAGAGAAAAACTACTTAAAAACAAAAAATTAAGGGCATTTCCATAGCATAGAGATATAAAGAGCAAATAAAATAGAGTTTAACCCATGAATTGTAGAAAATAGGGTTTTGTTGTTTATATTCATGTTGCTAATTATATTGCATTGCACAAAGCATACTTCATAGTGCATAAATAATAACTAGATGGTTACAATTGACAAATTTTCAATTATAATATAGTTTTTACAAAGTCAACCTATAAACTAAGAACAAAGTTCCAAAAAATCAAGCATAGCCAATGATTCTTGCTACTACAAATAGAGCTATATTAGAGGGTTGCAGGTCCTACTAACAAAGCTCCTAGTTCAGAGTCTCTCCTGCGTTATTCAACCTCATGACTATCCAAGTTGGCCTCTAGGATCTCAAAATCCTCATGCTCAAGAAAGTTATTGAAAAGACGGTTTTCCTTTGTTGAGAAAACATTGTAAATTACAAAATGGGAATTAATTGGTTCATATTTGTGATTTAACAGTACTTGCAATTTCTAGAAGAAAGCTATATCAAGAGTGTGAAAGGGGAATTATATGATAGAGGAGGCAATTATAAAGTTCAACTTAATAGGTTTTGAATCAAATAGCTCAAGATAGAGTAATAGAAAATTCTTTTGAAACAAAATCTTAAATCTCAAAAGACCATAAATGATATTGAAATGTTTTCATTGATAACTATTTTAACATATATGTAAAAGAGTAAAGGGAGTGTTAAATGTTTTTCCATTAGATAATAAAGAGCTGTTAGTACAAAAGAAAAGAGCAACTATTTGAGCCACAAATTTTGCTATTATTATTCAAATAAATTTTCTTTGATTTTGTGTATAAGTGGATGGAGTTAAAAACATTGATGGACTTTGAGTTGAGAAATTGAGAGATTATAGGTACAAGTTTCAATGGAAAATCAAAGAACAAGGAGCATTCCCTTTCAATAGGATAGTTGTTGAAATCTATATGGATCATTAAAGAGAAAATATGAGGTCTGCTTCGGGAGGTATTACAATAAGCCCACAAGATTAGGGCATGACTTTTCTCAAGGCATGTATTAGTTTTCCTAATACCTATTTAATATGCATGGAATGTTGCACTATATATGTCTAAAGCATTATTGTACTACTATTGTACTCCTTGCAAGCCTTCTAAACCTCCATGTATATGATGATCCTAAATGGAATGTAGTTCCCTAACAAGTGCAGCGCATGCATTTAAGCAATGAGTTTCACCAATTAACAAAGCATTAAGCTTGTAGAATATATAGGAAATTTTAATATAACCAAAATAATCTTTCATTTTGATATAAAATGTTGTTATAGTTCATTTTTTTCAACACACGCTGATTTTTATCTTTTTGATTGGAATCATTATGCTTCTAATTCCACAATGTCTATATACTATTATGTATATATTTATGCTTCCCATTTGATTATACAATTGTCATACTCTACCCACTTGTCATTAAAACTTAATGGCCAGTGTCAAATTGAAGCTCCAAATTATCACTTTGTTAGCATCTAAAAAGGAAATTTATCCCAACCTAACCTTTATAATCTAAACAACCGCCTTGGTATTATTGTTGACAATAGAAATGTTAAAATTCTTTTGAATAGTCGAGATCACAAGAATTCCAAGATAATAAACTTCTTTAGGTTGATATCAAGCCAATAGAGTTTCTGTTCAGTTTAGTTTGAATTTCTATATTTAATTTTGGCAAGTACTCTTATAAGGTTCAAATATGTTAAAAAAATAAGATAGAATTTTTACTTAGTATTTATGATATTGTCTACTATTTCCCACTAAATTGTGTCTTTGGATTTATATACATGGAAAGAATTACTATGAGCCTAAGCCAAATGATAGTAGTGTGGGATATAGAGAAAAAAACAACACATCGCTTAACCATTCCATTTTAATGTCCTTAACATCACACATAGAAGCATACCAAAGAAAATGTCTCTATTTTAATATCCTTAACATCTATTAGAAATATACGTCCATTCAAGGTTGCCTATACCTGCAATTTACCTCAGAAACCTAATGAAATCGAGTGAATCTTTGATGGTAAACTATGCCCCAACGACCAACACACAATTTTTTTGTGATTTAAACCCTTAAAAATCGTTGAACATCATGACTGATCAAATGGGGATATTTTTGGGGAACTTGACCGTTGAACATTTTGTTGCCATTTTTGCAAAGAAATTGACCGTTGGTTTTCCTTCGCACAAGACTTCACATAGAAGATATTTTTGTGGGAAAAGCTAATGATATTCGAGATCTCTAGCACCTCAAAAACCGAGTTATTATTTTGTAGTAATTTCACATTCTATTGAATGTCAGTTTTGACTTAACTCTTTTGGTTGTTGGAATCATAACCACTTTGTAATTTTTGTTTTGTGTTATGAGTACAGACATAAAGTGCAAAAACAAGGCAAATCATGTTTCTCCATTAGCGACTGGGAGAAAGTCTGAATAAAATAAACACTATGAATTATAACATTGGCCATATGAATTTTATTTTTTTTACCAATATTAGATAAAAGATATATAACAAATGTGACATCTATCATATGATATATTTTTTAACCAATATCAATAGATGCAAAATGTTTGGACCTCTAGGGTTGTAACATAACACTAGTATATATATCTTCAAGATAATCTATAAAATACGTCGAAAGATATCGCATTGTTTATTTTTTTAAATAAACAAAAAATCATTGTATGATTTATTAGAGGGGAAAAACAAAAATTATTGCAATTAAATAATGAAAATAGTTTTTTTTGATACTTTTTGTTTTAAAATAATTGAAAAATCAATAAAAAATCATTGCACATGGAAATAGAAAGTAGATTTTTGTTTTTCTTTCATGGATTTGCTAACCATATATGTCGTGTTGTCATTGTAGAATTACGTCTATCACATAATAATAAAATATGTATAGTAGTTATTATTATTATGTTGATAGTAGTTATTATTATACAACGGGTAAAAGCACAAAGTTGCTAACTAAAAATAAATTTTGGTCAAATATATGATCTAGTAAGATTCATTCTAGATGCTTTCACAACTTTTTCAACTAAAATTGTTGGCTAAAAATATATGGAGCACCACTTTGAGTCCAATTTACCTAATGTAAATAACATTTTTAATGTAAATAACATTTTATTTTAAATATAAAAATACCCTTTTGTAGATCCATGTAGTTTTCAAAAATATATTTAATTTAATAGTTTAATTATTTTTAATATTTAATATTTTATTTTTACTAAAAGTAGGTTATCATGCACTAGATGAAAGAATCTATTTCAAAATGGTATATTTTTTTTTCCATTTTAGATAAATATTTAATATGAAAGTTGACGTCAATAAAAACAACTGTTTTTTGATTCACACACATTTTAATATTTATTAAAAAATATGTATTTATCAAAATTGAAAAAAAATATATCCATGCAATTTAAGTTATAAATACACAAAAAATTTGAAAGAAAAAAAAAAAATTTACTATAAAAAGTTTGACGTCTCATGCAACTTCATTTTTCAACATTTTATCAGCAACTAAATTATAGTGTTAATTAAAAAAATAGTATCTTACTAATATTAAAAAAACTAACCCCTAAACCCTAATTAATAATAGTTCTTAAAATATATATAAAAAAGATTTACTAAAAATCAAAAAACAAATCCATAAATATCTTTTATCTGATTATTTATTTAGAAAAATTCCTAAATTAAAATTAAAAAATTTAAAATTTAAAAACATGAATTTACTATCTTTTTATGTAAAAATGAAAATTTATTTGAAAAAACAAATCCATAAATATCTTTCTAAACATATATCTAATTATTTATCTAGAAAATTCTCTAGATTAAAAATAAAAAATAAAAAATTTCAAAACATAAATTTAGTATCTTTTTATGTAAAAATGAAAATTTCTTAAAATATATATAAAAAAGATTTACTAAAAATAAAAAAACAAATCCATAAATATCTTTCTATCTGATTATTTATTTAGAAAAATACCTAGATTAAAAATAAAAAATAAAAAATTTAAAAACATGAATTTAGTGGAAAATTTTATATACATATTTCAAAAAAATCATATTTTAAAATTAGAAAAAAATTTGAAATTTTAAAATAAAAAAAGCAAAAATCTAAAAAACAAACATTGTAATTTGCTTATAAATACAATGCAGTTCCCATTAATTCATTTGCAGCAAGGAAGACCATGAAGGAGATTTACAGATTTTCACAACCAAAATCAAGGTATTAAAAACATGTAATATATTTTCAAATTTTGAGAAAATTATAATTTCTTGATTTTCATTTTCATACAAGTTTTATTTTTTAAATGAAGAGATTTCTTCCTTTTTTATGAAATGCAGATCCAATTGCTGTATATTATTACTGCTGTAAATTTTGAAATAATTTTTGACATGTCTACCGAATGCAATTTTAAACTACTTTGACCTGTGGAAAGAGGGTTTACCGTTAGTACATGGTAGACATGTCAACAGTAGTTTAACAATAGATTTAAAAATTAATAATAGATTTAAAAATAGATTTTAAATAGTAGCTTAACCCTAATTAATTTAAAAATTATAATAATAGTGAACAACATTGCTCCAGTTTTGAGAAGACTCCTGTTCAAATACAAAAAATTGATGAAAGCAGGGATTTGACCATTTACAGTGTATAAGGTTATAATATATTTTTCCCCTGTTTATAGTGTACAAGGTTATAATATATATTCCCCCTTGCTTTTAATGGTATATATTTTCTTTATAGAACTGTATTGATTCTGGATGCCTAGAATAATTTGACACGGTTTGAAATCCAATGTCTTCAATACACAAGTCACAAGGATTGACACTCCAAAAAGCTATAGTTGATATAGGACTCACTAAAAGACCAGATTGACATTTGTAGCAATTTCACGTGTAAAGTCTTTCAAAAGACTACAAATTATGTCGCCCTTCACATATGATAGATATGAAAAAATGAAGAAAGGAAAACAACTAGCAAAGAGGAAAGCAGAACAAGAAAGGCTGAAAGCCTTAGAAATCAATTAATTTGAAAAATATTGCTAAATTAATCATGTAATTACTATTTTATTCTTCGATGCAATGTGTTCAATTGGTATTTCTATTTTTCGTAATGACTTCATTAAATTAAATAAACCTTTATTGTAATATGTAAATGCTCTATATTTTCCAATAGTGGCATGGTGCGATGGTTATGTTGCTATGTTATTCTTTCCATCAAGGTTTCAACCCCATTAGGGTGTGATTGTTGAGAATTTATATTGGGGATGAGGCCACACAATTGTGACCTCATCGGTTTATACCTCTGAGTGAAATTTTTTTACCCCTCTTATTAAAAAATTAAATGTAAATGCTCAATATTATGATTATATACATTATATATTTAAATATAGTACATTTTAAGATATATCTTAAACATTATATTTTTAAAAAATATTACTATGATAATATATAATATATCTCAATTAATATTGTCATGTGTTTGTTTCCTGCAGCGCTGTCGCTGAAACTAGCATATATAAATTATGTTGGCAATATTTATCATTCCCTCCATTGTATGGCTATAAATTTCATTTATTTTCTTACTATAATACAATGCTACAATACCAAGGGGCTTTTTGAATTCAATATTACATTATATGCATTAGAAGAATTTTGTGTATATAGCTTTTAAATCAGACCCCTTCAACACGAGCAAAGGAATGACTAATGAGCTCTCTCTTTTTCGGCCAAAAATATCACCTCTTTGGGAAAATCTTGGGTCTTGAAAATATTCCTTCTAGGTACAAGACGTGTGCCTATTTGCGCCATAGCATCTGCCAAGTGGTTTCCTTCTCTGTAAATATGTTTACATTTTAAATCATCGATTTTTTTACAAAGTAATTGTGCTTCCTGAATTAGATCAGAAATTTCCTCATTCACACGACTTTCATCTTTAAGAGCGTTCACAACACTCATACAATTTCCTTCAATTTCTAAGCTTGTGCATCCATATTCTGCAACAAGCTGGATGCCAGTAAGTAATGCTTTTGCTTCAACGTATAAACTCGACTTATGTCCATAGACTTCTATGTACACATCCAGAGTATATCCTTCGTGATCTCAAAGTGCTCCTCCCCCTCCTGCTCTTTGAGCATAACACTTCGAAGCCTCGTCAAAGTTTAGCTTGATCCAGTTCTACCTTGGTCTCTGCCATTTCACTTTTGACCTTGTGACTCTGTCGACTCTTGAGTTCACCATTCTCTTCAAAACCAACATGTTGTTATGCTTTGGAAAGATGAAGAGATGAGAATCCCTCACCTGCGAAGAAAAGGGGAGGAGGAGAGTTTCCCCTCAACCAGATAATACTGTTTGCAAAATATAGAGCGAGCACGAGGAGTTAAATTGTGAGTGTGCAACAACAACTGTCAACTGTCAAACCATATCAACAGAATAATACATTTTCACATAGGCAGTGTTGTTTCATCTAGGTAGTATAGGTCCACGTATTGAACTGTCCACGTATTGACTCATGGACCTATGTTTTCAGACATGAATTTTTTTCTAGAATGAATGGTCCACTTAGATAGCATTCATTCTATCTCTCTTGGTAGAAATAGTTCTTGGTGGTTGTCTTTGTCTCTATGATTCCCTTCAAGATTGCAACCTATGTGAGCATATGATATTCCTTCTAGTGGTAATACTATGGTTGGCATTCCCTAAGTTGTGAATCTTTTGTCCTCGACTAGTGCTCTCTTGGAGACATTAGGCACAATGTTCCCTAAGGAGAGACCTTACATGAACTAAGAAAACCCCCTTTTAATATGTTTTATCTTATTTGCATTTTGTTCGTGAGTGCTTAGCATAACGCAGCTTGCTAGCCTTATGAAGCTCGAAGTTCATATTTTTGTGGTGCCTTATCAAAGTTGTCGGAGGTATAACTTTGGTATGGCGCAGTTCATTTGATTGTAGGAGGTATAACTTGGGGAAATTAAGGATATATACCTATAAATACAAGGTTATTTTATCAAATCAACTAGAGGTTTTCTAGAGATTTGTCAAGAGAGATTTCACAAGAGAAAATATTATTGTGAAACTAAAAAGTTGAGGATTTCATTAAGTTGCTTAAATTAAAATTTTCAAATGTAACGGGTCCTAACAATTAGTCAAAAGAAATAGTAGTATTTGGAAAAATGACTTTAAATTTTTTTTGTCATGTTATCTTTGATTATTATTTATGTGTGCATTTCAAAGTATATCTTTTAAAAAAAAAAATAATAATGACAAAATTGTTTTCTAAAAATTAATAATTAAAAAATATTGACGTAATCAATATCTAGTTTAAGATATTATAATTAAAGGGGTAAGGATCATGGCACCATTAGGAAAAAAACTCAAGGATTGGACATAAAGTTACACACATGAATATTAGTTAGTGAGTTGTCCTTTCTTTGATAAAATGTCACCATAATTTTGAGCTACCTTCACAAAATATTGCAAGGAAATACTTTAATGTCAAACTTCACATATATAGCGTAAAGATAAAGCCATGGTTTTCACTGTTCTTATTGGTAGGAATGTAAGGATTTTAAGGATTTAAGGCATCTAAGGATGGACTTTTTCAAACGTACAATAGAAATATTTGGAAGAGCAACGATACTTGACAAAAGGCCAGAGCAGTTGCCAGTAGAAACATCATGTGTTGAAGGTGACTTTCCTTTTTAAAATTTTAAAATTAAAACGAACAACATATATAAACATATAAACAAAACACCCATATTCACTCTTTTCATTTCTCATAGCATCGAATTGAGTCCACAAATTACGAGGTTGATGTAAAACATAATTTCGTGGTTTATGAACAACTTATTTAAGTAATCTGTCTCAAAGAATTTTTTGGGAATGTTACAAAATATTCTAATAAACATTGACCAAGCCTTTTTCATCACAAATGTGCAGCCTCATCCCCAATATAAATTCTCAACAATCACACCCTAATAGGGTTGGAACCTTGATGGAAAGAATAACAACATAGCAACATAACCATCACACCATGCCACTATTGGAAAATATAGAGCATTTACATATTACAATAAAGGTTTATTTAATTTAATGAAGTCATTACGAAAAATAGAAATGACAATTGAACACATTGCATTGAAGAATAAAATGGTAAATACATGATTAATTTAGCAATACTTTTCAAATTAATTGATTTCTAAGGCTTCTGTATTCTGCTTTTCTTCTTTGCTAGTTGTTTTCCTTTCTTCATTTTTTCATATCTATCATATTGAAAGGGTAACATAATTTGTAGTCCTTTGAAATAATTTACACGTGAAATTGCTACAAATGTCAATCTAGGTCTTTCAGTGAGTCCTATATCTACTGTAGCTTTTTGGAGTGTCAATCCTTGTGACTTGTGTATTGTCAGAGCCCAAGCTAATCGTAATGGTATCTGTTTTGTGCTTCCCCTTTGAATTGGTGCAATTGGTACTATATGCAGATGGCGATCATCAAACAGTATTCCATAATAGCTATCAAACTCAACAAGTACATATGAGGGTGGTTGCGATGGTGCAGTGCCAGGTGAATATGCAATATTTCGTATATATCCAAGTGCTCCATTGACAAGGCCTGCTTCTATCCATAAGTTTGATGTTAACATTACTCTTGCATTATTACTGAGTAACAATTCCATGTCGAGTTCATCGTTCCCACCTCCTTCAATGGAACTTAGGCTTCCGACTTTTATAGCAACACTTCGTACAATAGGATTTGACAATGTATATAATTTTCTTCTATTATGGTTGTGAACATTTTCATTTGTTGAGAACAAATGAACACTGCTTTCAAATTCTTCGTTCTCTGATGCATTGATTCTTTTATTTGTTCTTGACATAAGCAACATCCAATCGTCGATTGTGGGATTTGCATCCTTAATGTTTGTTATAATTTGATGAAATCTTTGTTGTTCTTCATTCTGTCCATCTTGTCAAAAAATATGACTTAATGTAATGACCATTTTGAATTCTTCCCATAGTAGCTTTGCTCGCCTTTTTCTTTCATATGGAGCCCTATCATTTACTGGAGGTAATTGTGCCAAGTCTCCAACTAAAATCATAGATATGCCTAAATATAAAATATTTAATTAAATTGATAACCATGAATTTGTATAGAAGGAAGTATAAAAGAATTGAATAAAAAATATTCTAATTTAAAGTTATCAAAGTTAGCAATTTCAATCTAGAACTCACCTCCAAAACTTTGGTTACCATTTTGTGTGAATGCTTGTCAAAGTCTAAAATCTATGTTTTCAAGCAACCTCTCTCCAAGGAAACTCATTTCATCTATCAATATGTATCTGACATGTGATATTTCTTCTTGGAAAGTTGTAAGTCTTGTCCCTTCTAGTTCATTGAAATATTTGATTGGAATTCTTAGCTTTGAATGAATGGTTGAAGCACCAATGTTGAATGTTGCAACTCCAGTAGGCGTGAGTATAAGTAGAGGAGATTGTTGGGGAGAAGAATTTTTTTCTAGTGCTTGAGTAATGGCACCAATCACATAAGACTTACATGTTCCTGCAGTGCCTTGAATTATCATGTAGAGGGGCATTTTGTTTTCATTTGATTGGTAATGTGACATGATAATGTTGACCACTTTTTGTTGTTGCTTGCTGAGATTTGTGGAGTCAACACATTATGGAATATCATCGTGAATGAGGCAACCATGAAATTTCATATTGTTGATGAAATTTATTGCCTCATTTGTATAATCCCGACCCTTGAATCCATGACACCAATCTGTCTGTTTGTCTATATCTCTTCTAACCAACATATCTATCTCTAAAACTTGCAAGATTTGGCCATGATGAAGTTGAGATATAATTTCCCATTCATGTTCTGTTGTGGTTCATTCACCATTATCATTCATTTTTGAATCAAATTCACTAAGGATGTCATTATCTTCAAGAGGTGATGTTCATTGTAGATGCCATGGATGATAGTTGAAGTTTTCCCACTTTTCCACTATTGAGTCATTGTCATGGCCAATATCCCTTTGAATGTCTCAGAATGGTTTGTAAAGTATCAGCTCAAAGAAACAAAAATCTATCCATTTTTTTGAGTAACGTGCTGGGATTGAATAAAATCTAGGAAACACTCTTACCACGACAACATTTTCTCTTATATTCCATTTGTTTTCTCCTTTTCTTTTTCACTTATATATGCATGATTTTTCCACATCAATAAGTGATACAACTTCCATACTGAAAGGCCTATTCTTGTATGCGTCAATAAATGTTATGGTTTGTTCTTCATTGATATCTTCATTATTTAAAACCACACGTTTGAAGACCTCATTAGACACATTTAAGTTGAAAAACCTTCTACTGCTCTCCGCTAGCGGAAGTTCCAAGAGCATGTGGCTTGTTTCTTGTGCTTCAATATCCATTTCAATTATTGTTTCGATGAGAAGCCTCTTATAAGCTCTTGCAACTAGTTCATCAGGGTTCTCAATGTTTTCCAGATGCATCAATATCTGGTGGTATGTTTTAGAGCTCTTTTCTGCTTTGGTTGCATACTTTGCAATATATTTAACTACAACATGTTTGGATAGAATAGGTTGCCAATCAATATTTTCTCTCCATATTTGGAGTATGTATCGATTGTGGCTATTCAACCTGTCATCATTTCTTAATGGTGCAAATATTTTTTCACCAATTTGTATATCATCATATACTTTTGAATGCTCTTTGTTTATTGGCCATGGAGCGTTGTACCTTTAAAAGAAATAAAAAGTAATATCTTTTAAATTTAGTACTTAACTACAATAGTAAATTATGTACAATAATTCTCAAAAAAAATATAACAATATATTTACCTGCAGACAAGTTTTGCTGCCCTTTTTCTTAGACATGCACCCTCTTTACACATCGTGTGTCTTTCAACAGTGTTAAGTATCTCTTCATAGTCCATTGATAAATCTATGTCTGCGAGATGTCTAGTGTTCCTTAGGCATGGATGTTGAGAAAAATTATGGAATGCCTACAATTTATAACACAATGTGTAATTCGATCATTATTTTTTAAATAATTATATATACATTTGATCAAGCATATAATTTTAAATTATTCTAAACATACCTGTATATTCCATTGATGCATATCTTGTCTAGAATTCTATGCATGAACTATATAGTGTAAATAAGTTTCAACATTCCTTCGTTGATCTCCATTTTCCCAATCAATTTTTTCCATATCTGGTGCTCCTTTAATCCATATAAAGCCATGAACATGTGGTGAACCTCTATGTTGCCACTCATATCTACACTAGTAATCTGTAACATTCATGCCTTTTTCAAGTATCTCCTTTCTGAAGTATGTGTGGCATAAATGCATGTATTGTGCTACAATATGAGGGTAGTCAATCACATTTTTCTTTCGCCATGCTTGTGCTTCACATGGATTAGTAGGTGGTGTTCCAGGAATTAATAATAATTACTATCGACGTAATAATAATAACTACTATACAAATTTTATTTTCAAATCTCCCAGAATTCAAGTTGGGACTTCTCTGTGAATTTAAGGGTCGTGGTCTATTAGATAAGTCACTACAATCAAATGGGATACCTTGGTCAACTTCTCCATGAATACATGGAATGGAATGGGTTACGTAAACTCCAGCCAAAAGGGAAAATTAAAAAAATAGTTATGGCTACATTTTCCAAATTTTTCATTTGCTACTGATATTGAACTTTTTCCTTAAAAATTCAAAATAACAATAGTGGATATTGGAGCATGGTAGGGCTCCTGATTGTGTTGTAGGTGCCAATATGCTCTTCAGTCTTCCTATTCAGGTTTTTATTAATTCATGGCACATATGTAATTTCCAAGAGTATAAGAGTTTCAAACAACATTCCACCAAAATATACACATATATATCAAGTTCAAAAATAAAAATATAGCAACAATGTAATTGACATGGCTGATAGTATAGCAACAATAAAATATATATATATTTTTTATATTTTATTTTACTATTGAAATTCACTTTTCGATAGATATGTAATTTGTTGGTACTCAAAGTTGTATTCTCTTAAATCGTTAAAGCAAGTCCTTTAATGCTTGCCATGGCTTTCAAACTCATAGAAAAAGATCTATAATTTATGATAAAGCAAGGACAACAATGGACTGATTTGTTAAGGTGGGTGATGCCTTCTTTGGGTTTACACTTGGCTAGGTCAAGGGAGTATTCCTAAGGTATTGTGGACTTTTATAAAGCAAAGAGTTTGAAGATGTTGCCTTGGTAACCCCTTAATGAAATTTAATACACCTATACATGAAAGTGAGGGTAATAGAAACAACATAATTATAAAAGGAGATTGATTTTGTGGTTCAAAAATGTTGATGAGATGGGAGATCGAGTAGAAAGAAGAAAGGTGCCTTTATCCAACAATGGTGATAGAGTCTTAGGTTTTATGATCCAAAGGGAAACACCAAATTAAACCTAATATGATACTTTAATGAAGACAACAATGAGGATTACACCTCTAGATGTCACATATAAGCTAGGCTTTATGCATATAACATTTCTTGTGTTGCTTTTATAAGATGTCTTGCAAAAGCTTTATAAGGAGTTTTATTGTCTTCCAATTGACAAATTAGTCAAAATAACACTCAAATCAACAAATGTGATTAAGAAGATCCATAAGATCAACATAAATTCATACAATATTCATGGAGACATTCAAAAGATGTTGAATTTGCATAATTAAAACATCCCTTTTGGATTTATGATATGATTTTACACACTTTGGGAGAAAACCATAGAATTAAAATATAGAAAATGCCCTCTTCTCTTTGGTTTGTGCTCTCCAACCTTTTTGCCATCCCCTTCATTGAAAACTTTAGTTAATATGTCTTTCCACACTATCATGCAATCTTGGAAGAAGAACTATGGTTGTTTGCAATTGCAGAGGTCGCCCATGTTTGATTGCATCATCTTCACATGGTTATACATCTAGAACCATGCCTATTACATCACCAACCATATGTTTTTTGCACATAGATCATGTCTTTGAGTTTTCCACAAGTACTAGGAAATGTTTTTGAGCCTTCCTTAGTACGATCATGTCCATTCCTAAGTCATTAATGGTGTTTTGCATTGTGTAGGGAAGTGGATATCCCTTCCTCAATCCCTTGCAAGAAATCGAAGAACATGACATTATGAATTTGACATGCAAGATAAGGTAAAACCCATGAAATTTGCAAGATAAATAATCTAGAACATGCATGAGGTTCATTGGGAACTGTAATGTCCCCTTTTTGGAGGTATCCCTAATTTTTCCCAAAAATAACAATTCCAACAAATGCAATTCAATTAAATTACCAATATAATTATATAAGATTACATAATTGCAATACAATTTAGAGAAAATATTAATTAATTAATATCAAAGCATTAATATCAAGGATCTATGATCATATACAAATAATCTCTATTGAAATCCAAATATCCTAAATTTATTTGTATCTACTTCATAGCTTATTTCCAATAGCCAACCACATTTGGAATTTGATGGAAAAGATTGATATGACATCAAGAGATTGTCCTCAATCAATCCCAAGGGCATGAAATGAGCCTCCGATTCATTTGGCCCCTTGGCCCACAAGTATAACAGGACCTCTAGTCCATCCATCTTGGGGCTTACTTAATGAGTGAACTGATATTGTTGCATCTTCCTATCAAACATTTCACATTGATTTCAAATTTGATTGTTGATGGAATCTTATTCTATTAATTGTTATCCATATATCATTTTATTATGCAATTATTATATATATATATGTTGGGTGAAAACTATGTAATCCCTTTTAACAGATTACAAAAACCTTGATTTCAACCACAGCTATGTGAGATAGAATCTCTCCTTTCGGAAAGGGGAGGTTCCCTTATTATTGTTGGGAAAAGGTGTGTTGTACACCTTGCATTATGTATTTAATGTAATTATTCTTGGGGCCACTAAATGTTACATGCAACATTTAGTGGCCCCAAGAATAATTACATTAAATACATAATGAAAGGTGTACAACACACCTTTTCCCAACATTCTCCCACTTATTGTATACATTGCATAAGGGGAACAAGTAACCTCAAAAAATGAATCAAATGAACAATCCATATAGCCACATATACCATCATGGAATCAAATTGTTCCATGTGCTCCATCAAGATACCTGTAACAAGAATCAAAGTGACCACCATCCAAAGCATGAATGCTCTCGTCCTCCACCATGCCAATGCACAAAGATAAGAAACCATCCAATAGAGAAGCCACACAATCTGTCACAACAAAGCATAAGTCTTGCCTCAATTGATATCCCAAACACAAACACTCAAACCAAAAGTATCAATATGCACCAGTAGATGTCAAGATACACAAACCCAAAGCTGAAATAACACCCACAACAAGTGCCAATTCATCCAACTGTCCATACCTCCAAGGTATCCAAAACATAGTAAACTCATACCATAAACATAGACACCCATAAACTGCAATCATAAACTCCATGTGAAAAACCTATCAAAAAATGGCATACACATCCAAGAGCTCCCACTGCATGTGTAATGCAAATCTGAAAAAGATCAAGGCATACCAATTCTACCAATAACATCATGTAGTAACAAGGAATCATCCACAATGATATCCAAACCTGTATATCAATAACCTGTAAGAAAAATCTCCTACATACACCTCTAAAAGACAACTATGTCAAGTATGCTCTCCTCCACAACACCCTGAAAGAAAAGCTATAACAACACCCAACCGTTCAATCACCAAGATCAAAGATAGCATATGTATCATATAATCAACATGGATGCAAGCCTCTCATAACCAAAGAAGATCAAACTAAATCCATTCCCAATGAAGGAAATAAGCCCATTACATCTCCTAAACTCAACATCAATGAGTGTAATCACAATGCATAAGGAGATAAACGTGCCATCACTCCTCAAATGAACCCTCCAAAACCATATATCCATAGCTCAAGATCCTTATGCATGAGAAGATAAAGCATAAAACAAAAAGCACCTGAAAGTAACAATTGGCAATACCTCTCAAGTGAAACTGTCGAGTAGACCAAGAGTGAGGAATGAAAATGCTCCTCCAAGACATCCAAGTCATCATGACTTGTCCAAAAACACTCTCCTCATAGGTCCATGTTGAACTCATGTCCAACCATGGTGTAGTCTCCTCAAACTCTCTGTTGAAATCTCATCAAGAGTAACCATCTCAACACATGTCTCTAATCATAAGAGAACTCAAACCTCACCTATGTCTCCAAGTATCCATGAGTACCTGTAACCAACCAATCCATACCAAACTCCAAATGCAATATAGCACCATCATGAAATAATCAAGCAAATGTTGATGTACTCAATACCAAGAGAACCACACAAGATCAATGTCATATATCCAATCACGAATCAAGAACATAACCATGACATCATGATCTAACCATCTCCTTATAGGAGATCACATGCACCATAACATATATATACATCCTGGTCTCAAGAAAACATGTAATATGCCAAACTCTAAATGCATATCAAGAGTAAACCATGACATCATAACAAATACACTCTAAACCAAGAAACCATATCTCCAATCACATGGAGATAACCTTACTAATGATGCATCCATGTCACTGTCGATAACTCCCACTGAACTATGGTACCAAGTCACACATGGCATCGTGACTACCATCCTTTCCATGAAGATTACTCTGAAACATGAAGCAAAGAGTTATCACAAACAATATTAGCTGAAATAACCAATACATCATTACTATCATCCGAGGACTCCTCTATAGAAGAATCAAAACTTTCTTTCTTGTTCTTACAATCCTTCTTCACATGTCCCAGTTTCCCACAGTTCCAACACTTTACCTTACTTCGTCCTTCTGACTTACCCTTCCCTTCCTTGTTTCCCTTAGGCTCCTTTTTCTTAGGCCTACCTTTTACAAACAAGGCATCTTGGATTTCCTCCTTAGACTTCCTCCTCATCTCCTCTGACAAGAGAGTAGGAATAATGTTGTCCATCTTTGGATCTACACCATTACCACTAATTGCAACAATTAGATTTTCCCAAGAATTTGGTAATGAACAAAGTAATAAAATGCACTTATCCTCATCCTCTAGCTTTACATCTACAGATGCTAACTGACTGAGAATTAAATTGAAAGCATTTAAATGTTGTGCAACAGATTCACCATCTTTCATTTTCAATGAATACAACTACCTTTTTAGATACAACTTATTGGTGAGACTCTTAGTTTGATAAATATCCCCTATTATTTTCCATAATTTATATGCACTGGTTTCCACTAAAATATTTAAAAGAACAACATCAACAAGACATAACCTAATTGTTCCTCTTTCCTTCTTATCTAACTTAGCCCAATCTTCATCTGAAATAGTTGTAAGTCTTTGTCTAATTATTAACTGCTAACCATGATCTCTTTCTTCAAAAGATCTTCCATTTTAATTTCCACATTTCATAGTTAGAACCATTGGAACTTTCAATATCTAAACAAATTCATTGTAACAAAACTTAATTCCAAAATCAGAAAATAACAAAAATAATAAAAGCTCCTACTAAGCCAAAAAACCTCCAATCTTTTAAGAGAAAGGCATCCCAATACTCTACCCAACCTCAGCTTGATACCAAATGTTGAAAAATGAGGTGTTTTCTTAGCTTAATACTCTGTAAAACTTTAATATTGCTGATCTAAATAAGCTTTTCCTTTTGTTACTTATTCTTTGTGGGTGATTATCTTGATTAATCCATTTTACTGTTGTAGAATGTAGACAAAAGTTGATAGAACGAGACAGGATATTAGAAATATTACACAAGATGTAAATACAGAAACCCTTTCGAAAAAAAAACTCCACCAAGAATTATTCTATTATTCAATCTCAATTACTATTACCTATTTTTCACCAATACGAGCTCAAACGTAGAGTTGAATAAGTTCATCATTGATAAGTACATAAATTTTCATGTTTTGCTGATTGAAGTATTCATTGATCATCATAGAGATCAATTTACATCTGAATCATAGTTTTATTGTGCAAGCATTTGAAACATAAAATTGAGAACTTGCATAGTAATGCCTTTTATTCATTTTGTAAAAACACTGAATCTCGCACAAGCTATGAGAGAAACTGAATTTGATTATGACAATCAAATAATGAATACACAATTCAAGGACAAACTACACTACTGAAAATAACATAAGCGCAAAGAAGAGGATCAATTCATCATTGCCTGTAATGATGAATCACTTTCATTGGTGTCTTCAATTGTCACGTCTCCAAGCTATTGCAGCCTCGTTTCCTCGCTCCATGAACCTACAAAATTATAAAGGAATGGCATTAGAGGTGTACTCTAAGCAATGATGAATTACATTCTGCCTTATGCCTATGCTACCAACATGAATGTAATTTGCATTAAATCAAGCATTCACTAGATGAAAGGCTAATAATCAAGAAAAACATAATTCAATGGAAGCTTTTAGCTTCTTTTATTTTACTAATATGTTTGTTTCAATGTGCAGGAACAGGTTCATCATGTTCGAGATCATTTTATCAGATATGTGGAGTAAAAACGGCCCCACAAGGTAGAGCCCTATATCAAGCATATATCTCTCATCTATTTATATATGAGAGCTTTATATCAATCACAGTCATGAAGTAAGACTGCTATCATGAAATAAATTCAAAGAAAAACTTAAGGTAGTAGCTTTCAAGCCATATGAAGCCATATCACGGTGGAAATTTAATAGAGCAAGTCTATATTCACTCTTTGTTCAAATGCATTGAATACAACTAAAAGATACAATGCCGTTTCATTGTGAGTTTGAATGAAAAAGGACAGTTGAAAACATCATTTATTAATGGAGCCACAGTCATGTTTTGAATGCAGTCAAATTCTCATAGGACAACAAATGCATTGATGACAACCATTATGTCTTGAAAGTAACTAAAGATACATATTGAATTTGGTATAAGCTCACCAAGAATAACATATTGCAGTCATTAAAGAAGCAATGATTAAACATCAAAGGGGCAGTCACATTATGCATTTATTTAATAAACAATAGAGGAAACTTGCATAAGTCTTAAGCATAGAGAGAAAGGGATATTCCCTCTTTGTTATTTTCAAGGAGTTCCAAAGTAGTAGAAACACATGAAATAATCAAGGAGACAAGTCATATACTGCCCTGGATAGAGAGTAGAAGACACCATGCACTGGAGTAGTCAAATCAAGAGCAAGAGATAATTGCATATATTCAAGAAATGATCAATGCAAGGGATGAGAAGTAAAGTTGATCATGCACCAATAGGACAAGCCATAATAGAGCGTCAAGAATCTATAGAGGCGTAATTAACATGGACATTGATGTACCACCTATACACAATATATGCAATAATACAATGATTAAAGCACAATATCATGGCAAATAGTATGTCATTCTTGCAAGTTAATGAACAAATTAGCAATCTCATTTTAGTGCCATACAATATCAAACAGTGAAGAGAAGTCATATGTTACCTATCATACAAATGACAACCCAGGGCATAAGAGGAGATAGTGAAAAAATGAGATCATAGTCATATAGCTCTCAAATATGCAGTGGACACAGTTTTATGTTAGGGAAGATTCAATCATAAAAGAATGAAGTACAACAATAACTCATTCATGCAAAGATCACTTTTTTGTTGCATAATATTCTGAAGCATTGAAAAGAAAATATAAAACCTCATTTTTTAATCGCTATCTTCTCATGAGATCTCATGCATACTATGATCTTGCACAAAATGAAGACAACCCAGAAGAGAATGAAGACTATGAGTGCCAGAAAAGCTTCAAGCAACATGAATGAATACATACCCAGAAAAATCTTCATGGAGGCTGGGAAGATGAAGGTTTTTTATGATTATTGAAAAGTGTAGTAATCAATAAGAGAATATGATGATCAACAAGAGCATGTGGAGATAGTTGCGGCCTTATGGCTACTTTTGCTTTGTAAAGACACATTGAAAAGCTATAATAATAAGAGAAGAATCAGCTTACCTTTGTCCCAGAAAGGGGTCGACAAAGCTTGAGGGATAATTCCTAAAGAGGAAGGTCAAGTTCGAGTTCTGAAACCCTACTCCATGGCGGCCGATAGCTTCTTCGTGAAACTTCTCCAAAGTCAAAAGAGAATGAACATAATGATTTTTTAGGTTCTCATCCCTCTTTTGCATGGGTTGAATGGTTTACATTTTGATTATCTTTTGGCTTGAGAAAAAATCATTTTGTAAATCATCCCATGACCATCTCCATTAGTCATGAAGATTTAAGTCAATGAGCCTAACAATAGGATGGTTAGGACTTATCAATATATGAAATTTGTGCTAAATATTATGGCAGGTTTTAAATTGTGAAAAATTTATGCCAAAGTGTGGTCAGTTGTTAATGAAGAACATATTTTCAAATATATGCTAAGTATGAAGGTTAGCTTTATTCTTCAGTTTATTTGTATTATTCAATGTAAATGAATTAATTAAATGATGTGTTATAAATCATTTAATTAATTCATCATCTTAAAATACAAATAAAGAATGTTATGTAAAGCTGAGTCACAATTATAGGTTCAACTGAAGATTTGTCATGCAAGAATGGATTTTGAGTTATCATGGGCGAATTGATTAAAGCAAGGAAGATTTTTGCATGTTTTGGCCCACATTCAGAGATTTCCAGTTCAGATTGAGTTACAGATTAGTTGCATGCTTTATGACTGTGAGTTCGAGACTGAGTTCACTCATTTTTGCATGAGTTTGAACCTTATTTTCAAGGATTTTTGCTTATGCTCATATTTCACCTTGGAATTGTCATTTTCTCACTGAAATTGACTTTCAGTTACATGTTCATGCACTTTGAAGTGCATTCTCATTGTATATATTGAAAAAGTTTATCTTTTTCATTCTAGTTCTTTTTTCCTGCTTACACATACAGCAGTGAGGCATTGTAACTCAACTTTTTATTATTCAAGCATTGTAATAGAGTTTATATTCAGTATAGTGTTTCCTTCTCAATACTTTCTTGAGTTTTATTGTCATATGAATGATTTGATTTAAACACTGTGATTTTATCTTGAATCCTTTGTTTTGTCTCATTGATGCTTTAAAAAACAAGAAGATTTCATGTTATAATTTAGGTTGCATGCTATGTTTAACAAAGATTTCAGTCATTTGTATCTGTGAAAATCTAGTTTTCCTCTTACAAACATTGAAACTTCAAACCTACATGTGAAATATTGGTGAATTTCATGATCTTAATTGAATTGTGAAATAAATTTAGGACTTTATTGCAGCTGATTATAGGTTTAGGATAGCGAATAGAATCACATAATTTTGGTGCAATCACCTCTTGTAGCTTTAGGATTTCAATTCAAGCAAGCTTTCTATCTCTTTCCCAGTCAAGTTAGTTAGTTTTAGGAGGTTTTCATTAGGGAACCAGCCCTCTCTGGAGATTGATCCTCAAAATTAGGCAACCCACAGGCCTGAGGATCATTCCATGTTTCAACAGATTGTTGAATTTAACTATTCAAGCGTTCAAGTGCAATCTGTTTAACAACAGTTTTTGGCACGCCCGGTGGGACTCTGAATCACTTTTCAGAGCAAGAATTTTACAGTTCAAGCTGCTATTTGGTATATATAGCAGTGTTTTAGCCTTTCAAAGGATTATTTTCATATACCTGGCGACTTCGTTTCTCAGTTTCTAGCAGATCAAGTGCAAATAGCTTATGAGAAATATTCAAACAAGAAGTTCTTCGTTTGAGTATTTACAACTGTCTTCACCAAAGAGAAAAGGAAGGGCAGCCAAGCGAACACCTGGTAAGCCTTCAAGAAAGCAATTTGTTTCTCCGATTCGAAGAGCAGAACCATTAGTTTACACATCAAGAAGAAGAGGCAAATCATTAGCAGGGCAGCCAAGTTCATTTTCAGCTTTGCAAAGCTACAGAGTACCAATTTCGCTTGTACCGATTGCACAAGTTGTAAATCTCATAACAGCAGCAGCTCTGATGGCCAGAGCACATGTTTTTGTTCCATTTAATGGGGGCAGCCCATTGGATCTGGCTCAACATGATGATATACCAGTAGCAGCACTCAAAAGTCTGCCCTTCTTTACTAGTGAAGATCAGACTATGCCCATTGAACATATTAGAGACATAGCCTCGCTATGTGGAGTTCATCATGTGATTCAGGAGAACATAACTTTGAGGTTGTTAGCAGCGTCATTCAAGGGGAAAGCATCTCAATGGTTTCGTGGCTTACCAATCAATAGCGTTCCGACATGGGATGATTTAGGAAACAAGCTGACCAAACAATTTTCTGACAAGTCTGATCATTTATCTCTAGTTGAACAAATGATGACTATAAAGAGAGCGCCACAAGAACAGATGATGGACTTTAACTTCAAATTTCAAAGGACGTGAGATCGAATTCCAGTAACGGTAAGGTGAACTCCTGACCATGCTTTTCTGTATTACCTTAGATCATTGCATAGTGATATTGCTTTAATGATACAGTCAATGGGTGGGTTAATGTAATATCCCCTTCTCAAGCTTGATCGTACCGATGTAGATTGGCCTATTTGGAGACCCGAAGTATAGGCTCTAGTCGGAAGGTAAAATTAGGAACTTTTCTTTTGAAGAAGGATGTTAACTTGCTTTCGAGGAGTTAGTTTGTTTCAGCAGTGATTCTTTTCACGGAGTTTTGAGCTTAGCAATGGTATTATGTTCTTCTTGGCATTACGAGCATCTTAGGAATTTACTATTTTAAGTAAATTCTATTTGAGCCGATGGAGCTGTTGGTCTTAGCATAGTTGACTTTCCTCTTCAGCTGACTCAATTGGCTTATTCAGTTTCTAGCTTCGGAATGCAGTTTCGGAGAGATAAGTTCATTTTACTTAAATAACATTATATTTTAATGTTATTTTACCACCTTGGCCTAGTCTCTTAACTTAATGTTATTTTAAAAGGTGGACTTGAAGGGTGGCGCCATCATTGAATTAATATTGCATTTATTAAGGTTGATTTAAGAGCCTTAAGTGGGACGCCATTTCCAAAGCTATGAATTTAATTAAAAAGTCAAATTGAAGAAAGGGACGCCATCTCTTGGGATTAGGGTTTGACTTTGGAATGAAGGTTAGGGTTTCGAGGAGGTCAACGGAAAATTATAAAAGGAAGCCTTTGGTTCTCATTTCAGCATCTTTGGTCTACACGAATGTTATGCTGCCGGATTGGCTTTGGGACTGCTTCGAGGAATGTATGCCTCCTAGCATTGGCATCGCTTCTCGCTTGAAAGATAGCGACTAGGGGTGAGATAATCTAGTTTGAGTGATTCATTGTGAGATTTCTGCTTTTAGTCTTTGTGTGGATTGTAAATCAGTTTATTGCATATTAGAGAGTTCTAGTCATGCATTTTTATTTACAGCAGATTGTCGTTTTCGCTCATAAGTCAAAAAATACAAAAAGAGTTGTTATGGGTATTGTCTAAATCTCTGTTTGTAAGGGGCGAATCATTTCTCCAAGTTGCAGATTTTTTGAAGAAGCCTTTGAATTTTAATGTGAAATCGCCCTTCTTGCTGGGCCGTACCTCTTGCTTTTGTCTTGGGATTCGTGCATATTCGATCTGTGGTATTTTGATCAGTTTTTAATGCTTTGACTTGGTCGCCTTTGTCATTAGGGTGTATTGCATTTCATTTCACATCAATCGGATGTTCTTTGAGAGAGTTATGAACATTTCTGTAAGTTTGTAGGCTGCTGGTTATTCATTTGAAAGTGCAGATCTGTGAAATCAGAATTATCATTTTGGTCCTTGAGAGAAGTTATTGATTTGGCATCTTTGATCAAGCCAAGGAGAGTCCCTTATATGATGTAATGCTAATCTTTCATATTCCTATGCTTTTGGCAGGCAAATGAGCTTCATTTTGTAAACTGACAGTAGTACTGGCAGTAATTCTCAATCTTGTTCAATTCTGATTTGTAATGCTCACTTTACATTCTGAAGTTGTTTAGTAATAGCTTACATCTCCGCCCTATGGTAGCTCCTTTCCCCTTGTGGGTTAGAAAGCACATTCTGGGTGTCGAGTACTTTCAGTATTATAGTTTATTTCTTTTCAAGCATTGTAATTCTTAGCACTCCGCCATATGGTCGCCTCAACTCCATACTGGATTGGGTAGCACATACTTGGTGTTGAGTTCCCTTTCAGTACTTATAGTGTAAAAGATCCTCTGACCATATGCTCGCCATCATCGGCGCCATTCTTGGTTAGAGTTCCTTCCAGCCTGTTCTGCTTTCGGATCCTCTGACCAATGCTCACACCTTGCCCTCATGAGATCACAGTTGTACATTAAGTTAGAGTTGCTTCCAGCGCATCACGTTTTGGTTTTAAGCGCTGGCACCCGCGTTTGCATTAGTTTTGCTTTGAAAAAAATTTGAAAAATTTGGCTCGAAATATTTTAGGTTAACATTACCCGGCATCCTTATGAGCATCACTATTAAAATTTGAAAGCAATATACAAAGGCTGAGTAAGATAAGCCCCAAGACCCCCTATGCCAATTTTCCCAGAGGTACAGCCCTTTATGCCCATTCAAGTACCTCCAATAGCCACTATACCTGTTGTTCCAGCCTTAGGATTCCAAACAGCAGCACAAAATAATGTTGTTCTAGCAAATTCTGATTTGCAAGGTCTTAAAGATACTCAACAGTAGCTAATAAATGACCAACAACAAATGGCCAAGTTACTACAAACTATGAGTAACAACTTGGTAAGTCTTAAAAACCAGCAAGGTCAAAATTTTAGGCCTAATCAATCATCATTTCAAGCAAACAAACATGTTTATCAAACTGATTACTAGGGACAGAAGAGGAATTTAAACTTTAGGCCTAATCAGCCATTTAATCCAACTACTACTAGCTCTTCAAAGGAGCTGATGCCAATACAGAACAATTTAGCACAGGAATATGTATGGTGCTATCCCTGCAATCAACCTTATAATCAAGTTACTTGCATAAACAGGGTGATCAATCAAGCCCTTATGGTGCAAAATAGTTATGCTGCTTCTAAATAGACAAACAAGGAGGACAATAATCAGCAAGATGATCAAACGCAACAGAGTGATCTTGATGTTGCCATAATGAACTGGTAAGTGAATTTTGTGGAGTTAATCATGTGCAAAGTCAAAATCAGTCAGCCACTTCTATTGCAGCCAATACGAGGGCCAAGAAAAGAGCATTTGATCTAAGACAACAAGTTGTTCCTGATAAACAATAGGCATAAAAAGACAAACAACTTGTTGTTCAACAGAAAAATCAAGATTTTACAGCCCAACAGGGGCAAGTTCAGCTTTCAATAGCTCAGAATGTTCATATTTTACCAAGACAACAGACTGGACCATCAAAGGAGCAGCCTAAGGTTCAGTTCCAGCCTTAAGCAGTACAAATAGACGCTGTTGTTCAAAAGGTACAGTCAAAGGTTAATGTTTCTTCTTTCAATATCGTTGAACATATGAAAAAGACAATTGTTGGCATTACTATGTTAGATGCATTACGCCTGCCTGGGCAAAAAGAAAGTTTGCAGGAGGCTTTGGCTAAGATATCAATTTCTGACGAAACAAATAAAGAACAACCACGAGTTCTTGCAAACAGTTCAGATCAAAAGCAGGGACAACTAGCTAAAGAGGTAAAGCCACCACCTTTTTATGTCAGTTTGATAATTGGTGATAACATAGTGCATAACTGCATGATCGATAGTGGAGCAAGCAACTCAATTATGTCTAAACAACTGGTAGACAAGTTAGGACTTGAGTATGAACCATTGTCAAAAGGGGTAGTTTAGTTGGATGGTACAACTGTAAAGTCTGTAGGAGTTATTAAAAAATTTCCTCTTACATTGCATGCCTGTCCCAACTTTCAAATTTCACAGGACATATATATCATTGATCTTCCACCTTATTTTTCCATTTGCTTATGTAGAGATTTCACTGTAAAATTAGGTGGTTATTTGTCATCAGACTGGTCACACATGTTTTTCAAAACCAAATATGGTACTAGAGTCATGATTAAGTTAGAATCACTAGTTAAAGACCATATTGAACCTTATGTTCTGAATCCCATAAATGCAAACCTAGCTTTCCATGATCAGGAGGATCAATCCATGACCCTCGACCCCACTGTACCTATAGAAGGCATACTTGACATAAATCTAGATGAGTGGGAAGCCGAGAATCACGAGGTTGATTCGTTCAATCTCATAGATGAAGTAGGTTTGGGAATTTATATGATTCAGGAACCTGATGCAATTATTCCAAATCTGGTCAAGGAAGAAAAACAACAAGTACAACAGATTGATTAGCTTTGGAAGCTATATTTTGACGGTTCTAGGAGTAAAATTGGTGCTAGTGGAGGAGTTGTTTTGATTTCGCCTAAAGGAGACAGGTATTATTCAGCTTTTAGATTTGCTTTCAGCTGTTCTAATAATGTTGTTGAGTATGAATCATTAATACATGGCTTAGAATGGGCCAGAAAAATAAAGATTAAGTGCTTATAGGTGTATGGTGATTCAAAATTGATAGCAAATCAAGTTAGAAACCTGAATTTAACAAAGAATGATTTGCTAAAATTGTATAAGCATCGTGTCTGGGACTTGATTGAGGAGTTTGATGTATTTAATATGCAATCAGTGCCTAGACTTCAGAATAAGCAAGCTGATAAACTTGCCGCTCTAGGGTCACAGTTTGACATTCTGACTGAAATTCACAATGTGGAGGTACAACAGTATGTGAAGGTAGTTGTCAGACCTTCAGTACCTGATAATAATGTAAGTTGGCAGATTTTTGATAGTGATGAACAAATAGTTCATTTTTTGATGGAAGAAGCAGAGTTTTCTACTGGAAATCAGTGAAAATTCGATCAGCAATATGGTGATCAGATCACGCAACTTAAGTCTAACAAGCTGCCGAAGGGTTTGGTGACCCTTGAATCCATCTTCAACATTGATGACCAGGTTAGAAGAGATAAGTCAAGCATTATAGTGAAGCAGGAGCATTACAAATCAATAGAAATATTCAAAGACAAGCTGCTTAAGCTTGGAAAAGTTTGTACAAAGGTAGAACAACAAGCCTTTATCTTGCTTTGTCAAGAATTCAGCAACATTTTTGCCTAGCAGTATGGAGATTTGAAGGGTTTTAACCCCGAGTTGGCTCAGCATACAATTGAGCTCGAGCCTAACGCAAAACCGGTAAGATAGAAGAAGAGGACCCTGAATCTGAAGTTAGAACATCTGATGAAAACATAATTAAATAAGCTGATCGAAGGTAGCATAATATTTCCAATCAAGCACACTTCTTGGGTGTCAAATTTGGTGCCTGTCAGAAATAAGAGTGGAGAGATAAGGTTGTGCGTTGATTTCCATGATCTAAATAGAGCTTCACTCAAAGATCACTATCTGCTGCCTTCAATGGAGCAAATATTGTAGGTTGTTTCAGGATCAGAAAGGTTTTCATTGCTGGATGGGTATTCAGGTTACAACCAAATCTTGGTTAAGGAGGAAGATCAGTATAAGACAACCTTTACCACCAAGTGGGGTACTATGGCTTACAGAAAGATGTCATTTGGACTGTCAAATGTAGGAGCCACCTTTCAGAGAGCGATGGATATGTCTCTCCAAGGTTTGATAAACAAATTTGTTCTTGTTTACTTAGATGCTATCATTGTTTTCTCACGTAATGCAAATGAACATTTCAGTCATCTTAGACAGATATTCGAGAGATGCAGAGAATATGGAATCCCTTTGAATCCAAAGAAGAGTATTTTTGTTGTTCATGAAGGTAAGCTTTTGGGTTACATTATTTCAAAAGAGGGCATTTCTATTGACCTAGAACGTATTGTAGCCATTCTGGCTTTACCGCTGCCCGCTCACTAAAAGGGTTTGCAGAGTTTTCTAGGCAGGATAAACTTCGTGAGGAGGTTTATTCCCAATGTTGCAGCATTATTACAGCCATTAACAACCATGTTGAAGAAAAACATTCAATTCAGCTGGTCAAAAGAAGGTAAGAACAGTTTTGAGCAGATTAAAGAGGCACTTGCAACAACCCCTACTCTTATCAATCCTGATTTTGATGAAGATTTCATACTGTACACATTCAGAGGAGTGGATACCATCTCCACAATGCTTTGTCAGCAAAATAATGAAGGTATGGAGCAGCCCATTGCATTCTTTAGTCAAGTCTTGCATGATTACGAAACAAGATATTCATTCGTTGAAAAGCATGTGCTTGTTGTAGTGAGAAGTCTGAAAAAATTCAGACATATGCTGTCTAATAATAAGATAAATCTGTTGGTAGCTCACCCAACAGTCAAGGAGTTTCTGTTGAATAAGGACATTAATGATAAGAGAGAAGGTTGGATAACCAAAGTCATAGAGTATGACATCAGCATAAAGGTTACCAAGCTTGTTCGAGGTAAAGGACTGTGCGAACAGCTTGCAGAAAATGAAGAAAACAACAGTGAAAAGGTTGCTACAGTTCTGAATAATGAAGAAGAACTTGTTGTTTCAGCTGTTCCAGCTGATTGGATCCATCAGATGATCCATTACTTGCATACTAGAGATTGTCTAGAAGATTTAGACAAGTCTAAACGAAGATATTATAGGTTAAAATCAATTCCTTATGCAAAAATTGATGGTGTTCTTTATAAGAAGGATTTCAATGGTGTTTTTCTCAGATGTATTTATCCAGATCAGACTGAAAGAATTCTTGAAGAATTCCATGATGGACCTGCTAGAGGTCATTTTGCACCACGTACTACAGCTCTGAAAATTATGAAGGCAGGCTATTATTGGCCAGATCTTTTCAAGGATGCTCATACTTATGTCAGAAAATGTGCCAAATGTTCACTTTTTGCAAGAAAACAAAAGTTAGCAGCCCTGCCCCTGAATCCAATTCAGGTTAAGCAGCGATTTGGAAAGTGGGGACTCGATTTTATCGGTCCAATTAATCCACCCTCAAGTGTTGGGCACAAATGGATTTTAACTGCCACAAACTACTTTACGAAGTGGACTGAAGCAATCGCATTAAGAGATGCAAATGAAACATCAGTTTTAAACTTCTATCAGGATATAGTTTCCAGTTTTGGTACACCTGATTCAATTATTTCTGATAATGCTTTGGATTTTGTTGATTTAAGAGTTTCAGATTGGTCAGTAAAGAATAATATTTATCTGAACACTTCGTCCAATTATTACCCCCAGGGTAATGGACAAGCTGAATCAACAAATAAGAATCTGATTAAGATCATACAGAAGATTATTGAAGATAATCAGAGGTCATGGCATGACAAACTCAAGTTAGCCCTGTGGGCTGATAGAGTTACACCAAAACGATCAACAAGATTTTCACCCTATGTTTTGGTTTATGGCAAAGAGGCCAAACTGCCTATCTCAATTGAATTGCCAACTTTGAGTTATATAAAAGAGATTGAGTTACTTCAGGAGTAGCCAATGCAAGTCAGGCTTGCTCAATTAACAAAGTTGGAAGAAACCAGAGGGGAAGCACCTACAGAAAGCTTCAGATTCATCATTCTCAAATGAAGAGGACATTCGATAAGAAAGCAATAGCAAGGATCTTCAATGAAGGTGACTTAGTTTTCAAGTGGGATGAGCTGAAGAGCAGGCCTGGAAAACATACAAAGTTTGACGCCATGTGGGATGGCTTGTACATTATTATAGAAAAGAAGGAACACAATGCATTTCAGCTTTCAAAGTTGAATGGTGAAGTACTGCCAATCCCTGTCAACGGGATTCATTTGAAACAAAGTTATTAAGTGTCAAGCTTTCAGCTATACATAGTAGGATAGTTTTCAATTTCAGTAATGCTTTCAATAAGTGCTTGCTGGCACGTTTCATTTCAGTTTTGTCATGTTTTCAATAAGTGCAGTTATTGCCCCTGGTTTTTCAGATTCTGTCTTCAAAAAAATTGCAGTAGTTTCTTTCAGTTTGTGTGTTTTGAAGCTGAGTTACGGTTTTCTGAGTTAAAATAGGACAG
The DNA here is from genome assembly GCA_007258455.2 of Sequoia sempervirens. Classification (NCBI taxonomy): domain Eukaryota; kingdom Viridiplantae; phylum Streptophyta; class Pinopsida; order Cupressales; family Cupressaceae; genus Sequoia; species Sequoia sempervirens. Next base: position 565,745,854 of record VDFB02000015.1, on the reverse strand, counting down.
AACATGGAATCCATGCCCAATGAATAATCTATATACTGGTCTAGTGTGTTTAGCAGGAAAACACTCCGCAAAGGTCGCCAATTTGTTACCTATTTTTCACTACGAGCTCAAACAGGTAGAGCTGAATCAATTTCATGAATTATAGGTATAAAAATTTTCAAGTTTTGCTGATTTAAGTATTCATTGATCATGATAAAGATCAAGTTACATCTGAATTATAGTTTTGTTGTGCAAGTATTTGAAACAGAAAATTGAGAACTTGCATAGTAACGCCTTTTATTCATTTTGTAAAAACACTGAATCTCGCACAAGCCACGAGAGTAACTGAATTTGATTATGACAATCAAATGATGAATACACAATTCAAGGACAAACTACACTACTGAACATAACGTAAGCATAAAGAAAGGCGATTCATCATTTCCTGTAATGATGAATCATTTTCGTTGATGTCTTTAGTCATTGCACCTCCAAATTGCTGCAGCCTCGTTTCCTCACTCCATGAACTTGCAAAATTATAAAGGAATGGCGTTAGAGGTGAACTATAAGCAATGATGAATTGCATTATTCCTTATGCCTACGCTACCAACATGAATGTAATTTGTATTAAATCAAGCATTCACTAGATCAAAGGCTGAAAATCAAGAAAAACATAACTCAATGGAATCTTTCAGCTTCTTTTATTTTGCTAACATGTTTGTTTCAATGTGCAGGAACATGTTCATCATGTTCGAGATCATTTTATCAGATATGTGGAGCAAAATGGGCTCCCACAAGGGTAGAGCTCGGCATATCAGAAGGACGCTCTCTAATTACATGTGAGAGTCATCGATATCAATTACAATCATTAAGAAAAGTTGTTGTAACGAAGAAGAGATTCATAAAGAAGCCATATTTTCATTTGTTATCTTTGTTTCAGCTTTACCTTGCACTCACTTTTGCATCTTAGTAAGGTATTGAGTCCCTTTATACCAAATGGAGAACAATTTAGTATCAATCATTTAAAACTGTTTCTAGCAACTCAAGATTTATACATAGTCTGAAAGAGACTTTGAGAAAAAGAGTACTATCATAAAGGAGCATTGTTACATAGAAGCCGTAAGGCATAAAGAATGGCATTACCATGAAGGCTCCACAAAAAAGAGCATCAAATTTCATGAAGTTTTGAGACTAGTCACATAATTGACAAAAATGGAAAAGATAAGATATGACAGTCTAAAGACCATGAGAGGCAGCCATGCACGTGCATATGAGGTTTTCAAGGGTTATATATGAAAAATGAATCAAATGATTACTTGCAGATTATTATCCAAGCATAGGGAACTAGTTCATTTACATGAGAATACATCGTACTTTCCAAATAACAATGAATGAAAGGAGACAGTGAAGCTGATTCAAATATGGAACTGGACAAATGCAAGAATTTACATTCATAGATAAAAGAAATGCTATCTCAGAAAATGCATGACATGTGATACCTTGAAATTCTTGTTTGAAATAAGAATAAGCAACAACAAAAAAGTATAATTCTTATTAAGTTGTTGAGTGTAATGGTGAACACACATACAATGGAATAGCAGTAAAGCGCAAAGCCATTTCTGTCACAACAATAGATAAAGAACAAATCCTTCACTAAGATTGGAACCAGATAATCTGAGAAGAATTTCATTTTAGAAACATATTTTCCAAATGCTACAGGTATTTCCAGGTAACAAAATCAATGAAGAAAATTGGAGATACAAGACATCAATGAAAATATAATGCAAAGGTGCTTCAACATTCACTAAGCTGTCAGGTAACATGATTGTTGTAATATCAAACAAGTACTTTATAGTGAATGAAGTACATAATGCAAGGAACTATGGTTTTGAGGGTAGACTTGTCATGACAGTGATGAAGAGTAATTTTAGAATGTCAGGGACTTCAATCCATTACAAGGAAACATGAAGCAATAAATCATTACCAGGTTGAGATATTTGTTTCTAAGCACAGTCAAACTATCATCTTTCATGATGAAATTTTTCATAAATTGTGTTCAAGAAGATTTACTCAAGAGGATTGTGATGCCATTCATCGAGCTATGATAGTCACAAATGGACTGTCAATATATCAGACAAGGAGGGTAGCCATGGCTAAATACAGAAGCTCCAATTGTTTAAAAAAAAATAAAAATTAGTGGTTGTCACCTTTATAATCACAATCAGTTTTGTTCACTATGTGAATACAAAATAAATGAGTTTTTGTTTTGAGCTTATACAGGTTTTCAAAAATAACCAGAGCTTAAATCGAATGTTTTATGATTAGAAAAAGAGATAGCCACAACCAAAGGTGGGAAAAGAGTTCCCAAAATGATAAGCTCGCAGCTTGTTACAGAAAAAAGGAAAACCCTCATGGCGGCCATTAAGATCACAAAATACCCACATGAAATTGTTATATTTTTAATGCAAAGTGTTACATTTTCTGAAGGAAATAACGCATCAGATCTGCACAAGGAGATACAAGGGAGAATACCCAGAATGCAAACATACAGCCGTGGCTTTCAATCAAGAGTATAAGTTATTTGAAGGTGAGATATATACAAATTGTAGCTGGGTTTCTTGTTTTTCTGTAAAGCATGGCGATATTTTATGAGAGTACAAAATGAAGGGAGGTTTCTTTTTATTCAAAATGAAGGAAACAAAAACAAAAAAAGAGAAACTTACCTTTTTGTTCTCCTTGAGTTTTAAAGTACATAGTCGAGTTTGTACAGCAACAGGGAAGACACAGAAGGTTCGAGCGTTTCAATGGCGGCCCAAAACAAGAGATATGATAACACAAAGAGATATATCAGAATATTATGCACAGTCGCGCCCTTAAGGCCTCAAAAACGCATTCAAATGCTTGAGAATATTTAGATTTGCAACAAAATGAGCTTCATCTTACATTTTTTATTCAGGATCTTCAAAAAATCATCAGATTCAATAGAGAAATCATCAAGTTCGAGTTCAAACCCTACTCCATGGTGGCCGAAAGCTTCTTCGTGAAGCTTCTCCAAAGTCAAAAGAATGCACATAATGATTTTTAGGGTTTTCATCCTCTTTTGCATGGGTTTGATGGTTTACATTTTGACTATCTTTTGGCTTTGAAAAAAATCATTTTGTAAATCATTATGTCCTCTCCCGTGGTCATGAATTTAAGTCAATGAGCCTAGCAATAGTATGGTCGGCCTTATCAAATAATGAATTTTGTGCTAAATATTATGGCAGGTTATTAAATTATTGACCAAGATATGTCAAGTGTGGTCGACCTTTTATGCTTGCTGATGATAGTCAATTATTGTGAGGAGTTAACAATAATGCCAAGTATAATGTGCATGGTCGGATGGTGATTATTTAGTAAAGAGTGCAAAGTATGAGCTAATGATGGTGATCAATGATGATTTAGTGAAGGTTGCATATTTTAAAAATATAAGCTAAGTATGACATATGAGATGGAGAAATATACTTGGCTAAATTAGCTTTATTCTACAAACTGATTTGCATTAAATAATGTAAATGAATTAATTAAATGATGCATTATAAATCATTTAATTAATTCATCATCTTAAAATGCAAATAAAGAATGTTATGTAAAGTTGAGTTACTACTTTACTTCAGTTTCATATCAGACTCAACTGAAGATTTGTCATGCAAGAATGGATTTTGAGTTATCATAGGTGAATTGATTAAAGCAAGGAGGATTTTTGCATGTTTTGGCTCACATTCAGAGATTTCCAGTTCAGTTTGAGTTATAGATCAGTTGCATGCTTTATGACTGCAAGTTCGAGACTGAGTTCACTCATTTTTGCATGAGTTTGAACCTTATTTTTAGGGATTTTTGCTTTTGCTCGGATTTCACCTTGGAATTGTCATTTTCTCATTGAAATTGACTTTCAGTTACATTTTCATGCACTTTGAAGTGCATTCTCATTGTATATATTGAATTTTTTTATCTTTTTCATTCTAGTTCTTTTTTCCTGCTTACACATACAACAGTGAGGCATTGTAACTCAACTTTTTATTATTCAAGCATTGTAATAGAGTTTATATTCAGTATAGTGTTTCCTTCTCAATACTTTCTTGAGTTTTATTGTCATATAAATGATTTGATTTAAACACTATTATTTTATCTTGAATCCTTTGTTTTGTCTCATTGATGCTTTAAAAAACAAGAAGATTTCATGTATAATTCAGGTTGCATGTTGTGTTTAACAAAGATTTCAATCATTTGTATATGTGAAAATCTAGTTTTCCTCTTACAAACATTGAAACTTCAAACCTACATGTGAAATATTGGTGAATTTCATGATCTTAATTGAATTGTGAAATAAATTTAGGACTTTATTGCAGCTGATTATAGGTTTAGGATAGCGAATAGAATCACATAATTTTGGTGCAATCACCTTCCTGTAGCTTTAGGATTTTAATTCAAGCAAGCTTTCTATCTCTTTCCCAGCCAAGTTAGTTAGTCTTAGGAGGTTTTCATCAAGGAACCAACCCTCTCTGGAGATTGATCCTCAAAATTAGGCAACCCATAGGCCTGAGGATCATTCCATGTTTCAATAGATTGCTGAATTTAACTATTCAAGCGTTCGGGTGCAATCTGATTGACATCAATTACATTGGAGCTCTTCAGGGCCACCATACGTACACGATAGAATGCCGAAAATCAAGATTTAAAAGATGAGCTCATTAACCGTTTAGTTGTGTTGTTTGGTGATAAAACATTCAACCGAACCAAGGTCCTTCAAAAAGCTGGTACCTATCTAAAGTATGTGAGGGACCAATATAGGTCACATTTAGAGAAGAAAACAAAAAGTACGAGCGTCCCCCCATGATTCTGAAGAGGAAGTGGAAGGACCTGGTGTCGGATGGAAAGGAGAAGGCTGAAAAGAAAAAAGGAACGTCACCACCGGGCCAAGGAAGGTATGTGATACTATCAACAATGTAATTATATACTGATTACTCTTTCTTTTTACATAATCTAACGTATTTCAAACTTTTCATAGGCTGCCCGACACATCAAAGGCAACAAAGGAAAGACTAGAAAAACACGGGCAACACAAACTTGGCTCGGTGGTTATATGAAATTAGTCGCATGCAATTGTAAGTATCAATAAATGAAATATAGTATCCAAATAATAAATTGAAAACAATTTTGGTTTTATCACACCATAGAAGCAAAATTCATGATCTTATGCAAAAATGTAGGGCTTTAGAATTCAACAGTTCCCACGAAGATGACTTGAAGATTTCCTTCCTTCCAAGAAGGCTATGTAGCCGGCTAAACTTAAGAGTCTTGATGGGCAAACACAATCTTCCACTCATCCGACACGCAGGTAAATAAACTCAATAAAGTTTATTTAAAATTGAATACTTGTGCAATCTATTCAATATTAATTTCCACCATAAAGTAATTACATGCCTATTTGTTTTAAACATACAAGCAATGATAATACTGCACATGACATTGGAATGCAGCCTGGTGAGGGTGGAGTACAACCTGCAGATGAAGGTCATTGTGTGCATCTCGATACTAGATGTATTCATGTGCTATACAAAACGCAGTATGGATTAATACAATTAAACATCTTTAATTGCAATTGATGTATTAATTAATGTAACCTTTCGTGTTTCAAATTTAGAGCATGTAGAGCGTGATGAACATGTTGAGCATGATTAGGCTAGAGAAGATCAGGAACATGATGTGGCCCCATCAGGTAAAGAGAACCACTCTAATGTTCTTTAAACATATTTAATTGTAATTGCGTATTAATTAATGTAACCTTCGTGGTTTCAACTTTTAGAGCATGTAGAGCGGATCAACGGTTGAGCATGATCAAAGTGAGAAGATCGGTGAACATGATGTGGCCCCATCGTAAAAGAGAACCACTCTAATGTTATTTTAAACATATTTAATTTCAATTGGTGTATTAATTAATATAACCTTTCATGTTTCAACTGCAGATCAAGATTTAGAGGGTGTTCAACATGTTGAGCATGAGTCTATAAGAGAAGTTTAGAAACATGATGTGGACCCATCAGGTAAAGAGAACCACTCTAATGTTCTTTTAATTAATGAAATACTTGTAACAATAATAATAAAACATATCAATTTAACATTTCTTTGTTATTGCAGCAAACCCCCTTGCAGCGGCGTCCACGTCATGAGCACATGACTAGGCTTATTACTAAGATCACGAGCGAGGGTACAACTAAAGGAGGGACAAATGATTTAGAAAGCGATGCTCACTTCAGCTTTTTTTGGCTTTAAAAAGAAACAAAAAAAAGGTGATTGTAATCATATCATGACAACCATGTTTTTGATAATATGTAAAAGCTGAAAGAATGAATATTATATGTTAATGAATGAATGTGAATATGTTAATTAATGAATGTTATATGTTAATGAATGAATGTTATATCTTATTAATGGATGAATGAATGAATTTTATATGTTATTAATGGATGAATCAATGAATGTTATATGATGCGGTATGGGGGTGAGTGATGTGGCCGAAATGAGCTTCAACATCCGCGTGGTTGGCCTGTTAAGTAGAGAATATTAAACTATTCACCGAAGCAAAGAAAACTCAATAAAGGTAATGCACTTTTCAATATAATAAATGCATCGTTTGAATCATCAAACCAATATGCAAAGATGAAAGAAAGTGCTAACTTTTTCACTATGGTGGCAAAAAAATGATTCTTTATACCTTGAATACATGCTCACGCGTCATAATTTGAAGTTGTTTCCATTCCAATGTTCTGAGTTTAGTTTGTTTTTATGGCTTTGTATGAATACTACATTGTGTTGTATTTGGATTTGGTTTCAAAGCTCTATTTCTTTTGTTTTTAGTGGTGACATAACTCTAAAATTTGACTTTTGTGCATAATAGGTTAGTGGAAAAAATTGACAGCTCTAAAGGGTTTAGAGGCTTGATTGAGATAGATACATGGATATTTGGATCTTGTTGTTGATGGGAGGCTTCCACTTAACCATGAAATTTTGTACCATCTAAGTATGCAAAGAAATTTCTCTACTTACATTCATTCTTGATCATAAATGTTCTAAATGATATTAATGCTTCAAACTTAAAGATTGATTGTTATAATACAGTCAAAATGTTATACTTTGCTATACATTCAAGCATTCTCTTGCCCCCTACCTTTTCTCTCTCCCCCCTCCTTTTAAGAATTTTCTTTGTCATAAAAGATTCACATTTCTGTCTCATTTACACAAATTTATTTGAAGCTCTAGGAGTGAATAAAGATATGTAGAGATGATGGATTATGTCTAAACAACTTTCCATCTTATAGCTAATTAAATCCTTAATATTTGAATACTTTAGAGCTTGAATAATGCTTGTATATGCATGTGTAGCAATAAGGGAGCATTGATATTTTTCAGCATTGCATTGAGGAAATTGTTTTCTCTTATACCTACCCTCGGCTAGACATGGAGGTATATAATATTGGTTTCTAGATTTTTTCTGTAAGTAGTTAATTTCACAGAGGAAGACTAAAATCTTCCTAATGTCCTGTCAGGTGTGAAAGCATATGAATCACTTGCTGTTAGCACCATTTTGTATTCATCCAAAAATTGGTTTGTTCTTTTTTTTATGTTTCTTGCATGTGGTTTTTTTAGGCTCTAGAGATGTAGCTCGGCTCTTTCCTTTGCACTTTTCATCTATTTTGATGATTACAGTAGTTTGTCCTCATAATTTTTTATGTAGATCTGTTTGTAACCTTATTTTCTACCAATCAATTTGCAAACCAGTCACATATTAAGGACCATTTCACTAACTTGTAGTCATCCATTACTTCATATGTTGCAGGTTGTGTTTGTGTGCCAATAAATCCTGATGATTGTGAGAACTTTAATCCTACAAGTGTACCCAATCTTTCTCAAGTAAAAGTCTTACCTTATTTTATAGTACTTTAAATGGTTAATTGAAGGTGCTTCTTTAGATCTGAGATATTTGAACCTTGGATTAAAATATGGTATTAGATGGGCAGTATAATGATAAAATTGAGGTCCATTGAACACAAGCTCTGTTCTCTTGACACTACTCAACATTTTCCCTACACATTTTCTCTTCAATCCAGACATTTCTTAACTCCTTCCCTTGTTAGCCCTTGGTTGTTCTCAAGTGTAATGCTTTTTTATGAATCTTACAATTTGTATGTATGATCGGTCATCTCTTATGAAGCATGGATAACCTTTCATGGAATTGTTGTTGTGATTAGACAATTGCCATTGTAAGAATAATCATTTAATTTGTATGGAAGTAAGTCTTTTTCATATTATTTGACTTGGTATTGTAAACTTGTCTTTGTAGGATTCTCTAGGGGGGACAATAGAACTGTGATGATAGGTAGAGTTGTACAACACCATAAATCATTTGACATTATCAATATATTGCTTATGGAATACTCTATGCAAGTAAAATGGAATGTGCAATGACAATTGGTCTCAAATTCAAATCTGAATATAAGTACATTACACAAGAAGATGGTATCTATTCTATGATTTAAAGAACCCCAAAATAAGAAAATTAATAGGTTACATCTGTTTACTTGCTCTTAGACACTTGTTTAATCGACGGGACCCTCAAAATGTCTTGTTGATAATCCGCAGTGTTCAAAACTCCTGAAGAGGTCAAATCGGTGTGCCATTGGATATGTCTCACCAACAGAAGTCATCAGCAAGACATGGACTATTGGAGTGAGTTTTCTATCCTGTGCTGATGATTGATCTCTCACCGATGGGTTGGCTACAGTGATCATTGCCAAGAGTCTCCGCGATGACATGGTGTAGGTCTATTTAAAACTCCTGAAGACGTCAGATCGGTGTGACATTGGATCTATCTTGCTGACGGAATTCATCAGCAAGACATGGACTATCGAAGTGAGTTTTCTATCCTGTGCCAATGATTGATCTCTCACCGATGGGTTGGCTTCGGTGGTCATCGCCAAGAGTCTCCGCGATGACAAATCTATTTAAAACTCCTGTAGAGGTCAGATTGGTGTGACATTGGATCCTATGCCCGAAGTCATCGACAAGACATGGACTATCAGTGAGTTTTCTATCCTGTTCGATGATTGATCTCTCACCGATGGGTTGGCTTCGGTGGTCATCGCCAAAAGTCTCCGCGATGACATGGTGTAGGTCTATTTAAAACTCCTGTAGAGGTCAGATCAGTGTGACATTGGATTTGTCTTGCCGATGGAAGTCATCAGCAAGACATGGACTATCAGAGTGAGTTTTCTATCCTGTGTCGATGATTGATTTCTCGTCGATGGGTTGGCTTCGGTGGTCATCGGCAAGAGTCTCCGCAATGGTACATTTCAACAAATATATTTTTTTAAAAAAAATTGCATTGTTTCGTTGCAATTTCGACAAAGGAAACTGACGAATCATCAAAAAGGTCCGACGAAGTTGCTATAGCTGTGACGAAAGCTTCATCATAACTACTTGCCCATTTTGTCGAAATGATGACAAACTTATGGTGTTGTTTCGACGCTTTGGAAGAGCCATTGCAATTGTGTTTTGGTTATAATTCATCAGTGGATACACGGAGTTGTCGATGATATTCCGACAAACAACATAGCCATTTTATGATGCTGACAACCGAAAAATATGGTCCGCTATTTTGACGTTTAATTCTTCATCCAAATTTTGACAAAAAATTGGCGACAAAAATTATTTCAGTAGTTCGTCGGTTGTCCAACAAAGGTGTGTCACAAGACCAACGAAAGTTTTTCAGAAAATGGAGTCAAATTCAGTAGTGTGTGGACCGACATAGTCCCTTGTTTTAGCTCCTAAAAATCAGAGAGCTTTTGGTCATAAAAGAGTTGGGGTAACCAACATTTACGGAAGATTTCCACGAACTCTACCCAAGTCAACTTCCAAGAACTTATGTCAAGTTCCAATTTCTTGTTCATCCACCAATTAGAGTCTTTTCCTGCTAATTGATATGCTCCCCATGCTGCCTTTGTTACCTCATCATAATTTCTTATCTAAAAATACTTCTCCATCTGGACAAGCCAGATTTAAGCTTCATCATCACCTGCACTACCATCAAACTTTGGTGGTATTATCTTTTCACGTCATGTGACAACTCAGTAGATATTATCTTTTTGTTTCTCTCAGCAGAGTTGGTTGGAGATTTTTCTCTCTCATGGTTGTGATTATCATCTTGTCCACAAGATGAAATTTCACCCACTGTGTTGTCATTGTTTATTATTTCCTTTTCCAACTTGTCTTTTTCTCTTTCATTCTCTATATTAGACAACCTTTCCAGAATCAATTCTAGTGTTGCTTGGACTCTAGTGTCCCTTACTTCCTCTTCTTTGCTTGTACTGGGTCTATTGTGCATCCTCTCGTATGTTTTCACCATGGTTTTATAGTTGTATTATACTTGGTGTCTTATCTAAGTTAGATTCTTTAACCTTATAATAAACGAAAAACATAAAAGCTTTCATTCCTATAAACACAAGATAAGCAAGTTTATGAATTACACACAATTTTCAATAAACACAAAATTTTATTTATTTCAAGAGGATTTTCAACATCCCATCGGTTACATAGAGTGACTATTAAGATAGTCGAGAGGAGAGTATCCTTTGGATTCACTCTCAGATACATAACTAAGTGGTGTATAGCCTACAGACTGAGAGTACTACTGAAACCTATCTTTTTCTTCATCTGTCATCTGCTCTTCTCTATCCCAAAAGGGATATTACCCTTTGGATTTATCTTCGGATACATAGTTGAGAGAATCGTTGATATGGTGTTCATCAACAATAGGGTTCGTCATTTGATATTAAGGACAATTCTCAACTGGTGGAGTCCTTGGTGTGTATCCCACTGACTCATCACTCAACGAAATGGTTATAACCTCGACCAATGAGAGAACTCTAGGATCTTGGAATATAAATGTTGGACTTGTGCTTTCCTCGGAAGGCATGTCCCTGGATAGTGGCAAATAATCTAACTTTCCTGGAGAAGTGTTGGGTAAAAGGCTGAATGCAGCTTCCATTTTCATTCTACTCTTTACTTCATTGATTCAGGAAAGGGCATGACTAACAGTTTCTGTGTCACTTAGCCAAATGGAATTCTCATGATTGGTTCCTTGGATTTTTCTAGTAATGGCCTCATTTTCCTTCTTGGATTTCAGGTATTGTTCATTTCCGATTACAGTCTTCTTGGCTGTTAATTGAATGCGTACCATCCTGTCACAAGAATTTTCACAACATTAGGTAATGTTGGAATTAAGGAAATAGGGTGAGCTCAAATGTTCCTAGTGTTTAAAATGTGCTCTGATACCACATGTGACGACCAAACCCGTATGTCAAATTAAAACTTTTGAATTTAACCACAATAAGTAAAAACAATGCCATTTCAATAAAAAAATTCTTTTCAACTTCATAAACATGATATATCATTTTGCAATTTTAACTATTTCTTTCCAAAAGAAACTACAAAGTAAAGAAGAACAAGATATGTACATAGCTCATAAGATTTTGGCACAAATAGAAGTAAGAAGGTCCAGGAGTCCATCCTGTCAAATCTTGGATCATCGGTTGATTGTTGAGGAGGAGAAACATCACTCGGGCATTTTTCCGCCAACCACAGACTTATAATGCAGTCCCCCGCACATTCATTATTCAATGAATAGCCCTCCCTTCGAAGAAGAGATTGGTAGGGTATCCCTTAACGATTACCAACTGAGCATAGTGTTGTGTTCCTACATAACTAGGTCCTATGCATACATAAACTCTTGAACTAGTATGCACTTCAAGATCACGGTGAACTGACAGTGTAGTACCACAACTAGGTGTAAGTTGTTCCTAACACTACTTTGGCCAAAGTATTTCTGTTCACTAAATAACTTAGGTCATCTATCACATGCACTAGCCAGGGTCAATTTGACTTAAAGCTTCCTTACTCTACGCGTAGGTTGGTCTATTCGAGGTAGTTTGTACCCTAGACGTCCTACATCAAGCTAACTACTAGAAAGGAGGACAGCTTAACAAGTACTCACAATTTACCCTCCTAAACTGGATATCTTCATCCTAGGAGTTTCATTAACTTGACTAAGTTAATCTACTTACTTGTTGTGATCGGTACCTTATTAAACACTCTCATTTCTTCCCTAGTATTTAATAGCTACTTGAAAACATACACTCCTTATATGGAGTTGAAAACATACACTCCTTATATGGAGTTCATAGCAATTTACTCCTTAATGCACCTATGACCCTAGTGTAATTCGTACACTAATGCAAGCAAGTACAAATAGTACTAAACATACCATTCTTTAAATAACAACCTACTCTTCATTTAAGCAATTCCTAATCTTTGCATAATCAGTAGATATTCTTTTAGAAATTCATTCTAAAGTATGAAGAATAAAACTAATTACAACTTCATATCCTTGTACATTCAAAAGATATAATTTCAGACCTTTAATTAGAAACTTGTTCTAAAGTATGAAAGAAGAATAGTATGCATGTTAAAATTCAATATTATATTAAGAATTTCATTCTAGAATATGAAGAAGAATATCATGCATATTTAAATTCAGAATTATATTTAGAATTTTGTTCTAGAATATGATGAAGAATAGCATGCTTGGTATATGCTTTTCCATAGAAGATGATCTAGACTGAGTCTGCAGTACTTTTAGCTTCCAGCCAAAAGACCTCCATCCACCTCTCTTACTGATAATGAACTCTTAAACACAGCTGAAAGATAATTCTCAGCCCCTTACTGTTAAACTCATAAATGTTGAATGACATAAATGATTCTCTGTCAATGTGAATTATACTCTCAAAATTTGATGAATACTTTCACAACAGAAATAAAACTCTCACTCACAACTAATGAAGAATACTCAGAAAATTACTTTGAAACCTTTAAAGTATGAGAAAATTCAGATACCAAACTATATCAAAAGAATGAGCTGAGTGGCTCTTATATAGGCTTCCTACTCAACCAATTCCCTCTTCTAAAGGTGTCCAAGCTGCTACCAGGGTTTTTGAATGATTTAAACATGAAATGTGGAAAACCCTAGAGAAATTTCGACCTCCTTTTGTGACAGCAGATGAAGAATAGTTCATTTCACACATGATAAAAATCTAGAAATGTGACACCTACAAGAAATGGTGCGATTCAACAGGTATAGATAACTGATGATATTTACAGAGAAAAAGTCCCTTATTCTATGGCGTCCACGCTTCCTACTTCCTAGGTTGTAGTCTACTCCATTCAAGCAGTGGTTCAATGCTAGTCTTGGTCGCGCGCTTCTACAGGTGTGTTTCATTTTCACAGGAATTCCTTCATTTCTGTTTATTTTCTTTTTCTAAAGTTTCCATAGTTTGAAATGAAATATTTCTAGCATGGCGTGATTTTCCAAAGTCATTTGATTCAATTTAAAGACATAATATTTTATTTCATGGAGTGAATCGACTTCCGTAGTTTCAAGGAGATATTTAACTTTGAGAAAATAACGTCTCTTTTCCTAGTTTCGATTTCCATTCTACACTTTATAATATTCAAATAAAGTTCCTTTTGACTTAATCGATTTCCAATACTTTATTACAAAAAGCATTATATATTTATATATATTTAATTTATTATATATGGTATAGTTTTACTTTACATTATTATATATCTATGTATATATATTTAAATTTAATAATTTAAATAAACTTATATACATATATATATTTTGTAAAAACTATATTATATATATATATATATTATATATAATATTAAATATATATAAATATACATTTACATATATATATATACACATACATATTTAATTGCTAAATACGTATACTGTGATCCCGTCAACATACTTTCATTATACGTACCTATGAATATGTGTATATGTAAATTTCGAGGAAATGTCAACATAATATTATACATATTCATGTATATACGACAGGTTGGTTATTGGTATGTATACATGTATATTTGCTTGTATATTTTCCTATACGTATACATATTCATAAATGTATTTATATCGATGCACTCGTACGACATATCCATTTGCTCTCATACGCTTGCATCGACATGAATATACTTATGGATATGTATATATACTATATACATGTATCCATTCCCACCTCCTAACCAGTAACATAATTCCATAAATAGTTACACAGGAAAGAATCACTTTATTCATGCATTCAGAAGAAGATAAGACTCCTAATGTCAACAAACAAGCCTACAGATGACTTAGCCACAACTTAAACTGACTTAGCTTACTCAATCTATAGGATGTGTGTGTATGCTCAATTGGTACCCGTTACTGTTTACCCAACCAAGTTCCTCCCCGAGTGATATATCTCCTCTTCCTAGAGGAATTAACCTATTTCCTGCACATCATGACACGACAACAAAATTCATATGCTCAAAACAAGGCAGTATACATAAAACATCACAAAAGTTAGAATAACATTATTCCATAACTTATATGCCACATTCATTCAAGAATTACATCAATAGAAGTATCAAAACAAATGAGACAATCATTTTCAATAGGACATATTCAATTGATAACAAGAACAATATGTTTTATTCATCTAAGAGATTCAAACATTACAATGCATTTCCCTATGCAATAGTAGCTATACAATCGGGGTGTAACAATAATGATCGTAATACAACAAGACAAATATACAGATAAACATCACTCATAAAAGCATAAAGAAGTAGAAAAGACTCCTAATGCCAATATATGAGCTACAGATGACTTATCTAGAACCAACATAATTGACTTAGTTCACTCAATCTAAAGTGAGGTGTGTGTATGCTCAGAGAGTTCACTTTACCGGTTAACCGACCAAGCTCTTCTCCCGAGTGATATTTCCCCTCTGCCTGGAGGAATGGTTCACATACCTGCATCCATTGACATAAACTCACATCAGTCACATGTTCATAACATTAGTAGTATACATAAGCATCTCAAGTTAGAATGACATGATTCATTAACCTCCTTATGCAATATTTCTCCATGAATAACATCAATTGAAGCAACATTAAATGAGACAATCATTAAATGTGAAAACACTCATATTGATAACAAGGAACGACATATTTTATTCATTCACAGAATTCTCTTTACAATCATTTAACCCTATGCAATACTAATACATAGTAGCTATACAATTGGGGTGTAACAACTAGTATTTAATTTTGTATGTATTCTGAGGGAAACCATTTGAAAATTTGTATGTTTTCTTTAATAGGTTTGGGTTACTAGCATATATAAAAAAATGATCAAATGAGGTTCTATTTTTCTTAGTTTGAAACGCATGCTTTAGTTTTTTCAATGGTTATGATTGTAGAGGAATAGCGGCATCCATTTAGAAAAAAAGTAGTTGATAAGTTGTGGAAAATTGTACATAAATAAAGTTATGGAAGCTTGGAACGTTGCCTCCTATTTGATAACATTTTACAACTTAACCCATCCTTTGAATAATAATTGGCACATATTAGACCTAGGGTAGAATCCTATTGTAGAGCTATTTAACATTGAAAATGCAATTGTTGTTCACTATAAGGGAAACATGAATCCTTGGTTGGAGATAGCAATGGTCAAATATAGGATTTATTAGAACAACAAGCCTTCAATCAACAAAACATGCTAGACAAAAGGCTTTCAAGACTTTGAATATTTAACTGTTTAAACTAATTGTTTAAATTCACTGGTCATTAACAAAATTTGGAAGTCTAAATGTTTTAGAGACCTATAAAGGGCATTATAAAAGCCTACCTTGATTTTACCTTTGGAATATAGTCGAAAGACAAATGACAAATGGAACATCCTTAAAACAATGAATGATCTCAAAGAACTTTTAACCATGCACAATTTATCATTAAAAGTAAAACTAATCTATCACCAACTACAATATTTAAAACCAAATAAATTTGTTACATAGCAGTAAACAAAAAGTTAAACATGTAAAAAGAGAAGAGTGAAATCCTAGGGGGAGACATTGATGCCTATTTGACATTGTTTAAATAATTAAATAATCTATGCAATGTGTCCACATGTTATAGAAGATGGTCTGTGAGAACAAGTACATCCACCCTTTACAAAATCTATCCTTGATTTTCTCTTTAGAATACAGTCAAAATACAAATGACAAATGGAACATCCTTAAAATAATGATTGATCTCAAAGAACTTTTAACCATGCACAACTTTTATCATTAAAAGTAAAACTAATCTATCACCAAATAAAATATTTAAAACTAAATAAATTTGTTACACAATTGTAAACAAAAAGTTAAAAGATGTAAAAAGAGAAGAGTGAAATCCTAGGGGGAGACATTGGTGCCTATTTGACATTGTTTAAATAATTAAATAATCTACACAACGATTCCACATGTTGTAGAAGTTGGTCTGTGAGAATAAGTACATCCACTGCACATGTCAATGTGGCTACGTGCAATTCTGTTTGGTTTAGCATCGTCCATATGCGTAGGCATCATGATTTTGAGGCTAATGTAGATATGATATAAGAAAAAGACACGTGTGTAGATAGGTCAAAATAGAATCATAATAGATTGATTCTAGTCCTTTTTCTTGCGTGTAGTTGTTTTAAATGTAAAACATTAATCTGGTTTAAGTTGCATGTTAGCCACATTGAACTTGCATTATAGTCCATTGTGTGCATCTAGCGACAGGTATCACAAATTTAAACATGTGTTGAGCCATTATGGCCTCATGCCTAAAACAAATTTTACAACTCAAAAAAACAATATGTTCATTTACAAGTTTGCTAGACTCTTGCTTTGAGCTAAAGGATTTGGTAACTCTAAACGTTCATATTTTTTAATTCTATTTTCATTTATTGTGAATAGATTGAAGCAACAAACACACGTGTTCAAATGTCATGCTAATGGAAACTGTAGGCCATTGATGGTGCAACAGTTGTTTCTATCCCCATAGGCTCGAGCCCTCACTCTTGAGAATGTATTATAAGCATAGACCTGAAGTTCCTTTTTTAACCTGTATAAGAATTGTATTTTTTTATGTTAGATTTTTTGGATTTTTAGCAATGTATTATTCTATGACATGAATAACATTAAAGGAATTCCTTTTTAATTTTTTGTTATGAGGGTTGTTTCCTACAATAATAGTCAAGCACTTGAGGGCCATGAGAATTTATAAGATAGATCGTTTCTTCTTCATTACTGAATATTTTTTAGAATTAGACTTTATTCCATGGTGAGCCAAACAGTTTCAATATTCATCTCTAGTTAAATGCTACCATTGATAAGGCAGTTTCATGATCCAACTTACAGAATTGTATATCACGATAAGCTTGTAAACCCATTGACTAATTGTCTCTATCACATAGCTTATCAATTTTTTGAACTAAAAAGTTAACATATTAAACCTTCATTTTTTTTGTAAACTTCAATTTGCTGACCTTAAAAGTTTTTTTTGTAAAAAGGGGTAAAATTTTATTTAATCAAATAAGCTCCAAGAATACAAGGAAAAGAGCCAAATCCAACCAAGGCCCAACTGATACCCAACCTAGAAAGACCAACAAGCCACAAACCCAAGAACCAGAGCCAAACTAAAGACCATGAATATCCTCCTGCATGAGCATCTTTAAATTCTAGGCACAATCACCAGGAAGATGCTCCCAATCATCAACCTTCCAATCACCTTTGAACTCAGAAGCCTATTTAGATAAACAATCAGCAACATTGTTCCACTCCCTTGGGATATGGTTGTTGACCTTAAAAGTTAATATATGAAACCTTTATATTTTTTAACATGCATGGATTTATTAGAGGGTTTAATATTATGGTATTGAAATTGTCTATATTCTTGGATTTGTAGGTTACCTTCGGTCTATATCATCTCAATGATTTGAACGAGTCTATTTTGTTCACCCAGAGTGCTTATGTAGGAAGGAGGAATGAGTTTATTCTATTCACCTAGAGTGCTTACATAGGAGGAGGTAATGATGCATCAGGGCTTTATGAAGGAGCAGCGACTGGTCTACTCAAATGGAAAAAGGAGGAGAATAAAAAATAGAAGATCATCCATTAAAAAATGGAGGATCACTCCATATGTAAATTTTCAGGAAATTATTTTTCTTTTACCTTCTTTAATATTAAATGCAATATTATTAAGGAGGGTTTTTTAAGTTATGGTGGTTTTCATATAGGATATGATATAATTTTATGTGTAGATATTATAGGTACCTCTACACGAATTATGCATAGAAGGAAAATTAGAAAACAAAAGTGAAATAGTAAATAGTGGAATAGTAAACATTCCTATGCAGTACCATAAAACACACAAAGAATTAAAATAGTAATCATGCCTAACTACTACCATACCATGGCATAAAAGTAAAATAGAAAACACATTGTAAATAGTAAACATAAGTAAAAAATTAAACATACTTTGATATTCTTCTTCAATGGGTTGTATGTTGCAAAATTGGTAATTTTTTCTTCTTCAATGCGTTCTTTGCTACAAATTCTTGGTATTTTTTCTTGACAACATGCATTCTATTTATAGATAAGCTAAGGTGGTGAAAAAGAAAAAAGTCATAGATAGTCTCAAGTAGTGATATACAGTAATGCAATTGCCTGCTGAAAAGAAAAATTAAAAAGGAAGCAATAAATAACATCTTAAATCTTAACAAACTAAAGCTCAAATGATATTAATAGCCTTGAAGATCTTGAAAAAAGGAGTCATTAAGAACTATTAAAACAAATACTAGACCTATAAATTCCATCCCTTGACAATGTATTAGTTCAAGAAAGAAATGGCAAACTATTATTCAATGGTTATTCAAGTATACACTCTGAGAAAAGCTCAAGCTAGTAAAAAGATTGTTGCTAAGAAAAGAGCATTGCAACATTCCATTGCTTGAAAAATGGCATTGAATTTTCTACAATAATGTAAACCATCATGTATCCACAATATATGTGTACATGTATATATCCATGCATATATGCATTTAATGTGTATGTGTGCATGCATATATGTACATACCATAATTGACTCCAAGACAAACTCAGGCAAGAAAATATAGTAAGCAGGTATATTACCTCTTCTTATATAGTGCATCCAAGTGATTATCTAGCACCAAATCTTCACTTCCGTCCACCTCAACTTTTATCGTCAAATCAAAAAACCCTCCAGTGGAGGTACTACTAAGAGTGTCGTCATCACTATCAAATAACTTTGCACTTCTATGTTGAATCCTACCTATTTAGTTCAAAGCAGTTTGTCAATTTTTACACCAAAGAATATTCACAAAATTCTATTATGATTTTTTATCAGGATTTTTCTGTATAGTTTTTAGTCAAAACTCATTGATCCATATTTCATGTTTTATCAAGATTTCAACTAAAATTTCAAACAAATATAGAGGCTATTCATTAAAGAAAGATAATAATATATTTCATAAACTAAATTAATGAGACAGGCTATTGAAAACAAACCCATTCAATCTAAGCAAAGGAAAGCATATAGATAAATTTGGTGCAAGAAATCCCAACGCTGCCTACAAACAATATCAAATCAAGAAGCAAAATTCTACACAAGAAAACCCATTACCACCAATAAACAAACAAAACAAAAACAACCATCAATTTACAAAAACAATTAATGGATAATTGTGCAATAAAGACATAACATTGGTCACTCTTATTTTATGCTTCATAAACCTGATGAGTGGAGAAGTTGAAAGTCAGTCAATCAGTGACAAAAAATTTGACAAAATTCTCCATTGTTCAAAAAGCATATGCAATTCATTTATTTCAAAACCTCAAAAAAATTACATAATATTTTCATATGGATTTGCTAGTGACTAATGTTCTCATCCATTTCTAAGGGCTTAAATTAGAGAGTCAACCAAAAAACTAGTGAAAGTGGAAGAACACCTATTTCAAACTCAAGCGTCAACCTAGGGATAATATCTTATAATTGCATCCGGTAAAACCTTTAACTTATGTCCATCAATACATAATCAAAAAGGATGAATCATTCCTTCATACCCAAGAGGTAGTGCAATTTTTTTTGTCACACCCATAACTTCTTGTCTTAGTACATGTTTTTATGAGAGTTTTGGAGCATAAGCAAAAAGTAACTAATAATAGACAAAAGTTCAAGGTTTAAGCATACACACAACAGGACTCAAGAGTAGCCCATGAGAAGGTACACAAATTTGATTTAAGAATTGCTTTATGTTCAAAAAGAAAGTCAATGCAAATAAACAAATCATGTCACTTTCATATAATGAGATCCTTTGTAAATTTTTATGTTGTCAAAAAGAAAGTCGTCATAAATACGAATTTTCCTTTTCACGTACAAAAGGTAGAGTTGCAAGCTTTGGTTTGTAAATTGTTATATTGTCAAGAATGAAATCAATTCAAACAACAATTTTCATGTCCATCTTGCAATTTAGGCCAAAATTGCATATCCACTGCAAATAGATGGAATCTATAAGAAAAAAGCATCTCTAAGGAGGCCTAAGACATTGATAAAATCCATAGAAGTAGGTGGTATGCCTTCTTTGGTATAAAAATCAAAGCTATAATATCAATTATTGTAGAAATTCCACATAAAAAATGCTTTATTTTGAATAAAAGATGGGGCACTAAAAACACATTATGGATCTTTGATGATCTTAATTACAATAAAAACCCCTAAAGTGTACCACAATGGCTGCAATAATATAAACCGTCAATTGCTTTATTTTTAGAGAATGATGAGCATTTTGTCATTGGTTTTTTCTTAAAAGAAATAATGTTTACCTTGTATTTTTGTGATTTTAAACTCTCTTTTATACTTTGAATCAAAAAGTGGTAGGTTAGATTGTCAAACCTTAAAGTTGCTTTGTAAATTCTTATATTGTCAGAAGAAAAGTAAATGTAAATAACATTTTTTCATTTCATATTTCCAATTAGAAAGTAGTTGGTCAGTTTCTCACACCTTTTATTGTTTTGTGAATTGTTATATTGTCAAAAATAAAATCAATGTAAATAACAATTTTCGTAGTGATCTTCCTAATTAAGCCAATAATGCATGATCCTTTTTTATAGTTGATGAAGTTGTGTTATTTTTCTAGATGTTGAGGGAAAAGAGACATCATATTTTTTATTTGCAGTTTATACATCAACAGTGGAATGTTTGTAAGAATATTCTTCTGTTATAGCTCAAAAAACTATGCACCTAAAGACTATGTTTGTTCATAATTTTGAAGGTGATAATTGGGGCTTGAGGTAATGTTGAAGTGAACCATTTTAAATAGTTCCTTCCAAAGCTACTGATAAACATCAAATCCCAAGTACTAAAACCATTCTTTAGAAGTTCAATATGATGCATGAACAAGTCAGCACCTAATGACTATTTACCCATCATTTTTGAAAGTGATAACTAGGGCTTGAGGTTATGTTGATGTTAACCATTTTAAATAGTTCCTTCCAAAGCCATTGATAAACATCATATGCCAAGTACTAAAACCATTCTTTAGAAGTTCAATATGTTGCACGAACAAGTCAACAATTTACAAGGCCTTCTTAGTTGCACTTGTGATGGGCCAATCACTAACAGACTGAATCTCAAAAGGGATCAACTCTAACCCCACCCTTATAATTTGTCCCACATACAATAATTCACTCTTTGCAGAATCACACTAAGATTTTATTGCAAAAAAAGAGCAAAGCAATAGGTTCTATTTCTCTATTGTTAAATATCGAAATGATCCTTTGTATTCTAGTTGTAGATATATTTAGCTCCCGACAAAGTTGTTAGATACTTCCCCTCCTTTGCCTAGATACATAGATGTGTATCCATGCATTGAAAACTAGATATAAATATGATACTTCAAAATAGAGAAAATGTACCATATCAGGATGTATCCATATAAAATTCCATGTTTGGGCTGCATCCAATCTGTCTAGATATAGTACCACACTCTCTGGGGCCATCTATAGTTTAAGGTTGGAAAAAAATTCAAAATTCAAAAAAACAAAAATAAAATAAAATATATATTTAAAATAAAATATATATATTAATAAATATTTTAGTGCTTAGTTCTATGCCTTTAGATATATAGATAATTGAATATTCAATATATCTATATTTTCAAAATAGTCATATGACCATGTTTGTTTCTAATCATAAATATATAGATATAATTTGTTATTGTATTGGACACTCTTGTTAAACAAATATGGACCATGAAAATCAAGTCATAAATATATAAAATTTTATTTTTTACTTAAATATATATAATAAAAAATACTTTTATTTTCTATTTTTTTCTATAAATATAAAGTGGAAATAAATTTTTATGGTGTTAGAAAAATTCTTACTTTTTATAAAAGCATATATAAAATTGAATTTAAGAGATTTTAGAATATAATATATAGTGGAAATGATTTTTTTCTCTTAATTTTTTTAACAAAATATAAAATGGAAGTAATTTTATGGATGGGATAGTATAGGCTTAGTTACCTTTTTTTTTATTGTTATATGGGGATTGACACTAATAATTAAGTGGAGGCTTGGGTGCTTCTTGTGGCTCTTTAGAAAGCTTATGAGCTAGATTGGAAGAAATCATTTGTAAGATAGATTCAATGACTTCAACTTCCCTTCTAAATAATAGAAAGTTTGAAGAATCTTTATGTGAAACAAATTCTTCATCTTTGACAAATTTTGTGTCTATTTTCTTTATTCAATTCCCTTTGATAATGGAATGCTATTGTAAATTGTTTGGTCAAATGAATCTCAAAGCTGATCACAGTTGGAAGTTTATAGATTGGACATTATTGTCTTCTACTCAATCTTTACAATTTCTTCAATTCCAATACTTTTAAATATGAAACAATCCAATACTTTTTGAAAAAAATTAAACTAACTAAATCTCAAAAATAAAAAATAAAGATCTAAGATAATTAAATAATTTGTTGGCGCTTAAATTAGCACCTCCGAGTGCTGATTGTAAACGCCCAGCTATTTCAAATGTTTTGCAACACTTCTTCATTATTTAAAGAGGAGAAGTCCCTCTCTGCTGGGAGCAATGCGTAGGGAAGGGAAATGTTAACTAAAGTTCCTATCTTTTTATGCTTCAGCGGCAGGACACAAGGGTGCACAAACACAATGCGCCGTAGCTAAGCTTTTTCTCTGGTTTCTGCAGATCTCAACTACGACTAATCTAGCTTTTATCTATCCAATACCTTCAAGGTAAACAGAGCATGAGGGTAAAGGAGCGGGAATGGTTTGGTTGGATCACCTGAATTCGCGTCTCCCGAGAATATGACCGAGGCTCTGAACTCTCGGGTATACACCAAGATAAGGTTGGTACAAGCAAACACTCTATACGGTAAACTAGATCTGAGACCTGCCAAGGAGGAGGGACTCCTATCCGAGGTATGGGCTAGGAAATAGTTCACAAGAAACAACAATTTTACGATGCCTTGGCCAACGAGCTTGCTAAGGAGGAGGGACTCCTATCCGAAGTATAGCTTGGAAGACAACACATTAAACAACAACAAACGATAACTTGTCAATAACAAATGTCCAAGGAGGAGGGACTCCTATCCGAGGAGGGAAATGAAACAACGAGCTATTAAACACAAGACGTGGACACAACTCAAAAAGATTGACCAAAATGCAAGCGCCTTCTGATATTCTCCTTCAAAGCTTCATCAACGAATTACAAAGGTTGGGAAAGCAAAGGCACGAAATCATGCACAATTACAATCGACCAACAAACTCTCATCCAAGAGTGAACAAGTATCCGCTTTCAAAGCTGTTGGCAACAATGGCGCAGCAATTTTGCATAGCAAGTAAAAGTTAAACAAATAATGAGCCCAAGGCTCTTATTTATAGAACTCAAAGGAGTGGGCAACCCCAAAATCTCCTTGAGTTAACAATGAGTTCTTGCCAATCAATTAGCAAGATTTATTCCTAAAAAGGGGGAACAAGCAGTTAACTGGAAAACTACTTCAGTTAACTGAAAGTCAACAAAGAGTCAACTGGAAACTACTTCAGTTGACTGAAAGTAAACTAAAGGTAAACTTTAATGAAAGTATCCCTCCAAAATAGACATCCACATTTAGTGGAGATCTAAGATCCACAAATCATGGAAGTCAAATAGACATCCTTAATCAGTGGGATCTGACAATGCATGATTTAAGGAAAGTGGAGTTAAACTTGGAAAGAAGCATCAAGTTAACTCCAACTACATTTAATACCATCTTGAGTTGACTTGGAAAGAAGCATCAAGTCAAACTCAAGTCTCATAAATGCCACTTGGAGGGTGTATGGCGTCCTTTTTGGGTGCATTTATAATTCGCCATTAATCAGCAATGTCTCTATCCATTGGTTGACTTCATCGGCCTCTGGGGAGTTAATGCTCTGTAGGATGATGACGTGGCGTCGTAGCATGATCTCACCCGTTGTGAGCTGATTTCCGAAGTCAATACACTGAGATGCTGCCTCTTCAAACTTGGTTGATAAAGCTGCTACCTTAGCCAGCTTGCAACCATCTGGATCATCAAGAAAGGTACTGCGGATGACATCCCTGAACTGGTTCTGTACAGTAACCATCTCGACGTATTCTCCTCCCTCACGCTGATATTCCATGCAAGGGAAAGATATCACCAACATTCTTGCGAAGTTGATAATAGTGGCAACCACCCGTCTGTAATCAATCAACTCTACTGAATGAGCGTCATAGGCTTTCACCTTGTACGCCAATTGTTCCTTCCAAGCAAAAAGATGTTGCTTGTTTTCCTCGGAGTATACTGATTGATATGCCAATTGCAAATCTGCAATTGTGCTTTCGTCTTCAAGCCTCCTTTCTGCAATCCTTTGTTCTGACTGCTGGATCTCTACACGAAGTCCATGTGCTCTATCCCGTAACTGGTATAGGTTTGCCAGTATACATCTACCCTTGAGAACAAACTCTTCCACTTGATCTCTCAAGTGTTTCCGAATGTTATCAATTGCCGATGATTTTGTTCAACGGGGAGATCTAGTAGTCCTGCTGGTAGGGCTGAGACGTTTGGTGTGCCATGTATCAAGCTGGTTATGTAAGACCTCAGTTTCTGATTTTCAGCCTTTAAGGCTGCTTTTTCTTTACCATCCTTAGCCATTCTTTCTTGTGCGCTCACCGAGGCTATTCCAAGAAGGTCTGCCACCACCTGTCATGTAGTCTTCCCGAGGTTAAGTTGAGACAAAGTGTAGTCTCCTACTTGGACCTCGTGTATGCTTTTCTCTACTGGTGGAGCGGTAGTCTCTATGATGATCTCACACTCTGCATTCCTTTCTATGTGAACTTGATTCTTCAACCTTTTCGCCGACGTGTCTTGTGGGACGTGATCGAATTCGGTAAAGTCAAGTTCATAGGAGGGTTTTTCCCTCTTTCTTCCTAGGAAGCCTTCGAGCCAAATAGAATCTCGGCGAACTCCGCTAGGAGGGACGTGAGGCCCTTGTATGCTAGATGTGTGAGACTGTGCTGGAGCAATGTCTCTCGGTGGCGAATCCAAGTCGATGAGGACTTGTGACTGCTGTGGTACTGGTGATATTGGCGGCTCTACTTCCATAACAGGCACCGTTTCTGCTGCTGCTTCTACTATTGTTGCTTCTGCCATTGGCTCAGCCACTGGTTCTTCAACAACTACTGCTGCTGGTTCCTCCGTGATAACTTCTGCTGAATCAGGGGTAGCAGTCTCTACTCTTTGTTCTGGGGCAGCAATACCCGTGATTATTTCAGGACTATGTGTGGCTTTCTCCACTGGTGTCCTCTGTGTTCTAGGCTTTGACATCCTCATCCCTCGGGGAGGATTGCACCATTGCTTCTGTCTAGGCTTCCTTTTTGAAGTGGAAGGTGGTGTAGACTGAACCTGTGGCGGCTCTGCTCTGTGAGGTATCACCTTTCTTGATTTCTTGCTGTCGAGATAGAGTTGGCTATTTCTAACCACTCTACTCGTTCTTTCTTCTATAGATGTGTCTTCTTTGGCATACCAATCCACTCTCGGGAGCGGTTGGGAGTCAACTGAATCTGCGAAGAATGAGGGGAGAGTGACTTCCCCTTCATCATCGGACAGGCCCTCGATGTCTGCTGACATAAAATCAGCAATTTGTGAGAGTCTGAACCTGCTGTAGTTCCTTCTTCGCACTTCATACTCGTCTTTGCAATTTACCCAATAATCTTCCATAGAAGACTTATGTGACGAGTGTTGCTCGAGGTGTGCTGCATAGAGTCCTCTGGGATCATAGGATCTTCTATCAATGAGATACTTGAGGTTAAACCTCGCTGTTTCTTGACTCATCATCTTAGCATCTGCCGCGAATCCACATCTATATAGTCCCATCTCAACAGGAAAGTTAACAGCTGTCTTCCTCTTCAAGCGCAAGTAGGCATGAACCTCGGACAACTGTCTCAGGAATTCCATGAAGACTACCCTATCTGAAGGGTATCTTGGTAGCATGGCGGGGTGGCCAATGTAGCCATACACGCGTATGTAGGAGAACGTAGGGAATTGAATGAACCAATCCGCCCAATCCGCCATTGCCTCTCTGGCTGTCTGTGAAATACGCACGTGCATCTCATGGTTAAGCTCACGTACTGTGTGCATAATGAAGTTATCACTTGTTCTCTTGAAGTGTCGCTCCGCTTGAGTAAACTCAAGACGTGCGAAATGTTCGTGAACCTTCTGCACACCTAAGGTTCCCACATTGTTCAATAACCCGAATTCACCTTGGAAGGCTATCAAGTATACCAGGTAAGAGCACATGTGGAACCTATGAGCTTCCAGATACCCAGTGATTTGTCAGTGGAGTGTGTCACTAATCAAAGTGGCCCAGTCATAATATTCCCTCTTGCCAATGATTTTAGCAATGATATAGTACATCCATGGCTGGAATTGACGACCATCTTCTTCTCCAGTGATTCTATTGAGTAGAGTGATTAACACTGCGTACTCATCTTTACATTCTCCTCGTCCCAACGGCTTAGGCAAGCTTGCCTTTGTCACTTTTAGCCATTTTTCAGCCATAACCTTTTTACATTTGTCCTTAGCTGTCTCAAATGCCCTCTCACATTCCGTCACTGATATGACTTTGCTGTTAGGACATGATGGAATATCAAAACACCGTTCGATATCCCGAGGCTTTAGACTGCAAACAATTCTTCCATCTGCTGCTCTGATTTCTCTGGTGGTATGATTGTAATGCTTGATACAAGCGATTACAAGTTCTACGCTTTGTAGTGTGATGGGAATTGATGCGGCCTGCAGCAACCCGGATTCTTCAATATTCTGCAATGTGATTTGATTCATGCCTTCTAGCTGCTCCAAATCAACCGCTGGATTTACTTGGTGTAAATTTGTGTCAACTGTTTTCAAGTAATCATGGAGTAAGACCGTCTTGGTCTCGTATTGTACCTGGGAGTACTGCATCTTGAAAAACTTAAAGATTGACTGTAATCTTGAACTTGTTCAGATGATTTTCGGAAACCCTTGAAAATAGCGCCTCGCTGAGAAGTATTTTTCCGGAAAAAATCTAGCACATGGGTTTTGTTCGTGCTTCAATGCTGAACAAACCCAGTTCCTCAGAATTTGGATTCTGAAACTTTTTCGGAAAAACCCCCAAAAATAGGGGCAGCAAGTTTGCTGATTTTGGAAAATTTGTCGAGATGGGTTTCTCTGGAAAATAATGTTGAATCTACCCAGTTGATCTGATCTGATGTAGCCTGTTGCTTTTTCTGTCAAATGCAAGAAAACCTAAGACCAGAAGAGAGGAAATAGACAGAAGATGGATTGGAAGTTTTATCTGATTCCCTGAAAAATCTATCTCTAGGTCCAATCCTTAAAATAGCAATCCTCTTCTGCTTCAGATCTGCAAGAAAAATTGAAGAACGGATGAAAATCTTGTTCAGATCTATCAATGGCATCCTTGAGAGCTTGTGGCTGTTCTTGATCTTTTATCCCTACAATGAAATAATGAAATGGGACACCTTCACCTTGAATATATATGTTTAAGCTTCAGATCCACAAGTTTGGGGACCTAACTCAAGCTCAAAAGGTGATTTTGGCTTGATCTAAAGTTAAAAAGGTGATTTCCACTGATTGTGGAGCCTTTTAGCCAATTTTAACTCAAAAGTTCTTGACTTTAGTCAACAAATTGACCCTTGACTTCTTTTGGGCATCCCTTTTGGTTTCTTGCAAGTTTTTAAATATTTATTCTCCAAACTCCTCCTCTGCTTGATCCCTAATCTAGCTAGCACCGTTGATCCCTAGATGTCGCTTTACACATCTTCATCGCTGTGGAGTCGATCCAACCGGAAAGAAGTGCCCGAGACATGATGATGAAAGCTGAGTTTAGGGCTTCAAAGAATGGGCCTTTTCCAAGAAAAGGGCTCTTTTGCTAATGCCTTGGTGAATTTTCAAAACTTTGTTCTTCAGCCTTTTGAAATGACCTCTCGTGCTTTGACCTGGATTTCTCGTTGATCAGAGAGTCAGATGATTTCGCTTGATGCTTCATCAGGTACCCAGCTCTGTTTGCCATGAATGACTGACTTCAGAAAACCTGGATCTTATTTTAGGGTCCCTTTATTCAAGGGCGCCCCTCCTTGAAAAGGGCGCTTTTGTCTTTTGGCTTGATTATTTCCATCTGAAAAGTTGCCTACTTTGATCCAGATTATCCGTTGACTGCCCTGTCAGGTGTTGGTGCTTGCAGTTGCGTTTCCGAGATCTACTTGGGCTGAGAAGGTTATCCTGGGAAGCCTTTTGTCATTTGTCAGCATCTGGAAGTCCAAAAGAAAGGGCGCCTTTCTTTTGAAAAGGCTCTTTTTTCTTAGAACTTCGCCGTTAACTGTGGTTTCCTGATATTTCCTCAACTGCCTCTTTTTGCTTCGTCAGCAGTTGCTAGTGATCTATTCATCGGATGATCTGGATGTTTGTTTCACTGTTGAGTCAGCAATCAAACGTCGAGAATGACTGCTTTGGATGATCTTACTGACTGCATTTGACCCTCAAAGATCATGGGCGCCCCTGCTTGAAAAAGGCTCTTTTCAGCATTTTGAGTTCTCTCCTTCGTAACGTTTCCAGAGTTAGTCAAATTTTGACCTTTTTCACTTTCAGAATCTCCTTCATCAAACAGCATCATTTTTGACCTTTTCCGCCATGGTTGCGTCGTTGAAGCTTTTGGAGTTTAACTTTCAGCACCTGGTACTGGCCAATCTGCCATTAATGGCTGCAGAGGTTCTAACTTTGTTCCTGAAAAATAGAAATAGACCCACCAGAGTAAAACATGTCTTTTGATGATTCTGACTTGACCAATGTGATCGTGAAGCCTTTTAATCCTATCAAAATCATTTTCAATCATTTCTGGGAAGGTCCTATTTTCGGGGGTTTCCCTGAAAATAGGGGCGAAAAACCCTAATTTTCAAATTTTCAGAATTTTGCACGTGTGTTCTTTGACATAAACCCACCAAGATTCTATGATTGGTTTGACCTAAAACTGACTTAACATGGCATTTTAACAAGATTTAGCTCAATTTATACAGAATGCCAAAAAATTAATTTTGGGTACAACATAATTAAATCTCAATTTGGGCTGATTCAATGAAGATCTAAGATAACCAATTTATACTTAAAAAGTGAAAATTAAAATTAGTAGAGATATCCATCTACACTTTAAGAATTTTGTGTTCTACAAGGATAAGCATATCAGATTCTGATGGCAAAGAAGGTACCAGAGTTACTTCTTTCGCAGAAGAATTCAATGCTGTTGTATATCTTTTAAAAGCTGGTTCTCCATCGCAGTACTCCATGTCATCCACAAAATTTGTATATCTTGCATGAACCAGAGCAGCTTCCTCCAAGTATAGCTTCACACAAAGTTAAGAATTGTAGTATTTAGCTCCCAAATAATGCCATAAATAAAACTTAGTAAGACAAGCTCAATATATCTGAAACTCTAAGCCCTTCAGCTGTACTTGTGAAGAGGAAGACCACTATTTTTCTTTCTTCTCAACTTCCCTGTGCACAACTTGTGAGCTTCTGCTGCTGCGCTTGGCTGTGGTGAGATAGATTGAATGCTTCATTGTTTTAATCTTTATATGTGCATGTAGTTTTAATGCAAAAATCATTGTACTTTTAAAGCAATTAAAAATCACTCAATGAAAATGGAATGTATCTTGGATAATGGATATGTACTTCAAACAGCGAGATAGTTGATTTTGTGAACATTGACAATCAAATCTTAACTGATAAATGTAGGGGAAACTTGGTTTTTGACAATTCAATAATTGTTTGTAGGTGTGAGACTCATTCAAATCTCATATTATATGTAGTCTATTGACTAATAAATATTTTTTTCTTACATTTTTAAAAGAATGCTATCGCTTGTTCAAATTGTTTCAAGTAATAGAAAGATTGTAAAAATACGGTACATGTCATGTTAGCCCTTGATATAATAGATTATATACATGAGGTAGTAAGTAGTTGTGAAGGATACAATTTTGAATTTTGTTCTGTCACACTTTGAGAGGTTGCTCAGTTGGAAGCGGTCCAATCTTTCTCAAATAATTTTCTCAATCTTGAAGATGTGATATATATCCATGTTACTCTTATGGACTAAGTAATTTCATAACTATGAACCTATTTATCTTTAATGCAAATATAATAATTAAAATGATATTTATCATGAAATATTATAAAACATTTATAATTAAATAATATTACTATCAATTTTATTGGACATTGAAAATTGAAATTGAAGATTAATAATAAATACAAATATGCGATTGTAAATTGTTTTTTGGTCGTGCATAACATAAGGGATGGCGCCGCTCCTGTGCGCAGGTGCTGCTACACGCAGCCTCTAAGGCTGCGTGCTGGCTCTTGCATGTGCCTGTCTCTGTCCCTTTTGGCTACGTTCGGGTGTTTGGGGGGGGTCCTTTGTTTTTTCTGTTTGGTTGGTGTTTGGTGTAGTGTGTGGGGTGGTGCGGGGGTTTGTGCGAGGGTTTGTGCGGGAGAAGGGTTGGTGGGAAGTGGTGCGGTGAGGGGGAAGTGGGTGGTGGAAGCGGCGGGGTTTGGGTTTGGTGGAATTGGAGTGGGCTGAGTGTAGGGGTTCGGTGTAGGGATATGGCAGAGGCTTCCAAAACCCTGGTGCTTGCTGGGCCAAAACCATCTCAAAATTTTTCGGTAGCCATGTATGCTCAAAAGTTGGATTTGTCCTTTGTGGGTGAGAGCTCTAAGCTCAAGAAAGTGAATGGGTGCCTTCCGCGGAGTCAAGATCGACCTGTTCTGGTTATTTCTCCTGAGTCGGTTCAGGAGGACATAGCTTATTAGAGCCAACATGTTCTGATCTATAAGTTCTTGGGTATTCGTGTCCCTCTCTCTGTGTTAGTCTTGGATTCGTCAAACCTAGCAGGCTGATGGGGATTTCGATCTACTGGTGGCTGCGAATGGCTATTTCATGGTTGATTTTTCTTGCATATCAGATCGTAATCGTGTTTTTGAGGGAGGGCCGTATTTTTACAATCATGTTGGCTTGTTCATTAAGCCTTGGCATGGCGGTTTTAATGCGACAGAGGATCTTCCTACACGGGTTCCTGTTTGGGTCTGTCTTCCATGGCTGCCATTGGAGTTTTGGAGGGAGGATATTCTGCTTCGGATTGCTACTTTGTTGGGGAAGTTGGCTGCCATTGCTCAGAATACTTTGGATAAAAAGGTATTCTTTTATGCTCGCATATGTGTTGAAATTGATTTAAATAACCCATTGCCGGATTCTTTGGAAATTTGTATTGGCTCTGCCTTGTGGATTCAACTGCTAGATTATGAGTCCTTTCCTTTTCGTTGCCATTTTTGTCACGAGTATGGACACCTTCAGCGCCAGTGTCCTCGGGCACCCAAAGTGGCAGGTGCTTCTTCCTCTTCTTCTTCAGGGCCTTTGGTGGAGAAGGGGGATAAAGGTAAGGCGCCTGTGGTTGAGGATGGGCCCGATAAGGATGGCTTTATTCTTGTTAAGCAGCAAAATAAAGGGAGGGGTCAGAAGTGGGCCTATAAAGATAGACTGAGTGATCAGGGTTTCAATCGGTTTGAGGTCCTGGATAATCAGTCTTTGAAGGAAGGGGTTCCTGTTGAACTCTCTTCTGGGGCCACTTGTATGGATGTTGGGCTGGATTCAAGGCTGGAGTAGGCAATTGTTGTTTAGAATATTTCTCCGGCATTGGAGCAGGGGATTTTTGTGCCTTCTGGGGCCTCTGCAGATGTGCAAGATGATATTGTTTTAACAGATTTAGCGAAGGCATTGTTCTCTTCAGGTAAAGGGTGGGGATCGTCTCCTGCTTTGGGGGTGCTGCAACGCCCTCTCAAGAAAGGGAATTTTGAAAATTCTTCGAAAGCTGGTCATAAGAAGGATGCAGACAAGCTTAAATCTACTGGGGATCTATTGGTGGAATCTGGTTCTGTTAAGACCCTTGAGGCCCACTTCTCTCAACCTTCCTCATGATTATTCTCTCATGGAATGTAAGGGGGTTGAATAGCACCTCCCGTCAAAAGGCTATTCAATATTTGATTGTTGTTCATTCTCCTGGTATCTTTTGTGTTTAGGAAACTAAGCTTCAGGTGGACCTCATGCTTCAATATGCCCCTCATATTTGGTTTTCTGGCCAGTGTCAGTGTATTGGGTCTAGGGGAACATCTGGGGGTCTGGCTCTTTTCTGGGATCCTCGTAAGGTTGTTCCTCATTGGTGGATTTCAAGCCAGTCTGCTATTTTTGTGGTGGCTTCAGTTTTGGAATCTGGTGAGACTATTTTGGTTAGTAATGTTTATGCTTCGATTGACATCCGTGGTAAAATCCAGCTTTGGGCTCATATCAGATATGTTAGGTCTTGTGTGCCCTTTCTGCCTTGGATCTTAGCTGGTGATTTCAATGTTGTGTTGAGCTTGGAGGAGAAAAGGGGAGGGCTGCCTAGGCTTGGTCCTACTTCAGATCTATTTCAGACTAATGTGGACTCTCTTGCTCTAGTGGATGTAAAACCCTCTAACGAAATATTCACTTGGAATAATAGATGGAGTGGGCCTGAAGCGATCTCGCAGCGGCTTGATCGTTTCCTTGTCTCTTGCTCTTGGGTTAGAGGTTGCTTGGTCATTTGCTCTGAGATTCTTGATTGGTGTGGCTCTAATCATTGGCCAATTAAGTTTTCAACTTCAGCTTTCCCAAATCCAAAGAATCCTCCTTTCAAATTCCAGCTAATGTGGCTACGTGATCCGTCTTTGGGTGATCTTGCTGCTCAGTGGTGGCGGGATGGTGCTCCTACATTTGGGTCAGCTATGTATTCTTTGGTTAAGAAGTTGCAATATGTTAAGTTTCATCTTAAGCGATGGAATAGGTCATGTTTTGGTAATTTTTGGGCCAGAAAAAGAGAAGCGCAGGATCACCTTGCTATTATTACTAGCCAGATTCAGGATTTGGGATTCTCGGAGGCTCTTGGGCATGCTGAGGCCCAGGCTCTGAAATTGGTGGAGGAGTGGGAGCTTCGTGAGGAGATTTTCTAGAAACAAAAGGCTAGGATTGATTGGCTTCAAGAGGGTGATAGGAATACAACTTTTTTCCATCATTTGGTGCAAGTTCGTTGGAATAAGTGTTTTATTTCTTCTCTTGTTAACTCTGAGGGTCTTTCAATCTCTTCGCAACAAGCTTTGTCTAGAGAGGCTTGTCAGTTCTACTCTAATATGTTCACTGAGGATTCACTGCCTATTAAGGCTGATGAGAATAGGGTCCTTGCTTGCATTCCCTCTTTAATTTCTAATGAGTTGAATGCTTCTCTTATTCGCCCAGTGACTTTTTCGGAGGTGGAGGAGGTGGTGTTTGGGATGAACAAGGGGAAAGCTCCTGACCCTAATGGCTTCCCAGTTGAGTTTTTCCAAGAGTTTTGGGATACTGTGAAGCTGGATTTGTTGGAGGTGGTTTGGGAGTCTCTTCATAGTAAGCAGATGCTTCGTGCCCTGAATGCTACTTTTCTGGTTCTCATTCCTAAGAAGGAAGGTGCTGACAGACTTGATCTCTTTAGACCTATTGCGCTCTGTAATGTGGTGTACAAGATTGTTACAAAGTTGATTGTTGAAAGGCTGAAATCTTGTTTGCCTGTGATAATTTCTAAGGAGCAAGGCAACTTTGTGACAGGTCGTCAAATTCTGGATGGGGTGGTGGTTGCATCTCAAGTCATTCATTCCATGGCAACCTTTCAGGATAAGTCTATGTTTATCAAGTTGGATATGGAAAAAGCTTATGACAAAGTTAAATGGATTTTTCTTCAGATGATTCTATTGGCCTTTGGTTTTTCCTCTGACTGGGTGAGCTGGATATTGAGCTGTGTGACCTCTTCCTCCTTTTCGGTTATTGTGAATGGGGAACCTTCAGATCTTTTTGGGGCTACTAGGGGCCTTCGTCAGGGGGACCCGCTCTCTCCTTATTTGTTTATTATTATGGCAGAGGGGCTGGGCCAGCTTCTTAATTCTTGGGTTTCACAAGGTTTGATTCATGGGTGGCAGTGGGGGATGGGATTTCCTATGCTTTCTCATCTCCAATTTGTGGATGACACCTCTTTTATGGGACTGGCTCGTATTAGGGAGGCTGAATCCTTCAGGAAAGCTCTAGAAATCTATCTTGCGGCCTCGGGCCAGAAAGTCAATGAGCAAAAATCTTCTATATTCTTCTTTAATACTCCTCAAACAATCCAGCGGCGGATTGCAACTATTATGCGGTTTCAAATTGGGTCTCTTCCCTTTGTCTACCTGGGTATTCCTCTTACTGTTGGTCATCAGCCCAGGTCCTCCTGGCAACTGCTGCTTGATAAGCGTAGGCGGAAGGTTACTCATTGGACTCATCGTTGGTTGTCTACTGCTACTAGAGTGACTCTTCTCAAGTCTGTTATCTAGGCCCTTCCCATCTACAGGTGCTTTGTTCAAGCGGCTCCTATGTATTTCCTTAAGGAATTTGATGCTCTTTCATGTCAATTTCTTTGGAGCGGTAATGTGTTGTCTTCAAAGTGGAGCCTTGTTAAGTGGGATTCTGTGTGTAGACCAAAGTAGGAGGGTGGTCTTGGTTTACGCTCTGCTATTTTGAATGGGAAAGCTCTTGCTGCCAAGCTTTACTGGTGATGGTGTACCAATCAACATCAGTTATGGGCTCGTATTCTCAACCATAAATATCTTCGGAGTGTTGCTTCTTTTGAGGTTCCTCGCTATCCTCTGGAAGGGAGTGGTTTTATGATTTGGCATACTTTAAAAGTAGGGGCGCAGTTGATTAAGTCTGCACTTTTTTGGATATGTCATTTGGGGTCATAGGCTCTTTTTTGGTCTGTTTCTTAGGATGGTCACCCTCCTATTCTCTCTTCTTTTCCTCACCTCCAGTCCCTTTGTGATGTTTTTATTGCGAGTGGCTGGGATACTATGGAGCATTATAAGGTGGCACATCATGGTGGTTTGGTTGTAAGTTTTTGCTGGAAGCATCCTTCTGAGTGGCCACCTAGAGGGTCTGAGGGGGATAGGCGTGAGCTTTCCCAGATTTTGGCTTCTCATGCTTGTAATTCTTTGAGGGGACCTGATGTCTTGGCTTGGGATGGTTCGGATTTGTCTAGAAAGTACTCTGTGGCAACTGGTTATAAGCAGTTAGGTAGGAAGTTGTTTGGGGCCCTTGAGGTCCCTTGGTGGAAGCAAGATTGGCACAAGTTGTCATGGCCCAAGTGCAACTTCTTTATGTGGTTAGTGGCTCAAAACTGGTGTCTTACTTGGGATAATTTATGTAAGCATGGGTTCTAAGGCCCCTCTATGTGTGTTTTGTGTCATGGTTGTGAAGAGAGTGTCTCCCATCTCTTCTTCCAATGTTCCTATGCTAGGGAGATTTGGAATTTTTGGTGGGGGTTGTGGAATACGGCCTGCTGGCATGCTTCCTCTTTGGTGGAGTTTGGGGAACAGTGGGGCAGGGCCTCTGTTTCTACCCCCTTTCTTCAGGCTGCTTGGGCTCTTGGGCCTTCCTTTATTATCTGGAACCTGTGGTTGGAGAGGAATAGGCGGATTTTTCAGGATTCGTTGTTGATGGCCCTCCACCTATGGTGGAAAATTCTTCACTCTTTAGGGGAAACTATTGTGGCTAAGTGTGATATGACTATTCTGGTGGACCCTCGTGATGTTGGTTGTTGTACATGTCTTCATCTTCCTCCTCCGCAATGGCAGCTCATGCCCAACAGATGTAGGCATCCTACCCCGAAGGTGAATAGGGAGGGAAGATGGACCCCTCCTCCTCTTGGGGTCCTAAAAATCAATTCGGATGGCTCTTCTCGTGGAAATCTGGGTCATGCTGGCATTAGGGGCGTGGGTCGGGATAGCTCTGGAGATGTTCAGTTTATCTTCTTTGTGTATAAGGGTCTTCATACGAATAATCTTATGGAGGCTCAGGCCATTTTGTTGGCTGTGGAGTGGGGCAGTCAATTAGGATGGCAAAGGATCATATGTGAGTCTGACTCCTAGGTTGTGGTGAACTTACTAAACAAGCGGTATTTGGATGATGTGAGCTGGCAGCTGGCTTTGATTGTTGAACAAATTCTCACTCTTTGTGCTTCTCTGGAGTATATTACTTTCACTCATATTCCTCGCGAATGGAATGGTGTTGCTGATTGTTTGGCTAAATGGGCTTCTAATCATATTCATGATTGGAATTTAGTGGATCGGGGTCAACTACCCCCGGATTTGTCTCATCAATTGGATCACTTGGTTGAACTTGATAGGGCCATTTAAGGCCCTTGCTTTGTAACGTTTCCTTGTTTTAATAAATTTTTACCCCTTGATGTTGATTGTAAATTGTTTTTGATATAAAAAGAAGCAAAAAAAGGGTGATGTCCCTTTAATACAAAGCCCTCAGGCCATCATTAGCAGAAAAAAATCAAATAGTTACACAACGAATAAACCATAGAAACACACACAACCAGATACTAGAAACCAAGAGTGACAACACTCTTAGTATCAACAGTGATCCTAAGTCAGACAAACCCCGACTTGACACCACATCAGGAGCACAAACATAGCCAGACCATGAGCCATGAAACAACCCATAAACAATGGGTCCCAAGAGATTTCCAGGAACAACCAAGCCACAAACCACTTGTAGTATAGGAACAACAACTTTGAGCCCTTCTTCACACACCAGTCGAACCAGGAAGCCAACTCATACTTTGTCTCTAAAGGAGAGAGCTCCCCTCTAATGGAGAGGATCACATGAAAAATTTTCCTACTCGGCCTAGAGATCTCCAAAGCCCAAAACTCCACCTCCATAGGAGTAGATCCCACCTCAAAAAGGACAACAGTAGAGAAAAACAATAAAGGAAGCTCCCAACCAAAACCACAACACCCATCTTCACCTCGATAGAAAAGGAATCCACCTTAAGAGGATCAAACTGTAGAAACAAGGAGGAAGCCACCACACCTGTAGAAAAAGTAATCATACCACCCTTCGACAAACTCGACAACATCCACCACAAAGCAACTCCATTCTTAGAAACTGCTCCATCCACCACAAGGGGAAACCCACAAGCCAAGGGAGCCCCAACAAACCAAAAACCTAGAGCAAACCACAAGGGAGTCCACCCAAGGCAAGAAAGAAACAAGCCTGAAGAGGGAAAAGGGCATCTCCAAGCCACACCATGGTTGCAAGAACCAGAGAGAGATAAAAGCACTAGCTTCCTCCCCCTACAAACCACAAACACCAAAACAACCCCTTCCACCAACTGGGAATTCCACCAAAAGTACAAACCCCACCACAACAAAAAACCCCAACATCTCCAACAAGTAGAGGACAATGAAACTCCAAAAACACCATCAAAGTTCTCCCAAAAAAATTCAAGAAAGGGAGCAAACTAGACTCCCAACACCAACAAAGAGTAGAGCACCAAACCACCACCAAGACCCCTAGTCTGAGAGGACCCATCACCATGAAGCGCCAACAAGCGCAACATAACACCAACTAAAATGCCAAAGAAAGGCTAAGGAAAAAAATAACGACAGAAGGAAACAGGCACTCCTGTACACAACCACCAAGCACAAGAGTAGAACACAACAAATTCAGCCTCCAACACAAGGTGATGAAATAGGCTCACGAGAGAGCCACAAACATCACTAGAAGAAGGGGAGACCACCGCAATCTGACCCACAACCTTTGAACCATCTGCAAGCATAGTAGCGAACAACATCTGCACCACGAAGAGAAGAGAAAAATCCACCCAACACAAACCCAAGTCAGGAGACACAAGCACCGCTCGAATAAAATCGTCCAACCTCAGACTCCAATCCTTCAATTAAGGAAAAGCATCATCTTCAAAATTGCACATATTGATGCCTGGGACAGAGAAAAACCCAACACACGCAACAACCAATCTTGCACCAATAGCTGGAACAACACGCAAAGAAAAAACTCCTCCATTCCCGCCACCACACGCAAAACCACCTCTCCCAACAAGAGCCCACCCAAGACACCACAGATCTCCAGGCAGGTCAGGTGCCAGAAGCCAAGCAACCACCATAGAGACACGCTAGGAAGAAACCTCCCAAGATCCCACCAAAACAAACCCACGCCACTGGATCCCCCACCAACAAATGCCATTGTCTTCGTCCTCTGCTTCAGATTCCCCGCCCTCTGCAGACCCAGAGGAATTCAAATTCCTCTGCCCATTACCACTCCCGCTTGCGCTTGCCATTCAGATTCCCAAAATACACATTTTAAATTGTTATATTATTAATGGTCATGAAAATAAATATTGAAATCAACCCCTCATTTTTAGTTTTTATTTATATTATATATGTTGAAGTTGATTGTTGAACCCCACAGTTCTTAGAAATCACTTAGAACCAAAATGTCTATCATAATAGAAATTAAAAAAAAAAAAAAACAAGACCTTGAGAATTGATTTGATCCAAAAGTAAATAGGATTGAGTTTTTGTATTGAATGATTGGATTAGATATTGGATGATTACAATAAATGAATAATGAATCTTTATTAAAAAAAAAAAACCATGATGAAACCCTAGTTGAGGATTAAATTAGATTATGACATGTATCATCATCTTATGCTATGAGACAAAAAATGACCTAAAAATATATAACTCTTTAATGATCGCTTAGGTGTAATAAAGTAAAAAGAAAATCTAATTAATCGATTAATGATTAATTAATCAATAAGGTGATTTTTCTATTTTACTCTCTATCTAGATCTATACACACACACATATACATATATAACTGTTGGTGTAGAAAAGTTGGATCATCTTTAGGATATTGGGGATTTCTCTCAATATTTAAGGGACACCATTATATCCTCAATGTTTTGAGATTGATTGGAAAGCACAATCCAATATGATGAAGGCAAGACGATATTCCATAGAAGTTCAAGATATTAAGGAAATAATATAAAGTTGAATTCTAATTTAAAAGTATTGTCTTCGACAAACTTACTATTGTTGCAACTACTCAATGTCGCAAAACATGTACAAATATATTTAAGGTGTATTTAATTCAATATTTTTTATTGATGTTATGTAAAAGAGTAATGAAATAACATGTATAATGGAACCTTGTCTTCATTAGATTGGGACAAAAGAATTATATATCATAAAGAAATATTAAATGAAATTAATAATACAATATTGTTTTAATATCTAAGATTCTCTTTATAAGTAAGTCAATATTCTGAACCTATTATTCTCTTTGCAAACTCTTACAACATACAAAGACATGTCATATTCCAAGTTAAATCGAATGGTGAGGATTGGATGATTAACTTAATCTAATTGTAGGAAAACAAGCATCTAACATTTACTTAAATCAAGATCTAGAATTTGAATCTATATTTAAAATCAAACTATTCCAATCCTCATTCGTTCAATTTGACAAGTAATAATTTATGTTATGTTCATATTCCATTAAAAACATAATCATTCATCAATGTCGAACTAGCTATTTGATCTGCAATAGTTAACTTAAAGTAATTTGAAAGGACTCTATTTATTTAATTAACACAGTAATCGATATAAGATTTAATTAACACAATAATCGATCTAAGATTTAGTTAACACAATAATCAATCTAAGATTCAATTAACACAGTAATTGGTCTAAGATTGCAATGAAAGATTGAGATCTATTCTAACATTCAATTTGTAAAACCATTTCAAGAAAAAAAATGAAGTTTTTAAATGAATGAAGATCAACTAAAAACTTAACAGAATCACCTTCCTTCGGTAGAGTGGGCCATGCTCTGCCTTTGGAGGGATCCAACATAGAATTTGGATCAACTTCTTTTTATTTTCATCAAATGTGCCCAAAGAGGGGCGAATTACAAATTGTTTCAACTGGGAATTGAAAAGCAAAGAAAAGCTGGAAATTAAAACTAAGATAATCTAATAATGAACTAACTTGAGACTGGATACATATATCCATCTCTTATTTGAAAATAGGGAAAAGCGGGAAAATAAAAAAGCTCTAGTCTATTAAAGGTATCTTGGAATGCAGGAGAAATAGTTGTGAAGATCTTGCAACTATCTTCAATTGACGTTGAACAAAACTTCAGAACTAGACATGTGCATAGCTGGAACTGTTGCTCGGTTGACAGGTAACTTGGTCAAGGATGTTGAGTTGTAAAAGGTTAGCCGCCAATCTCATTTTGAATGGGAAAAAATTAGAATTTGATTTTGATAAGTAAATGCTTCTTCCAGTTATGCATTTAATACACCCCATCATGAAACAATCACATTAAATATCATTTTAATCATGCATTTAACAGAAATAAGCATTCATAAAAAACATTTATATTCTAAGTTCTTATGCATAATTAAGTTCATATTTGAAGTATATAAAAGGTAATAACATAAGTTCTTAAGCCAAACATAAAGCATTAAGTGTTAATATTACAAAATATATGAAGTCCTTAGAAGGCTTCATCATCCTCCCCCTCTTGCTCATAACCATGTCCTCATGGTTACAGATTGATGATATCAGGAATGTCCTTGTTGAGTGTTTCTATCCATAAATCATAGTTGAAGACTCCTCTGTAATCCTTTGTTGATATGTTCTTGTTGACATAACCATGATTCTGTTCCAATTTCTCACACCAGGCTTTCAAAACTTCATCTGGTATTATGTCTGGTGCATTGATTTTAGGTGTGGGCATGATGATAATAGGAATTTTGAATCTCATGCCAATTCACATTTCCTTTTGTTGATGTATTAAACTGATTATATGTCTTACCCTGGTCAAACTCCACCTAATGTTATTTGGGATGATAGGCTCCCTTCTCCTTAGTGGATCTGAAATCAAATTAAATCTCCCCATACATGCTTGGAGAGCTACTAGTGCCAATGTTCCCTCTATATCTTGAAATCATGCTATACTTTTCAATAAATTAGCCTTGTAAATAGGCACAACATCGTTGAGCCTAGCCACTAACTTGAATCTATTAATATATTCAATTGCATTTGACATCTCTCCCCTCATGGGAAAACCATACCTCTTTTGGGCATCCCTATATTCTCCCATTCTCTTTGTCCACTCCACTTGATTTTGTAGTAAGGAGAAAAAAGATCTGATCTATAGTTCTCCAACATAAATATTAAGAAGTGAGTCACTTATATCACCCATGAGAAAAACATGTTGGTAGAATTCACACATTTGATTCTGAACATTAGGATGACTATTAAAATATGACTGAAGGAAAGCATTATCAGTCTAGAAATCCAGAGGTCTTTTCAATATTAGTTGGTTCAACTTCCACTTCAAAAACATTTCCCTAAGGAATAAGCCATACATCCCTGAAGGTTTTCTAGTTGCAACAAGTACAAAAGCAATATCTACAGCTTTGGTTAATCTTCCCTCTGCTTCATTTATTTCCTTAGTAATTTCTTTTATTCTATCCTGAAGTTGTTTATTGATTTGTTTATACTTCATATAAGTGAAATATATCTTGGCTCTACGTACTTTTCCTTGGGTTTATCCTCTGGTGGAGGTAAACAAAGTAAACTAGAAGGTGGATATACAGTTTGCTCTGGTTCTTCTGTTTCAGGCGTTTTTCATTGCCTTCTTTCCATTTCCTCTTTTAACCCCTGAATTTCATTGTATTTTTGTTCACATTGTTCAGTCATCTTGGCTAGATCTTCTTTCACATTTTCTAGTTGTGTAAGTAGCTGATTTGTGTATTGTCGGACCTGTGACTTTAGTTTTTCCATTTCAGCCTCAAATTTTGATATCTCTTCATCTCTTTTTTTAACTTCATTTCTAGTATCATGTTTTGCATTCTGTATTATTGTATTTATTTTTCTAATCCTTGATAATTTCAATGCAATTTGAATTTGTGCTTCTTCCTCTTTTCTTTGATTTAAACCACTATCTATTTCTTATGGTTGTTCTAAAGGTTGTTTTCATTCTTTGTGAAGAAACACTTCTTCCATTTGTTCAGTAAATTGAGCTGAGGAACTAAAAACATTTTGAACTTCAATTTCTTCTTCTCCTAAAGGATATTTCTGAGCAGCAGAAGGGTTTTCTTCATGAATACTAGGGCTTGGAATAAATGATTCCTTAGCAGGGGAACTAGAAAATAACTCTGGGGAGTTTTCCTTTGGTGATTGAGAATCTTCTTTTTCTTTCTCAACTTCCTCTACTTCAGATTCCTCAATTTGAACTATGGGAGGAGATTTATGAGCTTTTCTCTTCTTCCCTCTTTTTAATTTCTTTCCTCCCTCAGGTTTTTCTAGTTTTTCAACCTGCTTCCTCTTTTTAAATTTCTTCTTTTCTAGTCTCTTTTTCCTTTTTAGGGCTTTCTTTCTCAGTTTTAGTTTCTTCTGCAGTTTTGATCTTGCTTACTTTCCTTTTCTTGGAAGGCGCTAACTCTTCAAAGTCTTGTTTTCTAGGTCTTCCTATAGATTTTTCCCTAGTTTCTTTTGAAATCATTCCCTTCTCTATTTTTAGAGTTCTAGTCACAGGGGTTTTATATTTCCCTAAACCCTTACCCAATATTCATCAAAAAATGTATCCATTTTTCTTCACCATTAGGTTTTTGTATGAAATGATGCTTAACAATCAAATGCATTAAACCATGATGTGTAATTATACTTTCTTTCTCCTTACATCTCATTTCCATGCCACTAACTTGTGAAAACAAGAATCCTTACCTCAGGTTTAGTTTGTCCATGGTGAACATGAATCAATAACTGCAAAGCTATCCCCAACACATAAGCATATTGACCCTCACAGGTGAAATATCTCATCAAGTAGTGCACTATCGAAGACCAGGGCTCCTAAAGACTCCCTCTTTCAATACCCTTATTTTTCCCTTTGTGAACTTGAAAAACGGGTTGAGGTTCTGGGTCAACGTGAAACATTTGTAGAAGCTCTTTCAAATCATGTTGACCTCTTTTAACAATGTCACCATCGGTTGGGATTCCAAACAATGCGCTAATTACAACAGTATTTATCCTCTAACAATAGTGAAGCTGGGGTGGAAATTCTTTACAAATTCCTGAATGATATCCCATTCATACCCTTCATACTTGAGTATTAGGTCGAGCCATCTTGCTTGTTGTCACCATCTCCTTGTTTCACTATCCAAAATTGCTTCTTTTGGCTCAACCATTTTCTTGTATCCCATTTTCACTAAATGGAAACTTGAGAAATTCATAAACAATCTTCAGTTAGGAGAAAATGTAGAAAAACTATTTTGTAGGAATGATAACGGGTCTTTTCCTTTTTACTGAATAAATTTGAAATAGCTTATAGTTGTTTCTTGACATTAAATGTTATTTACCTGACATTATGTCCAATTTGAACCAAAGTATACTTCACACGCATGAGATATCTCACCAACTAAATTGTTTAAAATTTTGTCAGTGAAAGGTGACGAAAGTACATTTACTAACG
Organism: Sequoia sempervirens; assembly: GCA_007258455.2. NCBI lineage: Eukaryota > Viridiplantae > Streptophyta > Pinopsida > Cupressales > Cupressaceae > Sequoia > Sequoia sempervirens. Next base: position 565,701,859 of record VDFB02000015.1, on the reverse strand, counting down.
TTGGCATACAAATTGCTTATTTCTGAAACCATCACCTCATAATCAGCATTTGACAACTGATGGCACCTCACAATATCCTCCCAATAAATTAACTTACCCCATCAGTGTGAAATGATATTGATTTTACTGGTGACTTATCTGATGACGGAATTTACTGAAACAATCTTCACTTTTTCCAAAAAGGATCAAAATCTTTGCTTTCTCCCAAAAAGAATTAACATCTATCAGAGTTTTTCAAACTATATGATATACTTGATCATAGTTAATAAATATAACACGCTAAGCTCAATGCCCAATTCTTCCACATGTTATAATATTAAACCATTAAAATCTAAAATTTTAAACGAATTTGTACCTGCAAAGTCAACAAACTAGTTAGCAAAAAAATGAGACTTTCAATGACACATGAATTTATTTTTTTGTTGAATGTCGTGGACTATATCAATCATCAACTGATCATTTAATAACTTAGAGCAATCAGATTTTTTCCTCTCAAAATCTTCTTTCAATACCAAGAACAACTAATCAGGAGTGATCGGGAGCTATCAGAAGCTGAATTAACTTGTATGTTTTATCAAAGCTTTCACCAAGGAATTGATGTCTAAGCCGATCAGGAGCTATCATGATCTCTCTAATTTAGCAAGGAGAGATCAAAATCTATTCAAATCTATACCTGCAAGAGACAAGAAGGTTAGGAAATTTTATTTTTTCATCATTAAAAAAAAAAAATTGAATCATTTTTCGTAAGGTAAACTGCCATTTCTTGTTTTCAATTCACCTTCTTTATTCATAACAACTTAACAACACTAAGGACAAGATACTTCTCCTAAGGAAGAGAAATCCTCCTTAGTAAAATGTTCTATCCTTGATTGTAGTTCAATTGAAAATTCCACCTTTGATGTTGGTTTATGATAAAGTTTAAGCCTATTTCCATTTACTAGCATTGTCTTCCTTTCTCCATCAATAGGTATCAACTGAACAACTCCATTCTCAAAAAATTCCTTAATCTCATATGGTCCAAGCCATCTAGTATGCAATTTCTCTTTGAATTCTTGAAACCATGAATCAAACAGTAATTCCCAATCCGCCACAATAAATTGTTTACTGTGAAAATTCTTGTCATGCCATTATTTCTTTTGATGTTGAATTATTTCTATTTGATGTAAGGCTTCCATTCTCATTTCATCTAACTTGTTCAACTGCATCACTCTATTTTTTTGTGCCACAATTAGATCTATACCCACTTTTAAAGTTGTTCTAAGTGTCTCAAGTTCAAATTCTATAGGAAGAATAGTTGTCTTTTTATAAACTAATTCATATGGAGAAAACCCTTTGGTTGTTTTCCATGTTGTGTTGTATGCCCAAACAGCTTCTATTAATCTATCACACCAATCACTCTTCCGAGATGAATTTTTTTTGTGAGTATATTCTCTAACTCCCTATTAGTTACCTCTACCTATCCATTTGCTTGAGGATGGTATGGTGTTGAATTTCTATGCTAAACTTGATATCTCTGAAGAAATGCTTCAAGCATTAAAGACATAAATTGTGGCCCTTGATTAGATACAAGTGTTCTAGGTGCTCCATATCTTTGTAGGATGTTTTTATACAAGAAATTTGCCACTTTTTCTTCTTTAGCAGTTGGTAATGCTTTGACCTCTACCCATTTAGTAACATAATCAGTACATACAAGGATGTAGTGATTTCATCTTGATGGTGGATCTGTGGGACCAACAAAATCAATTCCCCATTTTTCAAATGGTTCCAAGGAAGCTTGTGTTTGAAGTGGAATTTTTATAGAACGTGTAGGTCTTCCCATTCTCTAACATTGATCACAATGTTTAATGTAGTGAGTTGCATCCCTAGTCATTGTTGGCCAAAAATAGCCTACTCCCATAATCTTATGCATCGTTCTTATAGTAGAATAGTGTCTTGCACCTAGATCATCATGCCATGCCTTCAAGATATCATAGACATCAATTTCCTGAATGCATCTTCTCATGACATGATCTAGACACAACTTAAATAGCAAACCATGAATACATTCAAATTTGGAACTTTCTCTAATTAATCTCTTTTGTTGTTTAGATGAAAAATAAGGACATTTCCCAATTACTAAATAATTAGCAATATCAGCAAACCAAGGTGATTGAATTGATATAGAAAATAGATGTTCATCAAGAAATACATCTTCAACTGGTTCATTATTGCCTTGAAAAACTATCCTAGACAAATAATCAGCCACAACATTATCTTTACCTGGTTTATCAACAAATGTTATATCAAATTCTTGTAATAACAACAACCATCGAATGATGCGTCCTCCCACCATAGCTTTATTCATTAGGTATTGAATAGCCACATGGTCTATATGTACAAAAGTTTTAGAACTAGTAATATAATGTCTAAATTTGTTGATAGCATACACAATTGCTAAAAATTCCTTTTTAGTAGTAGTGTAATTTTGTTTAGCTGGGTTCAGATTTTTGCTTATGCAATAATGGCATGCATTGCTCCTAATTCATCCTTCTGCCCAAGAACTATTCTGATAGCGAAGTTAGATGCATCTGCATTTATATTAAAAGGTTCACCCCATATTGGCCCAACTATAATAGGTGCAATTTTCAAGGCTTGTTTTATTTCATCAAAATATTGTTGACACATTGCAGTCCAAAGAAACTCTGAATCTTTTTTTAACAAATTAAACAAAGGACCTACAATCTTACTAAACCCTTCTATAAATCTTCTATAATATCTAGCATGTCCTAAAAAACTTCTTACTTCAATTTGACTTCGAGGTACTGGTATTTTCAAGATAATATCAATTTTCTTAGGGTCTACCTTGATTCCTACTTTTGATAGATGATTTCCTAACACAATTCCTTCAGTCATCATTAATAGACTCTTCTCAGTGTTCAATGATAACCTATGGTCTTTGCACCTATTCAAAACTTTATTCAGATTATTCAATGATTCTTCATAATTTTTACCATAAACTGTAAAATCATCCATGTACACCTCAACACATGTTAAATCTGAAAAAATAGCAAGAACAACACGTTGGAAGGTAGTAGGTGCATTACATAATCCAAAAGGTAAGACTCTATAAGCAAAGGTACCCCATGGGAAAGTAAACATTGTCTTATCTTGATCTTCTAGAGCTACCTGAATTTGATTGTATCCACTGAAACCATCAAGAAAAGAAAAGTAACTATTGCTTGATAAGTTATCCAACACTTGATCTATGAAAAGAAGTGGAAAATAGTCTCTTTTAGTAGCCTTGTTCAATTCCCTGTAATACACACATACTCTCTACTTACAATTTTTCTTAGGCACTACGACTAGTGGAGAAACCCATTGACTGTCAGAGATAGGGTAGATGAATCATACCTGAAGCAATTTTTCTATCTCCAACTTCACAATATCTCTTAGTACATGGTTAATCCTTCTCTGAGCTTGTCTCATAGGTTTTACATCTTTAGGGTAAATATGATGTGTACAAATATCAAGATGAATCCCTCTCATTTCCTTATAATCCCAAACGAATGCTTTAGTATTCTTTTCTAAAATTTCCTTTAGATCATATTCTTGTTTAGTTGATAAGGAAGCATTAATGAGCAAGGGATTATCTGTTTGTACTAAGATTTTCTTAGTCTTTTTTTGAAGAGTGGAGGGCTCTCCAATCAAAGTATTTAAAGGACAAGGATGTGGCAAAATTTGATGGAGTAATTGGCTATGATTTGAATTAGAATTCATGATATTAGTTAAAGGATAGTGATCTTGATCATTAATAACATCATGAACTTCAAGGTTTCCTTCTTCTTTGTCCATCCATTCTTGATACTATTCCACATGCTTTGCCAATGTTACCATAGTAAGTTTTCAAACCTCATCATCTTTTGAACTAAAATCATCAGTCCAGCTGAGATTTTCAAATGACAAAGATGGTTTTTTTGGTGGGTAAAGGGATAATTCTTTCTATTTGATTCCATTAGAAATAGTCATGCTTCCAGACCTACAATCAATAAGGGTAACAGATGTTTCCAGCCAAGGTCTTCCCAAAATGATTGGATAACTTGTCTTTCTTTGTTTATTTTTCAAGACAAGGTTCAATCAACAAGATATTCCCATGTGTCAATAGTAACAATGACATCTTCAAGAGCTCCTTCTAGTTTTGCAATTGATTGATCTGCTAATTGTAGGACTGTAATTGTTGGTTGAACACCTGCAATCCCTAATTTGTTAGCTATCTTAGTTGTAATAACATTAATGGAAGCTCCTAAATCAATAAGGAAATTTGAAACTTCAATTCCATTAATGTGGAGGGTAATCACTGGGCTTCCTGGATCACCATACTTCTGAGAGATCAATTTCTTGACAAAACATCAAATAATTTCCCTTTGATTTTAATTGTAGAAGGTGATTTCTTTTTCCTTCCAGGCATTTTAACAAATAAAGACTTAACCACCTGGTTAATCTCTGGGATATCATGGATAGCTCTTAGTAGTGGAATCTCAATTTTAATCTTTTTAAGTTCTATGATAATCTAAGAATTCATCAAATCATCCTGCATCTCCTGGACTTGTTCCCAACCACCGATTCTTGTTGAAATCATGGAGGAAATAGTTCTTGCTTCTCAAAAGAAATTCCTCCATTCTTTTTCAACGTATCTTTCATCAAATCTTGTTGTTGTTCATCCTTTCTCAAATCAGGTTTTTTTGGTACTAACCGAGTTCTTAATTGAATATCTTTTAAATCAATGTTGTTTAAACCAACTATATTAGAATCAACATTGTAAGTTGGCTGTTGAGGTTTAAAATTTTTAGGATTGGGAACTAGATGAGCTAGAATTTGAGGTTGATTTACTACTTTAGAGTTTGAAGGTTGTGTGGAACCAGGTAAAAGTGACTAAATTTTGATTCCAAGGTCTTTTTGGTCCCTAGTTTTTCCACTAAGAATTATTGCCTTGATAAGGTTGCCATTGAGGTTGATTAGGCTGCCATTGATATTGGTTGGATTGCCACTGAGGTTGGTTCCATTGAGGATTAGTCCATTTAGGCTATCCCCAAGGTGGTCCCTAAGGTGCTTGCATAGGAGGTGGATTTGGTATTTTTTGGGCATTCCACTGAGACTATGGATTCCACTAACTAGGGGGATTCCATTGATTTTAACCCCAATTGGATTTTTTTTTGGGATTAGACTACCCTCCAAATGTAGGATTAAATTGCCTTTGTCCTATATAGTTGAGTTCTTCTTCCACAGGTAAGGATTGAGAAGGTTTCTTCAAATTATTTTTAATCTCTGGAAGGAGATGATATTTACCAGTAGAATGCCTCTTTTCACAAATATCACACAAATATACCTAATTAAGAGGACATTCGCTTAATGGATGTTTGTCTCTACATTTAGGAAAATATATAGAAAATGGTTCTACTGTTCTTTTACCAGACTGAGAACTAAGATGAAGTAAGATATTAGTTTTTAAATTTTCTATTTCTTCCATAACCTTAGAAACATCATTTGAGGAACCCCTATTTTTCTTTCTAAGGCTCGGTCTTGTCCTTGAATAGTTTTGTTGTCAATCAGATTGCACCCAAACGCTTAAATAGTTAAATTTAGCAATCTGTTGAAACATGGAATGATCCGCAGGCCTGTGGGTTGCCTAATTTTGAGAATCAATCTCCAGAGAGGGCTGGTTCCCTGATGAAAATCTCCTAAAAACTAACTAACTTGGCTGGGAAAGAGATAGAAAGCTTGCTTGAATTGAAATCCTAAAGCTACAAGAGGTGATTGCACCAAAATTTTGTGATTCTATTCGCTATCCTGAACCTATAATCAGCTGCAATAAAGTCCTAAATTTATCTCACAATTCAATTAAGATCATGAAATTCACCAATATTTCACATGAAGGTTTGAAGTTTCAATGTTTGTAAGAGGAAAACTAGATTTTCACAGATACAAATGACTAAAATCTTTGTTAAACACAACATGCAACCTAAATTATAACATGAAATCTTCTTGTTTTTTAAAGCATCAATGAGACCAAACAAAGGATTCAAGATAAAATCACAGTGTTTAAATCAAATCATTCACATGACAATAAAACTCAAGAAAGTATTGAGAAGGAAAAACTATACTGAAAACTCTATTACAATGTTTGAATAAAAATAAGATGAGTTACAATGCCTCACTGCTGTATGTGTAAGCAGGAAAAAAGAACTAGAATGAAAAAGATAAACTTTTTCAATATATACAATGAGAATGCACTTCAAAGTGCATGAACAAGTAACTGAAAGTCAATTTCAGTGAGAAAGTGACAATTCCAAAGTGAAATCTGAGCAGAAGCAAAAATCCCTAAAAATAAGGTTCAAACTCATGCAAAAATGAGTGAACTCAGTCTCGAACTAGCAGTCATAAAGCATGCAACTGATCTGCAACTCAAACTGAACTGGAAATTCCTGAAAAGGTGGGCTAAAGCATGTAAAACTGTCTCGTTCTTGTCAATTCGCCCATGCACATTGGAACTCCATCTTCATGTCTAATTCTTCTGTTGAGTCTGATGTGTAACTGAAGTAAAATTGTGATTCAACTTTACATAACATTCTTTATTTGCATTTTAAGACGATGAATTAATTAAATGATTTATAATGCATCATTTAATTAATTCATTTACATTGAACTATGCAAATAAATTTTAAATAACTAAATCTAATCTTGAAGGCATACTCTCTATCTCATTTATCATACTTAGCTTATATTTTTTATAAAAACATGCTTCCTCCACTAAATCATCATTGGCGACCACCATGCATTATTTAAATAAACAATATAGCATATATTTTGCAGCTCTAAATGTTTATGAGAAAGGCCGACCACTCTTGCTAGGCACATTGACTTAAAAGTCATGACCACAGGAGAAGACGTAATGATTTATAAAATGATTTTTTTCAAAGCCAAAAGATAGTCAAAAAGACAATCATCGACCCATGAAGAAAAAGAAATAATGAACCCTAAAAATCATTATTTTTTTCTAACTTTGGAGAAGCTTCACGAAGAAGTTGTTGACCGCCGCCATGGAGTAGGGTTTGAACTCGAACTTGACCATGAATTGGCTCGAATCTGCACCTTTTGAACATTTTCTGAGCTGAATCTTGTGATTTTCATATGGTAAGTTTGTTCTTTACCAGTTGAGGTATCTTAACTCCATTATCTAGCATTTATGAGGCTTTAAAAGCCGCGGCTAAGTTCACTATCTGATATATTCTATTACTCTCTTTTCCCTGTTGATTTCCTTGGACTCCATGGCTATGATTTACCCTCTGTTGTGGCTGCTATATGAATTGTACTGGCAAACACATGTCAAGAAAGAACCTCTGGAAGTCTATGGCAGTGCTGGTAAGTTTGATTTCCTTCCTTATCATGAATATTTTCCACCTCTTTCAGACCGCCATAATGGATTCGAGCTCTTGTTTCTGAGTTAGAATTACTCTTTGCTGTAAGTGACCTCTTGCCTTGTTATTTCTGTTGCTGTTCATTTATTGGCCATCACTGTGAATTATCTTCATCTGGGTATTTGATTTCACTGTATTTTGCATTTTTAGAACGAAACCCTTACATGGGTAAAAAGACATTTGCATTTTTCCACCATAAAAACATTTCTGAGCAATATTGAAATATTAATGTTGTAACAGCCGCCATGGTGAGTAATATTTTGATATTCTGGGCAGGAATTTGCATAATTTCTGAGTATTTTCTCATACCTATTTTATTCTCTGTATAGAGACACCTCCTTGTAAACTTTACAATCTTTGTACTACTCCTTGTATTTTCTATAGAAAGCTCCTTGATGACTGAAAACTTAGAGAAAGAATAAGGGTACCACAGTGAATAGATTGTATCAAAATTAAAAATAACATCACACTGTGAGGTACTCCTTTCAAGGTTACCATATAGTTATTAGCCACCATTCAAATAGGCTACTTCCTTACAGATTTTACTGCCACTGTGAGCATGCTTATGACATATCCTAATGTATAATCGAACTCATTGGATGCAAGCATAGTACTGATTTATTTATCATTTATTGATTCCTTCCTAAATGATTGCTCTATTTATGATTGACTGTTCACTAGCTTGCTTTGAAACTGGAATATACATCATGAACTATAACATCATCTATCTCTCGTTATTCTTTCCAAAGTCTTCACTAAACTTTATCTGCCTTGATTGTTGTTCTAGAACACAAGCATCTGTATTTTTTATGTTTTTCTGGACACATACTATCTGCCATCAGACTGGTATTCTTAATAGCCACATCATTCTGCTGCTAGGATTCCATAATACGTTGAGGACTGGCTTCAAAATCTGCAATACCAGGTTGATTAGGAAAATCAACACCTTGTTTCCTTTGTGATTTGGCAGATTCAAGCGAAGTTTCTATATCCACCACATGTTTCAAACAACTGACTGCTCCACTAATGACTGTCAATGTCATGTTTTTTTTTTTTAAATATGCATCTGTTACTTGTCACTGAAAATAAGAGACTGTCCTTGAGATTTCAAAAATTCAAAACATTTACTTTTACCAACTTTGTACCAGCATTCTTGTTCATAACAGATCTATCTCCTCCATTCATTTCTCATTAATCCTTTGCTGTTGCTTATAATGCACACTTGTAGCATTGTATTTGCATTAATATCTCCAATTTTCTTCCTTGCTTTTGTTACCTGGAAATACCTGTAGCATTTGGAATTTTTTTTTTCTAAAATTAAATTCTTCTCAGATTCTCTGGCTTCAATCTTATTGAAGGATTTTTTCTTTATCTATTGTTGTGATAGAAATGGCTTTTCTCTTTACTGTTATTCCATTGTATGTGTGTCCACCATTACACTCAACAACTTAATAGGCATTATACTTTTCTGTTGTTGCTTATTCAAGGTATCACATGTCATGCACTTTCTGAGATAGCATTCCTTTTATCTATGAATGTAAATGCTTGCATTTATCCAGTTCCATATCTGAATCAGCTTCACTATCTCTTTCATTCATTGTTAGTTGGAAAGAACAATGTATTCTCATGTAAATGAACTAGTTCCCTATGCTTGGATAATAATCTGCAATGAATCATTTGATTCAATTTTCATATATAACCTTTGAAAACCTTATATGCACATGTATGGCTGCCTCTCACGATCCTTAGACTGTCATATCTTATCTTTGCCATTTTTGTCAATTATGTGACTAGTCTCAAAACTTCATGAAATTTGAAGCTCCGTTTTGTGGAGCCTTCATGGTACTGTCATTCTTTATGCCTTACGACTTCTATGTAACAATGCTCCTTTATGATAGTACCCTGTTTCTCGAAGTCTTTTTCAAACTATGTATAAATCTTGAGTTGCAAGAAACAGTTTTAAATGATTGATACTTTGTTCTCCCTTCAGTATAAAGGGACTCAAAACCTTACTGAGATGCAAAAATGAGTGCAAGGTAGAGCTGAAACAAAGATAACAAAATGAAATATGGCTGCTTTATGAATCTCTTCTTGGTTACAATAGCTTTTCTTAATGATTGTAATTGATATCGATGACTCTCATGTGTAATTAGAGAGCGTCCTTCTGATATGCCGAGCTCTACCCTTGTGGGAGCCTGTTGTACTCCACATATCTGATAAAATGATCTCAAACATGATGAAAATGTTCCTGCACATTGAAATAAACAAGTTAGCAAAATAAAAGAAGCTGAAAGCTTCCATTAAGTTATGTTTTTCTTGATTGTCAGCCTCTCATCTGATGAATGCTTGATTTGATGCAAATTACATTTCTATTGGTAGCATAGGCATAAGGCAGAATGTAATTCATCATTGCTTAGAGTATAACTCTAACGCCATTCCTTTATAATTTTGCAAGTTCATGGAGCGAGGAAACGAGGCAGCAACAACTTGGAGACGCGACGAATGAAGACACCAACGAAAGTGATTCATCATTACAGGAAATGATGAATTGCTTCTCTTCTTTACGCTTATGTTATGTTCAGTAGTGTAGTTTGTCTTTGAATTTTGTATTCATCATTTCTTTGTCATAATCAAACTCAGTTACTCTCGCAGCTTGTGCGAGATTCAATGTTTTTACAAAATGAATAAAAAGCATTATTATGCAAATTCTCTCAATTTTCTGTTTCAAATGCTTGCACAATAAAACTATGATTCAGATGTAAATTGATCTCTATGATGATCAATGAATACTTAATCAACAAAATTTCAAAAATTTTGTACATATCAATGATGAACTTGATTCAGCTCTACCTGTTTGAGCTCATAGTGAAAAATAGGTAACAAGTTTATGCAAATCTCAACTATTTCTCAAAAGGTAAGTTTGTTGATGTCCCCTTTTCCTATTAAGTTCAAGGCATCTCTTGAATCATCATCAATGCCTTTTAGGAAAATGGACTTACTAATCTCTTCATCCAACCCATTTCCACATCTTTTCAAAACAAATTGTTATTTGTCCACATAATCTTCTAAAATTTCTTCTTCTAACTATTTCATCTTAAACCATTCCTCTTTCCTGTCCCTAACTCGACAGTAATCCTGATATTTGTCTAGAAAGACTCTTTCCATATCATCCCGAGAGTGAATGGAATTGTAATTTAATCCCATGAACCAACACAAGGTTGATTCTTTCAAAGTGGATGGAAATAACTTCAACTTTTGATTATCAAAAGTATAATCATAAGTTTGACATAATACTTTAAATTCAAACAAGAATTGATCAGGGTCCTCCAAAGATTTCCCATGAAATGTAGGCAAAATAGAGAGTGTAATATTTTTCATGGGTGGTTCATTAACTTCCTTGTTAAGAGCAATAGGGAAAGAGAATGTTTTGTTAGGAACCTCTTCTCCCCCTCCTACTTGGTCTTCCATATCCTCTAAATGGATAGAAATTGCTCGATTTGAAGATGATGAACTTGAAGAGTGTGATGGAGACCCATCTAGAGAAGGTATCAAATCTCTTCTTATAAATCTTCCAAATTGGTCTCTTTTTCGGTTCATCAACTAACAAAGAGATTCTTACCAACACTTAAGGCATAAATTTTCTTTTTGAAGGCCAGATCATTCCTGGCAATAGTTTCAAAAGTGATGGATAGGGGTCATTACTGTCACAATTCCCTAATCATTTAATCTTTTATTTGTCAACCCAGGGTTGTCTAAAGCTATATGCAGTAAGAGTTGGATTGGTTTTGGAGGGGTTTATTGTGGTTCGCCTTGTCAGGAGCGGTTTGGAGTTGTTCTTCCCTTATTAGAAGTGGTTCTACGCTATCTTAAACTACTCTTCTAACTTGCTCTTACTTAACTTATTCTAAAGCTTTGAATCACAATTACTTTGAAATAGAAAACATATAGAGACAGGTCATATTCCAAGTTAAATCGAATGGTGAGGATTAGATGATTAATTTAATCTAATTGCAAGAAAACAAGCATCTAACATTTACATAAATCAAGATCTAGAATTTGAATCTAACTTTAAAAATAAATTATTCCAATCCTCATTCATTTAATTTGAAAAGTAATAATTTTTGTTATGCTCATATTCCATTAAAAACATAATCATTCATCAATACCGAACTAGCTATTTGATCTGCAATAGTTAACTTAAAGTAAATTGAAAGGAATCTATTTATTTAATTAACATAGTAATTGATCTAAGATTTAATTAACACAGTAATCGATCTAAGATTTAGTTAACACAATAATCGATCTAAGATTTAGTTAACACAGTAATCGGTCTAAAATTGCAATGAAAGATAGAGATCTATTCTAACATTCAATTTGTAAAACCATTCCAAGAACAAAGATGAAGTTTTTAAATGAATGAAGATCAACTAAAAACTTAACAGAATCACCTTCCTTCAGTAGAGTGGGCCATGCTCTGCCTTTGGAGGGATCCAACATAAAATTTGGATCAACTTCTTTTTATTTTCATCAAATGTGCCCAAAGAGGGGCAAATTATAAATTATTTCAACTGGGAATGAAAAGCAAAGAAAAAATGAAAATCAAAACTAAGATAATCTAATAATGAACTAACTTGAGACCGGATACATATATCCATCTCTTATTTGAAAAAAAGGAAAAGTGGGAAAATAAAAAAGCTCCAGTCTATTAAAGATATCTTGGAGCACATGAGAAATGGTTGTGAAGATCTTGCAACTATCTTCACTTGACGCCGAATAGAACTTTAGAACTGGACATGTGCATAGCTGGAGCTATTGATCGGTTGACAGGTAACTTGGTTGAAGATGTTGAGCTATAAAAGGTTAGCCACCAATCTCATTTTGAATGGGAAACAGTTAGCATTTGATTTTGATAAGTAAATGCTTCTTCCAATTATGCATTAAATACACCCCCATCATGAAACAATCACACATTAAATATCATTTTAATCATGCATTTAACAGAAATAAGCATTCATACAAAACATTTATATTCTAAGTTCTTATGCATAATTAAGTTCATATTTGAAGTATATAAAAGGTAATACCATAAGTTCTTAAGCTAAACATAAAGTATTAAGTGTTAATATTGTAAAATATATGAAGTCCTTAGAAGGCTTCATTAGCTTCATTCCTTAATGTGGAGTTGAACATCCAAATTAGTCATTACTTGCCATATTTCCCTAGAGGTCAACCACACTCCTACAATCAAAGTTAATGAATTTGAAGTTTATGTTTTTAGTTGATAAACCCAACTGTAGTAGAGGATAGGGCATTTATGTCAAGTTTTTTTACATGTCCTCAGGCTAGAGGACTCTTCTCACTAGGGTTGGTATAGGTTTATTCCTATTCCTTTATATGCATTCTTCAACACTTGACCTATTTAATAATAAGGCACTTGATCTATTTTCATGCTATATTTTTGTACTATGTTAATACCCTTTTAGGGAATGCAATTGTGTAACATTTGAATGTCATCAATGAAATATTAATTATATGATATAATGATATTGTTGGATTGTTCCTATGTCATTTCCCTTACACTAATAGATGTATAAGGATGTGGTATTTTACTTGTGGCATATGTAATATTTGACTTGATTATTTGATATTTCTTATATTTTCTAATTGTACTTATAGTTGGCCTAATTGGAATTATAATATCACCTAGATTGATTATGCTATCATATGAGGTAGTGGTTAGATGTTGGATATTATGTTGTGCATTATATTCTTCTTTAATACTTTAGGAGGTTTTTCCCCCGAAAAATAATTCATAATATCAAATTGATTAAAAATATATTACATATTGTAGAAGCTAGAAAATCTTTGTAGGGAGAAAAAAGTTGAGAAAACATGGGAAAAGGACCAAAGAGTTAGACACCAACAAACAAAGAGTAGACCACCAAATGTCTGGAAATGACATTATCTCATGAATGATCGATCATCGAGTGACAATAATTCAGCAAGATAGAGCCCTCCAAATATTCCTTGAGTTCCCATCTATCCACCGCCAAAAGTAAACCTACCTTAGAAAGAATATCCGCCTCCAAATTGTATTCCCTATAAACATGTGTGATGGATATATGGACAAAGTTAGGTCTCAACCTATCAATCATGTCTTGAATGGGCATGAGAAGAAAATTTTCATCATGATAGATCCCATTTATCCAATTGATAATGACCTCAGAATCACCAAAGACTTGAATTTGATTATCATTCTATCCTTGGCCAAAGTCAACAAATTTTTCAAAGCCATAATCTTCACAAAATTATTTGTACCATTGCCAAGTCCAACACTAAAGGAGATGTAGTGATTTGGTTTGAAAAATATTATGCCACCCGCCCCATAGGGAGAAAAATTTCCTTGACTATCCCCATCAAAGAAACCCCAAGGACAAGATTTATCTACGAACAAAGAAAATGGGGTCACAACTTCTCTTATTCACACCGAAATGGGAATGAAGAAAGGGGGACCCAATTTCACAATGCTCACATTCAAGAACAAACCCTTGAGATTTCAATGCAAAAGAGATTGAAATCTGTCAAAGGGGATTGTCCTAAACGCTGAAAGCTAATAAAAAGGATTACCGATAATGTAAAAACTTGGAAAATGTAAAATATTTGAAAACACAATGTGATATGCAAACATGAACTAAATGACCTAGAAATGACCATGAAACAAAATAGAAAACTGTAAAATTGAACGTGTGCACCTAGAAATGTGTTGAGGATTGGAATGAAGACTGGAAATGCTACTAATTCTAAAATTTTGACCTACTGGGATGCTTACGCCATTTTGGGTGACTTAGTCCTAGATTTGGAAAATTGCACCGAAGCCCATTTCAACCAAATGGGTATCTAGATCTACAAAAACTTTTGAAAAATAGGTATAGTGGGACTAAGTCACCATTGATGGTGACTTAGTCCACTTTTTCTTTTCTGAAAATCCGAAAGTGGAAACAAAAGCTCTCGGTCTGTACTTTTTGTTCCTCCAAGTGTCTAGTTTAGAAACTGCCAAATTTGGGCCTGAAAGTGACTTTTTGTGGATATTTTGACCTATCTGACAAGGATACGTCTTCAAAAAATTTACAATAGATTCTTCAATGATTTCCAAGCCTTCAAGGTACCTAAATCTACAAACACACAAAGAAAGAAAGAGAAATGTTGAATGTTTGAGAATAGGGGTTTGCCTTGGTCAAACCCCTTTTAGGTAATTAAACCAAATGGAGAAATAAGATGAAGCATAAACATGAAATGAAGGGATTAGAAACTTTACATGATGATTGATCTTGAATTTCTACAACAATGGATGAAGAATCTACCCTTGAATGCCTTAGAATTCTAGCTTGATGACCTAGAATGCTAAAACTATAGCTTGCTTTGACTTGAGAGAGATGATGAATAATGAATGAATGATTAGATTCATGAATTAGGTTTTAGAAGCCTGTTTATATAGGCAATCCACCTAAAATTCCTATTAATTTGATCCCCAAGGTTGACATGAAAGAAAATTAAACTTAAAACCCAATTTTTCCTGCTCAAACCTCGAAAATGGCCCAAATGGGACTATGTTGCCAAGATAAATGGGGCTCATTTACCCAAAGTGGCGAATGGGTCCCATAGGGGCTATTTTGCTAGCTGGAATGTCAAGGAATGAAGAAATTAAGCTTTTATGTTGATATAGTCAGGTTTTTGATTAAATTATGCCTTAGAATGCACAATATGGGGTCATAGGGGCCTATTAATAATGAAGTAAAGGGTAATTAGGACTAGGGACACAAAGTTCAATGTAAAAGTGTGAGTAAATACTCTTTACAACATTAAAAAGAGGTCCACATAGCCTAGGAAGGCACAACATCCAATGTGAATGTGTAAAACACATTACAACACTAGATTAGAACTAGGTTTAGTTTACAAGCCTTCTAGATTAATGTTAGAATGCAATTAAATACATTTTACAACATTGAATTAGGGAAAATATAGGTCCATTAGACTTAGATGCTTAATAAAAGTCTAGAAAAGTGTGAAAGACACTTACAACACTTTACAACACCTTTACAAGTCATCAATAAATGCATTTTATTAAGTTTGCAAGGGCCCAAGACCTAATGTGGATGTGTAAAATACATCACAACACTAAATCAAGGTGACATTAGGTCCAATTTGTCATTAAATCAAGCAAGGGAAAATTCATACTTTTTCGGTGTCCACATTATCAATCAACATAGGAGTTATGGATCTTCAGATATTCATCTTAGGAAAATGTTGAAAGTGTACAAATATGGAGTGAATCTGAGATGTGCATTGGAAGGAAGGAATCAATTTTTTTTTAAAAATAGCAACATTTCTAGCCAACCAAATACCCTAGGAAACTAGAAATGGTGGGGGCCTATAGGAATGTAGAGACTTATTTTGATGCCAAATCTCAAAACAATTCAATAGAGTATTTCTAACCCATACATCTTTCTATCCAATCAATCTTTCCATTTCATACTAGACTTTAATAGTATAAGGACATTTTATAAATAGGTGTTCAATGGATTCCAAATCCATCAAGCATAAAGAACAATGTCACGGACCTTGCCAGCTTCTTTTTTGCAACACATCCCAAGTCAAAACTTTATTATGGAGTGCAAGCCATATAAAAACTCTTGTCTTAAGGGTAGCATGAATCTTCCAAATATACTTTCACCACCAACTAGTAGCATCATGGTTCCTTGGAGGAAAAAAGGACTTGTACCCTAGTCTAACATTATACACTCCTTGGGTAGAATTATTGGACCAAACCAAATGATCTTCTTCATTGCTAATTATGACATGACTCCACTTTAACCTGCTAACATATTCACTCCAAATATCATAATCCTCTCTAGAAAAACCAAACCAAACAACAAATTTCTACCCTGTTGCCAAAAATTGGTGGTATTAGGATCAACAACATGAACCAAAGTAATAACCCCTTTCTTAGTTAACTAATTTATTAAACCACTAGGGAGAAGATAAGTTTCACCACAACCGACCCAAGGATCAATGCCTAATCTAAATTTTTCACCATTCCCCACTTTCTAAGTCATCCATTGTCCAATAACAGGAAAGAAAGTACAACAACCTTCCAAATAGTAGAGGCATTTCGAGAAGTTTTAATCAGACATCTAATCCAATCAAAAAATGGTTTTGGAGCAATATACTTTTGATAATATGTTTGGTACCATAGTCCATGTGTTGCAATGAGTCTCCAAACACTCTTGGTTGTGAGAGAAGCACTAAAATAATGAACATTTTTTAGATCCCACCCTCCCTTATCCTTTGGCTTAGCTATGGATAGCTAGTTAGTAAATGGAATACCATTTTTTTCATTTTTCCCTTTCCATAGAAAAGAGAAGCATTTTTTCCTTATTTTCTTCAACACACTCTTGGGAATGTGGGCTAAAGTAAGCCAAAAAATAGGTATAGCTTCCAAAACATATTTTATCAATGTAAGTCTCCCCCCAATGGATAGCTATCTGTTGCACCACAGACTTATACAATTTTGAACCTTATCAATCAACCATAACCAATCTTGTTTACCATATCCATTTGGTTTCAAGTGGAAACCAAAAAATTTAAAACCATCAAGTAAAGACAAATGCTGATATGGAAACATATGAAGAATCCAATTATGTTGAACCATATGAATTCTACTAAGAGAGATGGTAGAATTTTGAATATTGATCACCATACCTATGGAAGCATAAAAAGATCAAGAACCTCCTTAACCTTGTTTAATTCAGTTATGGAGCGATTGTTGAACAATAAAATATCATCCACAAAAAGGAGATGTGTTAGAGTAGTGGAGTTGCCAACCAATATACCACTAATAGAACCATTTTGTTTAGCTACCAAAAAAGCCTGGCTTAATCCCTCAGTAGCCAAAAGAAACAAGAGGGGGGAAATTGGGCAGCCCTATCTCAAACCCTAGGTGGGTCTAAAGAACTTTTAAGTAGAACCATTTATAAGAATGGAATAAGATACATAGGTGATACAACCCATAATCCAATTTACCAACTATAAAAAAAACCCAAGATGGATCAGAAATAACCAAATATATAGCCAATTCACCCTATCATATGCCTTCTATAAATCAAGCTTCATAAACACTAATAGAAATTTCTTAGTTTTTATAGTATGTACAACCTCTTGAGCAACCCCAATAGCCTCATGGATGTGTCTCCCATGTAAGAAACCAAATTTCTCACACAATATATTATTAGACAACACATCTTTAATTTTGATAGAAATGACTTTAGCAACAATCTTGTATATGTTTGAAATTTCAAGAAGCTCTTAGAAAAATGACGTTGAGCGGGAGTTGTTCGAGCGGAAAGCAATGGGAAAGTGAGTTTTTGAAAAATGATGCAAAGCGGGAATGTTTGGGCATGCTCTTGCAGGGGATGGTCAGTCTGTCTCTGGTGCCTCAGGCTCCTAGGGATGTTTGGGTGTCCCGCAGGGGCCCTTCTCCTTGGGTGGCTGGGATTTTGGTAGGTGTTGATCCCTTTGCACCTAAAAATTCTATGAAGTCATCTTCTATTCCGGTTTCTGGTGACTTCCCTGCTACTGGCTTTAGGGATGCTTCAGGCTACCATCGGAAATATTTTTTTTGGATGTCATTTCAAATGTTCATGCTCAAACTCTACCTACTTTGGCTAGGGTTAGGCCTTTTCCCTATGCCCATGCTTCCCCTGTTGTCGTCTATGGACCAGAGATTGTAGAAAATGATGATTTCTATGTGAAATAGGATGTGGTCTACAGGTTTAACAGCTTGGCCCTCCCTTTCCAATCTCCATGAGTGGGTTTTCATCTCCTAGAAGCCTATTATTTTTGGGAATATTGACCTCTATCCCAGTGCAAGGGGGTTCTTCTTTGAAACCTTTGCTTCCTCCAAGGAGCGAGAAAGAGTGTTGGACAAGGGGTAGATGTGGGGTATTCATTCATTGTTCATCCGGCCTTGGTCTCACTCTTTCAATCCTCTTATGAAGCTGATAAATATCAGACTAGTTTGGGTTCGACTACTGAATCTTCCTCTCCAATTTTGGGAGGAATCATGTTATGAAGCTATTGGTAACACCATTGGTTGCTTTTTGAAGGTGGAATCTATGACTTAGGATCTTGGGCATACTATAGTTGCTTGTATTTTAATTGATTTGGACATCTCCAAACCTCTCCATGGTGATGTGATCTTGATGGTGGAAGATAGACCATGAACACAACTTCTAGACTATGAGGGGCTTCCTTTTCGGTGTAGGAGATGTTTCTCCATTGGTCATTTGGCCTTTGGCTACCCTCATGCTTTCCGCAAGGGAACAACTACCTAGTGGAAGGATTCTCTCTCGGACCATCTCACGGTGGGCACTCCCTCTTTGGATGGTCCCTCCAGGGAGGACGAACCTTCCTTGACTAATTCATCCAAGGGGACTATGTCTCCCTAGGATCCTCTACTAGCTATCCCCTTCGTGGAACCATTGATGCCTTGAATTGTTTTCATTGTTCAGGTAGAGCCTGATTGTCCCTCGATGAATGCCTCTGTTGGTCCTTTGAATGCTCCTAACTCCTCTTCTGCATTTCCAACTCCCTCACTCTTTGCCTATGGTGGTTGTTGAGGATCCGCTCCTCTCACCTCACTCGATGGAATTCGATTCTGAGCCTTCTTGGTCTGTTGTGCAGAGAAAGAAGAAGGGACTCCCCATATTTGTCGCTACTTTGTGACCTAGGGTTTTGGAAGTTAGTTTTTCCCCTCAAGTTCTGGGGTTGTCTATTCCTCGTCTGTTGTTCAAAAAATTTTCTGTCAATTGTTCATGTCTTGTTTATGTTCTATGTATGGCTTGTGTTAGCATGTTCTGTCAGGCCCTAGTGGCTCCTGTTTGTAAGGGGATCAACTCCCTTTTGAACTAGCTTCTTTTTCTAGTTCATCCCATTTATAACTAGCTTATTTTTGGCCCTAAGGGCTCTCCATGTAAAGGGTACAACACCCTATAAATGCTGCTTACTTAATAAAAAACAATCTTGTATATGCAATTATAAAGTGAGATAGGGCGAAATTCATCAAAGGAGGTAGGTTTTTCCTTCTTATAAATCAAGGCAATGAAAGTTGAGTTGAAAGTGCCAATAATTTTCCTAGTTTTTTGAGTTTTTTTCCACCACATGGAGGATATCAGAACCCAAATAATCATACAAAACCAAGGAGAAATTCAATTGTCTAGCCATTTGGGCCTATACTTTTGTCTTTTTGAAAAGTTCCCAAAATAGCCCTCAATTCCTCCTTGGAAATTTCTCCCATAAGTTTCACATTAGCAACCTCTCCAAAAAAACACAAAAAGTGTGTAGTGATGTGAACTATGTTAGAAATATTGGCCCTATCAGGTTCCTTATACAACTAATTGAAGTGTGTGACACCCAAATCAACAATCCAATTGAAAGTGTTTACTTTTGTACCATCTTCCTTTGACATTTCCCAGATGGTGTTTTTTTACGATAATTGGTATAGTTATGGAAGTACTTAGTGTTTTCGTCACCATTTTCTAACCAAATGGACCAACTTTTTAGTGTCCATTGTACCTCTACATCAGCCAAAATATTCCTCTTTTTCTATTCCATGTCCAACAACCTTAATCTAAAAGCCTCATCAAAAGTACTTTGGAAATCAAAAGCATAAAAAACATCAAGTTCTTGCTCCACCAATGTGAGAGAATTTTCCTATTCCAAATGTTTTTTATGTGCCCAAAAGATAGTAGCAACCTTGACCTTTTAAAGGTTTTTTTACAAGTTGTAGACTAGCTGAAGCATTGGAATATGCATCAAAGAGAATCCATTTAGTTTTTACTAGGTTTATGAAGGAATCATCCAACAACCATGAGGGGTTAAAACTGAAAGGGGAAGTTGGTTTAGTGTCATCTTTAGAAACTTGTAGTAGAATGGGAACATGATTAGAATCTCCACCCGAGGCCAGCCAAGAGCGAATCTTATCAAATTTATGAAAAAGTGAATCATGTACCAAAAACCTATCAAGTCTTTTTGCCACATGCTCAACACCAATGCACATATTCCTCCATGTAGGAACAATATCAATAGGGGAAAGATCAATCAACTTTGAGTCCACCATTTTGTGTTGAAAAAACCCAACCAAAGGATCAACTCTAGCAAAAACACCCCAAACTTCTCCATTGGAAATAGTGAAATTTAAATCTCCTCCTAGAATAAGGTTTTCATTTTTTAAGAATTTGTTAGCAAAAATATTTTCCCAAAATGATTTCTTGTTAGATGCGGGTCCGTATATATTAGCCACCGCAAGAGGGAAGCTCATTTCCATAGAGAGGATTCTAGTGCCAATACAATTACCAAAGCTAGAAGAGTCAACTAGAGCCATATTTGAGTTCTTCCAACCAGTGAATAAACCCCCCAAGAGCCCATTGGAATTTATAGAAATAAAAGACCAATTCGGTAAAAAATTGGATAAATCACTTGTAATAATTTTTCCTTCCCCTTTTGTTTCTTGTATCAAGATAACATTGGGTTAATGAATGGCCATTAACCGTTTGAGAGTAGTCTTTTTGGAGGGGCTTCCAATCCCTCGGATATTGAAAGACATAATAATCATAATTACAATTTTTAGAGGGCTCTCCTCACTCTAAGGGTCCCCAACTACGACTTTTGTTCTCCCTATAACGTATCAACCACAACCAATTTCTCTAAGAGTGAAAATAAAGTAGAACTACCCATATCTAAACAGTCCCCAAGCCTAGACAAATTAGAGCCTTTGGAACCTACAATGATGCATACAAATCAATCCCAAAGTAGAACTATACTTTAGGAGGTTTACCCCTTGAAGTGGCCCAATAATAATCAATGGTCTACTATCTTTTTCTCTAAATTGTACATTTATTATGTTATTATGCCCTTGCTGACTCGTGGATTTATAATATGTTGATGTCATTTTTCTCTTACGATAAAGTGATTTCATTACAAGTATTAGAGCATTGATTTGAAAAAATATATTAGAAATTTTCTAGATAAATCAAGATTCTACACAAATTTATATTAAAACCTATCTTGAAGGTGGTTCTCACATAGATACCTTGTTGAGGCAATCATGGTGTTGTTGAGAAGATTTTCGAGAGATTTTTGAAAAGTGGTAACAAAAATAATTGAGAGGAATATCAAGGGATATATGGTTATGTGAAGTTAACATGCACATCTAACTTTTGTGATTTATTTTGGTATAGAATGAGGAAAAATGTGTCAACTTTAGAGGCATTTCATGGTGTAATATGCACTTATTACAAGTTAAGAAAGAAGATCACGTGGATACAATTTATTGAAAACCTAATGTTTTACTTCAATTATAAGGGAGTCTTCATCATTAATTGACTCTCTCACTAGGAGCATAACATCAAAGATTTTCATTAAGGTACATGAAGCTTAATTCCTAAAATTGATATGCACACAATTATTGGTTAGAATCCACTCACATGTCTATGCCAAGTGGAATATTTTTTACTTATAGAAGATGCCTCCTTAGTAAAAGGTAAACATTGCATCTATTTATTTAGATCCTTAGTAATTCTTATAGTATCATTGATTATGTAGGCATAAACAAAACTTTTTCATGTTGTTAGTCTTTATAGGAGAGCTAGGTATGCACTATCATAGTAGCCATGTGGATAAATCCTTTGGCTAGCTAGCCAAGCTTAGGTAGAATTGCATAGTTAAGGACTACATCAACTAGTTCCTAAAGTTGATTCTAAGAGTAAATAGTGTTCCAAAAATTACATTCTTAGGAGGATAGAAGAATCCAATTAAATATAAGGTAATATTTTTTATCATGTAAATGTATATGTTGCTATGGTTCAAGCCATAAGAGTAGAGGAAAGAAAATTGGCCACTAATAAATAGTCCACTCATTAGTTTTAAGGATTTTAGCACTCCAACATTTTGCAAACTTTGACTAGGTTAACAACTTATAATATACAATAAAAATGAGCTAATATAATAGAGGATGAAGTGTGGAAAATAATATATTCTAAATTTTAGGAGCATTGAATGTGGGTGAGAAATAGGAATTTATATTGATGGATGATCAAGAGAAGGCATATACTAATTATCTCTCATCAAATATTCATTCATTAGTTTTAAGGATTGTAGCAATCCAATATTTTTCTACACCTAACTAGGTTGACACCTTAGTATATAATAAAAATGAGCTAATATTGTGATTTAATTGTAACAATAAATATAGGAGAGAATGAAGTGTGGAAAATAAGATATTCTACACATAGGGAACATTGAATGTGATGAGAGATAGGAATCTGATGGATGTGTTGAATGCACAAGACAACTAGGAGGGGAGTGAATCAATTGTACATTAAAACATTAAAACCCTCTTTAATATGCAGATCTACATTAGTCCTTAAATCCTTAACAACCATTCAAACCCTTATCATGCATTAGAAAAATGTAAACATGAGAAATAGTAATGAAAACACATCCATACACATGAAAACACCAAATTTACATGGAAAACCCAAGAAGGAAAAAACCACAATGAGGATTAGCCCACAATATAAAGTAATTGCAACACTAAATACAATAGGCTCACTGGCGGAGGGCTCACTACCCAAAAGAAAAGAAGAGCTCACTGCCAATGACTCACTACCAGATTAGAAAGAAGGAGAGAGAAGATTGTTACAATGAGAAATCCATATCAAAGTAATATAAATATCCACCACGACATCACCAGTACATTCACAGCCTCTTTGAAGAATGTAGACACCTTCTACTCGTTGCTTCCAATAGTCTAACACATTAAAGCTCGCACTGCATTTCTCACTTTCACACTTCAACTCTGCATTTCACATCAAACACCTCACCACACAATTCTCCATCAACTCAACACTTATTTATACCATCCTCAACCTTGAAAACAATTAACAAGGTCGGTTAAGCACCTCAACCATGGAAACTCAAATTAGGTCAACAATAAGCATTCCCACAGAGGAAAGGAATCAAGGCAGAGCACGCCACACCTTAACTCATACCCAAATATGCACATACATGCCATACCACTCTTCCAAAAACATCAAATCATAACCAGAATTAGTGTAAACACCCAAGGTCGGTCAAACCTATGTTAACACCATTAAACATTTAAGTACACACTTTCTTTGATCCAAAGATGACTCACGAGAAACATACATCACTTGAACACAATCTAGAATATTCCATACACCTTGAAAACCAAAAAATTCCTTCACAACAAATTTCACCTGAAGAACATACTCATCTTGTACATTGAGTTAACTTTCCCATATTGTAACACATGAATCTAACCTTGCGGAGTACCAAAATTTTAACAACTCAAATTGAAGATAGATATGAGCAATATAAGCACACTTCTAAAACCACAAGACCAAAAACCAAAATGTGAAGAAATGTGGAGAAAAACCATTTCTCCTAGACATGACTTTAATACACTGTTCACATACTAGTGAACACAACTTTCTCTACACAATGATCCAAAACTTGAAACTCTAGATATAACACCTCTAAAAATATTTGATCAAGATATTTGATCCGTACAAGCAGATCTTCAACCATGAATAAATGCAGAGCATAACTAGATCATTGCTCAGCTACACTGAACACCTCTCAACCACATTTTTTTCTCTTTTCTTCAAATTTTCTTAAAATTAAGCACTTGGAAACCAAGCACCACAAACACATTCTCATCATCTACAACACTTTCATCACAACCAAACTGCTTGCAACATAGCAACTCAACCACACACATGCTCATCAAAGCAACACTAGAGGTTGACACCAGTGATACTACTAATGAAAAAATAATGCAACTAATCAAAGCATCACCAAGGTTGACATCAATGCAACAACAACATAGATTTGTTGACATCAATGACAATATAAACTACACATACTTGCAACAATCTCCCCATTTTTCATTTATGGTAACACATGATGTGAAAAACCACCAATAACAAAAACAATAACTCTGATTACCAAAACACATACATACACCATAGTGCACTCTGTGCCCCCTTACACAAGCATCAACTTTTCCCAACACTTTCTCTTTCTCTTGACTTAACTCTCTCTCCCCCTTTTAGCTTACTCTCTTCTTTTTCACTTTACTCTCTCCCCCTTTTGACATCAATAGAAAAGGGTAACACACTTGTATCTCTTCCCCTTTGACATAAAACATGCATACTTTCTTTCTCCCCCAAATGCAACACCTAAAAGGGACAACAACTGCTCTACAACTACCTTTTCTTTTTACTACACTCTATTTTCTTCACACCTTTTCTGCACACTCCCCCTTAGGATTACACACCATACTGCATCAGTTAACAACTAATACACATACCATGTAATGAAAAAACTTACTCCCCCTAATTGTAACAATCAACATTGCCACTACCTACTCCCACTAAGAGGTAGCCACCAACATCAGTCCAAAAAAAGGAATGAATCTTGAGATCCATTGGATTTATGCATATCCTTATGCATTTAGTTCAAAGGAGGGGAAATAACCCCTAACATCTCTCAAAGATACTCAAAATTATCTTTAGGAAGAGCCTTCATAAAGATATTTGCAACTTGATCCTTAGTAGGCACATACTCCTTCACCTCATTCTCTGCAACCTTCTCTCTCAAAAAGTGATAACAGATTGAGATATGCTTTATCCTTGAATGAATTACTAGATTCTTTGAAATTTTAATAGCACTTGTATTATCACAGAAGATAGAAATAGGTTCATCATATACCACTCTTATATCCTTCAACGTTTGCTTCATCCACAACACCTATGTGTAGCATGATGCTACAACAATATATTTTGTTGTTGTAGTAGATAATGATACTAAATCCTGCTTCTTACTTAGCCAAGACACTAACCTATTTCCAAGAAAGAATGCACCGCCACTTGTACTTTTTTCTATCATCTACACAACATGCTCAATCTACATCTGTATAAGCACTCAAAGAGAAATAAGTATCCTTTTGATACCACAAGCCATGTTCCAGAGTTCCTTTTAAGTATCTGAATATCCTCTTCACTATTTCCACATGTGACTCTTTGGGATCTTCTTGAAATATATCTACAAGAAAAAATGCATGCATGATATCTAGTCTAGTAGTAGTTAGATATAACAGTCCTCCAATCATTGATTTGTACTTGCTTTGATCAACCTTAGGAGATTCATTATTATTACGCAACTTGCAACTAGTAACCACAAGGGTACATACAAGTTTAGAGTATTACATTATGAACTTCTTCAACATTTCCTTCACATACTTTGATTGTGAAATGAATATACCTTTTTCTATCTAATTTATTTGAAGTCTAAGGAAGAAATTCATCTCACTAAACATGGACATCTCAAACTCTTTTTGCATCTCTTCTGCAAATCTCTTGCACAATGCTTCATTACCTCCAAAGATTATGTCATCAACATACATAACCACAATCAAGATTTGTTCTTTCTCCACCTTAAAGTAAATATTGCTATCTGTAGTACTTTTATTGAGCCGCAACAAGTACCTATTCAATCTTTCATACCAAGCTCTATGAGCTTTCTTGAGTCCATATAATGCCTTCTTCAATCTGCATACCATATTAGGATTATCTGATAACTAAAATCCCTCCAGTTGTTCAATATAAATTTCTTCCAATTCACCATTCAAGAATGTAGAATTCACACCCATCCAATACAATTTGAAATATTTGTGTGTTACAAAATCAAAAAACATCCTAATAGCTTCCATCCATGCCACCAGAGAAAATGTATCCTCAAAATCAATTCCTTCCACTTGTGAGTAACCTTTACACACAAGCCTTGCCTTATTCCTAACAACTTCTAAACTCTCATTCAATTTATTCTAGATCACCCACTTAGTTCCAATCACATTCTTGTCTGTTGGTCTTGGGAAAAGTTCCCAAGTTTGATTCTTCTCAATTTGTGTCAATTATTCTTCCATATCCTTGATCCAATACTCATCTTTGCATGCATCAGTCACAACTTGAATTGAAATTATCTTACTAGGCTATCAAAATTGATGTGACACATTATTCTATGCCATAGCCAAATTTCATTTATCTAACTCATAAAACACATACCATTAGCACCTTTAAGTTGATGAACATTTTCATATATCCTTCCTGCTACAATCACAATGTTGGAGCCTTTTCTGATCTCACAACCTTTGTCCTAAAACACAAAATTATATCCTTTGCTACATATTTTTCCTACACTTAAAAGTTTATACCATAAACCCTTAACATGAGGAACATTATCTATATTATTCTTTCCATCAAAACTGATTGAACCTTTTCCACATATCTTAGTAGATGTATCATCACCAAACTTAATTAAACCACCTTAAAAAAAATTAAGCTTAAAAAAAAAAATCTTATCACTTGTCATGTGATTTGAGCATCCACTATCAATGATCCTGTTGTTCTTCTCTTCCCTAGCATGAAGAGTAGTCACCATTGATCCTATTCCTGGAGTAATTTCCTTCATACATATCTTAGAGTTAGCATAATTAGTTCTAGCATTTAGTGTTGGAAATCGGATTGCATCAAATGGTTGTCATTGATGTCAACACAATACTGAATGTATAAGATAGTTCTTAGAAGCTATTTCCTATCAAAGATGACCATTATATGTGGTCTAAAATGTTGGTTGGTCTGGTGTGTTGGTTTTTAGGTCCAGTTTCTACTGTGAGACAAGCTATGATTCTGATATTCAAAGATCTAGGCCAACTCAACATATGTAATATATTATGCGGACTAGTTATGCTTTATGAATGTTTTTCCGACATAAGAAATGTGTTAACCTTATATGGTGCTGATCTAATTGATGATTAAGATATACTTGTGTATATATATAAGATGTTTTGAGGAATGAAAAATAAGAAGAAAAGAGAGACATACAGATGAGCGAGAGGAGTGGAAGTGAATATATGAAGTGAATGTGAAATATGGAGTAAGTATGACTGTGAAAAGGATTAAGAGGTGTGTGAAGATTTGAGCCCAAATGCTTTATCAATTGTGATTAGTACAGTTTTGTTGAGTGAATATTGTGTATGGTAGTACTTCATATTTTGAGCTTTAATAGAACTGAACCCTACACATTGAAGGTGTAATCCATTGGTTCATGCTTTTGGAAGTAAGCCATAACTTTTGTACTCTGGCAGTGAGCCATCTTTTGTATCTCTAGGTTGTAGCCTTGTGGACAGTGAGTTCAGATAGTGAGTCGTTATTTCAAGCAGTGAGCCTTATCTTAGGTAGTGAGCCTTGTTTTAGGCAGTGAGTATTTTTGTAATCGGTTTTGATATTCTCTATAGTGTGAGTTAATACTCACCATGGTTTTTCCCTCATTGGGTTTTCCATGTAAATATGGTGTTATTGTGTTTATGTGTTGGATTTGATTTTTTGCATTGGAATTTGATGATTAATCATTTAAGTAGTTTTAAGTATTAGTTTCAGTGATTGAATTAAAGATTAAAATTTGTGACAACTGATTCACCCCCCTCTCAGTTGTCCTATTCAATAATTGGTATCAGATCTTGGTCCTTTGGAATGAGTTTAATAGCTTGAAGGAGATCTTGGTAGGTTGAATTGAATGGTAAAGGGATTTTCCTTGGATGAGGAAGTAAGAACAAAGGATACACAATTTGAAAATGAAGATCTGAAATAAAATGTCAAGTAAGCAGATGAATGCATTCAGAAACTAAGGAATCAGATCCAAAAGTTCAAGTTGAAACATAAAGTTAACTAGGAACTAAAGGAAGCAAAGGAGACTATTAATAATCTAAGAATGGAATTGAACAAAGCAAGACATAGGAAGAAAGACTGAAAAAGAATATCAATAAGAAGAAAGAAAAATATGATATGATTGAACAAGAAGTAGTAACCCTAAAAGCTGATCTGGAATAAGTGAAAGCTCATGAAGAAAGGTTCAAAAAAAGCTCTACAATGCTTGATGAGCTGATCTCATCTCAAAAACCTGCAAAGGATAAAGGTGGTCTAGGACTTGAAGAAGGACAAATCTCTAAACCTATTCTTAGCAAAATGAATATCAAAGGAAATTTCAAGGCAATACTTATCAAAACAAAAACCGGATCAATACCAAAAGGATATCCATTCGACAACCTAATGCTCAAAGGTACTCATCTTTTAATGGATTTTGTTTCTCATGCAATAAATTTGGACATAGAACAACGAAATGAAAAAGTAGGATGAACCAAAATAGAATAAGTCAGAATGTTGGATTCTTTGCTGGAAAATGTTATGTGTGTAACAACTTTGGACATAAAGCTACCGAATGTAGAAGCCAAATGATGATGAACAGATTTGATATAAATAGAAGGATTCAATCTTTTCAAGGCTACTATTACACATGCAATATCTTTGGACACAAGGTTAATTAGTGTAGGATAAAGATAAAAGAAAATTCATTTGACCTTGGATATGCTAAGTGCTACATTTGCAACAAATTAGGACATATCTCAAAAGTATGCAGGAGAAAAGTTGGAAAGAAATCTAATCTGGAATAGAAAAACATGTCAGTGAACAAAGTGGATCTTGAAGAAGTGAGGAAAGAAATGGAAAAAAATTGGAGAAAGAAGGAAGAACCTAAGAACAAGGATGAATCATATAATCCTATATCTGCATCTGGTGCAAATACCTCTTTCAAGAACTGAACCCAATAATGGATTCAAGGGGAGTAGTCACATAAGAATCTAACAAACCTCCGATATATGAGGTGTCATATGATGACACAAGAATAAGTGATGTGAATCTCTAGTTTGAAGGAATTGAAGAAATTTTTGGCAGAAAAGATGCAAATCAAGAAATTTACGGAGCCCTTCTTAGCTTACAGTGTTTTTCAAAATTGATCCAGTAGCATTGGTAGAGAAGGAGGTACTGACAGAGTGAAGTACATATGATGATGTCATAAGCAATAAATTACCTTTTTATGATGAAACCCTAAAAGAAACAAGTTAAATAAGGATGATTGAGTGGTCACTTTTCACATTATGAATCGAATAGGATGAGTAAAGTGCAGTTGAAAAATAAGGTGTTAAGTGAAAGTACGAAGAACAAGGCATAAATGATGGAGTTGAAGGAAATGGTGGTATTTAATCTGCACAACAATGAATCATAGAAATTAAGTTACAAATTGATGAATTTAACCATGAAAATATTTGAAATCTCAAGGGTTCCCTTTCAGTTGAGCAAATGCAAAAGGTTAAGAATCTAGGGCACAAGGGTTTAGACATTTGGAGAAAATTTCCATACTTTTTGGATGTGGACATTGTTCATCTTATCCTAAGTAGAATTCAAGGTGATCAGATGATCTTCGACAAACCCTATGAGATCACAAAGGAAGCAATTGTAGCAATAACAAGATTATGTAATAATGGACCTGTTCCAATGAAGAAGTCAGTGAAGAACAAAGAGGTCAAATCCCTAACTGGGGTAACAAGATATCAAAGGGAACTTCTAATTCACACTATAATCGACCCTATGATAAGGTATGTGACACATGGGATTTCATATAAGATCTATTTCAAAAATAGGGAAGGCTCTACTTCAGTGATTGTTGTTTATGTTGCGCATCAAATGGTTGAAAAGAATGAGGTTTTTGACTTGTGTGAGTTACCAAGGAATCAATTAATGGAGAACATTGCTATGAAAAAGAATGACAATTACCCTTTTCATTTTGGATCTTTGGTTATATGTTTGATGATGTATTTTTTGAAATCATTACCATTAAAAGAAAATTTTGTGTGGAAGTTAGTTATACCAGTTGAGAAGAAGGTCTATCGGTATCTGGAATGTCTAGCAGAAAAGGAAAAGATTTGTAAAGAATAATTTGAAAAAAAAACAAATGTATGGTGCTTTGGAATGATTCTCAGTCTGGTTGTAATGTTTGAGGTAGGTTCCTCCTTTGGAAAGAGAAAAGCAAGAAGAATAATCTCAAGTTATTCTCTGGAAACAAAGAAACTAAAGTCTAAAGGGAAGAAAGAAGAAAAGGAAGAAAAGATTATAGAAGAAATCTTTATGGCATCAACAAATGATGAAGAAGAAGATTTCACTAAGGAGAAGGTGTTGAAGATTCTTGGGCAATCTGATGGATTGAAGAATATTGGAGATGTTTGGTTGTCACAACCATCATATGAACAAGATGAGATCATAAATGCTTTGGCTATTTACATAATTCATAATTATATTGATCCAAGTAAATTGACAAGTGTTTTACCAGAAGTATTGATTGAGCAAATTGAAGACAGACTAAAGGCACAATCACCTAGTGAAACAGAAGGAAAAAATGAGATTCAATTGGCTATGGAAGAAAGATGCAAAAATGCATAAAAGAGATTGACTGAGAGAATAAATGAATTGAAAACATGCATCAAGAATGTAAAAAGTGTGTATAGGTATTGTGTCCGGTGGCCTATTGCTATCAAAAACTACAGAGAAAAAATTGATGATATTGAGTTTGAGCTAGATTCTATTGGAAAAACATATGATATTCTTAATGACAAGGATGGAGCGTAGAAGAAAAGGATCAATTCCTTATAGTCTGAACTTGTAGCCATTGTGGTACAGAGGGATGGTATTGTGAAGAATTCTTGGAAAGTTAAAGAAATAATTGAGCTAATATTGGAACAACTTCCTGGTCTTCTAGTGGAAGCTGAGGAAAATGAACAAAACATCACTATCCTAGTTACTCTTCTAGAAAAAATTGATTTGATAGAAAAGAATAACAAAATTTGTTTAAACATCAGGTTGGTAGTGGATTCTTCAAAGACATTTCTTCTAAAGTTAAAAGAAAATTACAAGGAGATGTTTTAAGGGAAGAAGGATTAAGGTAAAGAACCATTTTTTATATCATTTTTTGAAAAAAAATATTGAAGTAAGGGGGAGATAGATTTTTTTATATTTTCCATTGATGTCAAAGGGGGAGAGAAATCATGTGAAAAGAATGAAAATCATTTCAGCTTATCAAAGGGAAAAACTACAAAGTTGTTGTTGGCTTTTCACATCTTGTGTTGCCATCAATGACAAGGGGGGAGATTGTTGGAAATTGGATTGCATCAAATGATTTTCATTAATGTCAACAGGTTGTCATTGATGTCAACATAGTATTTAATGTATAAGATAGTTCCCGAAAGCTATCTCCTATCGAAGATGACTATTATATGTGGTTTAGTATGTTGGTTTTTAGGTTTGGTTTCTACCGCGAGACAAGCTATGATTCTGATATTCAAAGATCTAGGTCGACTCAGTGCATGTAATACATTATGTGGACTAGTTATGCTTTATGGATGTTATACCAACATAAGAAATGTGTTAACCTTATATGGTTTTGACCTAACTGATGATTAATATATAATTGTGTATATATAAGATGTTTCGAGGAATTAAAAAGAAGAAGAAAAGAGAGAAATACAAATGAGCAAGAGGAGTGGAAGTGAATATATAAATTGGATGTGAAATGTGGAGTAAGTGTCAGTGCGAAAAAAATTAAGAGGTGTGTGAAGATCTAAGCCTAAATGATTTATCAGTTGTGATTAGTGCATTTTGTTGAGCGACTATTGTGTATGGCAGTACTTCATATTATGAGCTTCAATGGAATTGAACCCTACACATTGATGGTGTAATCCATCAATTCATGCTTTTGGAAGTAAGCCGTAATTTTTTTCCTCTGGCAGCGAGCCATGTTTTGTATCTATGAGTTGTAGCCATGTGGACAGTGAGTCCTTATTTCAAGCAGTGAGCCTTGTTTTAGGAAGTGAGCATTTTTGTAATCGATTTTGATATTATCTATAGTGTGAGTTAATCCTCATTGTGCTTTTTCCCTCATTGGTTTTTCCATGTAAATTTGGTGTTATTGTGTTTATGTGTTGGATTTGAGTTTTTGCATTGGCATTTGATGATTAATCATTTAAGCAGTTTTAAGTATTAGTTCCAATGATTGAATTAAAGATTAAAATCTATGACAACTGATTCACCCCCCCTCTTAGTTGTCTATTCAACATTTAGAACCATGAACAAGCATTCATCATCTTCATCATCGGGCTAATCAAATTCATCATCATATATATTGGCATCTTCTCTAACATATTAACTTTTCTTAATTGATTTACCTTTATTCTCCTTAGTTCTATATATTGAAGCTTTGACAAGACATCTTGAAGCATAATGACCAATCTTTACACAGTTAAAGAATTTGAAAGGTAACTTACCTCTATACTTTCCAGTGCCTTTTTTCAATATCCTCACAAATTTTTCTTCCAACTCATCAAATTCATCTAGATTAGATTCCTCATTCTTCAATGCTTTTCCAACTTTAAAAGCAATCTCTTTCTTTGAATCACTTGAAACAACTCTCTTAATTCAAAACAAGTTAAAGTACCAATCAACTAGTCTCTAGAGTAATTATTTAGTGTCTAAAATTCTTCAATAACAGAAACCTTATGAATATAGGATTTAGGTAGAGTTCTCAGTACCTTCTTTACCACCTCATCAACTTCAAGAGTTCCACCAAGACCTTTGATGAAATTGACAACTTCATCCATTTTGTGCATGTAGCTAGTAATATCTTCATACTCTGGCATCTGTAGGTTTTCAAACTTGATCTTTAGGTTTTGCATCTTAGCTTGCTTGAATTTCTCATCTCCTTCATGAATACTTTCCAAATTTTTACAGATCTCATTATTAGTTTTAAGATTCATAACTTTCACAAGTTCAATATTAGAAAGACCACTCAAAAGAGCATGACTTGATTTCACATTGTTCTCATAGGTCTTGATCTCACCATCAATGCTTGGAACATTTGTAGGAACAATATAATTAGATTCAATAGACTTCCAAACTCCAATCCCTAGTGAAACAAGAAAACTTTCCATCCTAGTATTCTAGAATGCATAATCAAATCCATCAAATAGAGCAGCCTCCTTGTGTGCCATCCTAGATCTACCTCAAGTAGTTAAGCTTTCTTCCAAGAAACCTTGCTCTGATACCAATTATTGAATGCACAAGACAACTAAGAGGGGGTAAATTAGTTGTATATTGAAACATTAAAACCCTCTTTAAAATTCAGATCTACATTACTCCTTAAACCCTTAATAGCCATTAAAACCCTTATCACGCATTAGCAGAAAGTAAACATGAGAAACAGTAATGCAAGCACATCCAAACACATGAGAACACCAGATTTACGTGGAAAACCCAAGAAGGGGAAAAACATGGAGAGGATTAGCTCACAATATAAAGTGAAACAATAGGGAAATGGATATGATGATGAGGGGTTCACCACAAAGACCTATTTCTCTAATTTCATTCAAAATGTAAGCTATGGAATGTAAATCAAGAAAAATAATCAAATTTGATAGAAATAGTAATCAAAATGAAGATCTAGAAAGGGGAAAAGGATGTGTACCTTTCATCAAAAGTCACCTTTTGAAGCTCACTGAGGACTCATTCACCCTATGGAGAATGGTTCCTGCTTAGGGTTCTTAAAAAATGCTTTCTAGGTTCTCTTTTGTTGTTTTTGCACTCCCATATTCCCAATGTTCATTGTTAGATAGCTAGAAATAAATTTTGTAGAGGATTTTCTCTGATATGACAAATTTTCTTGCAACTTTGACAAATTTGCAACTTTCTCCAATTTTTCTCTTGAAAGGATCTTCAACCTAAAATCTTCAATCACACATCAAAGAGAGAGAAATGTTGTTTTGTTAGGGAATGGGGGTTTTCCTTTGTCAAACCCCATTTTGGTAATTAAACCTTGAAATGAAACAATGAAATAACATGAAGGAATGATGAATGAAAAACAATATGTAACAACTCACCAAACCTTATTTGAACCTTGGATTGCAAATCATATTAACTCAAACAACATGCATGATGCAAGAAATATTCAACATGATGATAGGAATCTTGATTGCTACAATAATATTCAATAATCTTCCCTTGAATGCCTTGAAAATGCTCTTAATCTCATAAATTTTCTATCATGAACTTTCTCATAAAATTGCTACATGAAACATAGTGAAATGACCCCTTAATTTCCCAAAATTCAAATATCACAAGCTGATGTTTGAATATAGATTTGGATATGTTAAAATACCACCAAAAACATAATTCAAATTTAGGTCCTAAGAACAAGTGCAGAAACATTCACCCTATGGTGAATGGGTCCTAGGCCACTTTCCTAGGACACACATTATCCAATGTTAAGCATAATGTTATGGAATTTATGAATGTTGAGTTTTATCCCTCAAAATTTATAATTAATTAGGCTTGGATTTGAATTAAAGGGGCCAATTGAGGAAAATTAACTTCAATCAATTAATAAAGCCCTAGATTAGTGTGAAAGTGTAAAGGTACACCTTCCAACATAAAAAACAAGGCACAATTAATTCCATTTTAATTAAAAGGGCCCTCAACTTAATGTGAATATGTAAAACATATTGCAACACTAAATTAAGGCATTATTAAGCTCATTTTATTATTAATTATTTCTAAATTAAGTGTGAAAAAGGAATACTTTTTCCTACACTACATTTAGTCCCCACTTTAGTGAGAGGATGAGTGCAAGCACAAACTCACACTAAAGTAGACATTCAAGACACTTATGTACGCAACAATGACAAAGATACACACTCATACTCCATCAAAGACTAAGAAGATAAAACCTAGACGGTCCAATCGGCACGAAACACATCTAAGCTATCAGTTTTTGCACTCTGGGGTAGTGGAACCCCAGGTTGTCCATTAGGTGAGTATCCCAAAAGGGTGGAAAATGAGAATCCGATTAGGCTCCCATACCATATCAAAGTTATCCTCTTGACAACTTCAATAGGGTGCCACAAGAAAAGGCAAGGCTCCACAGGCAAGCAAGGTGTGTTATGCTAGGTGGCCTTAAATTTAGAGTTCGAGCTTCATAGGGCTTAACAAGTTGTGTTATGCTAAACACCTATGAACAAGGCAAGGCTCCACCGGAAAGCAAGGTTTGTTATGCTTGGTGGCCTTGAATTGAAGGTTTCAAGCTTCATAAGGCTAGCAAGCTATGTTATGCTAAAACTTATGAACAATAATGCTAGTAAAAGGTTTTTTTGTTTAAAGGTATTTTTCTTAGTTCGTGTAAGGTCTTCTTCTTAGGGAACATCAAGCCTAATGTCTCCAAGAGAGGATAAGTCAAGAGTAAAATATTCACAACTTAGGGAATGTAGTGTGTCACATCACCACTAAGAGGAAAGTTGTATGCTAAGAAATATCACACTCTTGGAGGACATAAAACCCAATGACACCACCAAGAAAAGGATGCATCACAAGAAAAATAGAATTTCATCATGAAACATGAGAAAATTCAAAAGATATTATCGATGTATGCATCCACTTTAAAGTGGTTGCTAACACCATTGTTGTGAGAAATTGCTTTAAAGTAGCCAATGTTCAATCCTAAGACATGAGAGCTTCTTGGGAAATCCCTATGCCAAGTCATGTTTTTGAAATGAAGCTACATCATAAAAAAGAAAGGAGGGGTTTCCCCCAAAAATACATAAGGGATCTATGGATTTGGGGTTAGTATATATGTGCTATGGTGTTTTTATAGAGCTTGGAAATGTCATAATTCCCCAAATACTCATAGAACTGGAAGAATGACACAAAGAGAAAAAAGAAAAAGAAAAATCCTTTCGGGTCAACATGGAAGAGTCCTAAATGTCTCGATGCCTTGCATCATCCCAAAAAGGAAAACACAAGATAGATGAAAAGATAAATTTTTACGACGTAGAGAAGAATGTAGATACAAATAGAGGAATGCAAAAGGAGAGAGAGATACATCAAAAAGAATAGTACAGGGGATCACATTACGCACATGTAATCACATAAATAAATATGAAAAAGAAAATAAAGTAAAACTAGTAAGGCACATGCAATTCAACCTATAGTAGGTTATTCGTATCCCAATATCATTCACTATATGCGAAAGGTGGAAAACTAGCCAAAGGGACAATATCAAGTGCCAAACTAGGACACACACCAAGTTCAACACTCTTTGAATTTCCATTTAAGCTCATGGAAGAGGAGAATAATTAATTCAACTCATTATGCACTTGTTCATGAATCTTTGCAATGTCAATATCATCATATAAATTAATCACAATGGGATAGAAGTTTGTTTATGTTTACATTGTGGAAAGGGAAAATAGACATCATACCTTACGAGAGATAAGTTTGGATTTTGATTTTCTATGTTTCTCTTTTCTTCTTTAGTTTGTAACATATAGGCAATATCACGACATCTAAACCTACACTCTCTAGCATTTCGGTTTCTTCTCAATCTATTGTCAATTTGTGATTGTGTAGGAGTGGGTTTGTCAACCATAGGTTTATTTTCTTCCCTTAAGGGAGGAACAGAAGGAACCAAGGGAGATTGTTCAACCACTTTCTCTTTAGCTTTGTAAACTTGTTTAATTTTAGGAGGCACAACATGATTGTTTTGATTGTCTCATGGTCTCTTATATGAAATGGTAGGAGGATTTGTCATATGCTGATCTTGGATATTTGGAAGGGCTTTTGGTTCAATCGTGGTTTCCTCAAGGATAGGTGGCTCAATCACGAGTTGAGGCATATTTATAAGGGATAATTGCACTATGTGCTTTTCCTTAAACTTTTGATATGATTTGAAAAAGAAGTATTTGTGGGGTCTAATAGGTTCAATAGGCTCAAGCCAAAAGAAATCTAATGAAAAATTCCCACGGGAGACACAGGATTAAAGCCACTATGGTACATAGTAAATATCTCATTTCTAAAGGGAAAATTTAAACATTTATGCACAACCAACATGAAAAAATTCATGGAGCGAAGCCATGGATAGCCTAACTTCACATGAAATTGGTCCAATGATGGGATGATGGTGAATGGGACATTTAATTTTTTCGGTCTGAATTTTAGAGGGAGATTTATTGAGCCAATCATAGGGAAAGCAAAACCATTATGCATTTTTATCCATGCTTTCAGTATTTCATATGTATCTTGATAAAGTTCATGCACAAAGAGGAATTCTTCAGTGATCACATTCTCTACATAGATGGGATCAATTAATATCCCATTGGTAGGCTTGTCATTGATTCTTCCAACTATGTAAAGAGGACCATCGAGTGCATGTTTGATTGTGCCTTTTTTATGAGAAAGCAATATCAAGGGGAATTTTGGTTTAGCTTGTATGAGGTTTAGCTTCAATAAATGCCACTACTTCAACTACTTCATCCTTATTTTCGTCTATTATGTTTTCATCATCCGTCTCAACATCCATCACATTATTCTTTGTTTGTCTAGCTTTGAAAAATAAAATCGTGTGTTTACACATGGGGTTTGTAAAGATTGTAAGTTTTGGTTAGGAGGAGCTATAGAATTATTACCTTGATTGTTCACACCTCTAATTTGAATTCTATTATAATTAATGAGGTCTTGCACAAGATGTTTAAGATGCTTACAATATTTTGTATCATGTCCATTTTGTTGGTGGTAATGGCAATAAGCTTTTGATATATAGTTTGAGGGTAATGGTTTATTAGAATCAAGAGCTCTAACAAGAGGTACGGAAATCATATTCTTGTTCATGAGCTGTAGCATGATATTATGAAGGGTGTCAAGTAGAGGGGTAAATTGTCTATTCCTATCCCCAAAGGAAAACAGATTTTTCGTCTTTATAGCAGCCACTTGGTTATCATCTTGTTGATTTGGTTGAGGGGAATTGAATTGTAAAAAGGCCCTATTTTTTTTCTTGAAAGGTTGGTAACTATTTTGAGGTGCAGATTTAGACTTTTCAAGACGACTAGGTGTATTTTTCACATCATGACTACTAAATGAATTCTAGTAATCACGAAGTGTTGTGCATAACTGTGTGAAGGAGGGAAATCTCATCATCTCAAGATTTGTTTGAATTTTTTCATGAAAGTTGGGAATAAACATTATTTAAAGGTCGGCATTAGGAATCTTAATGTTTACTTATGAATAAAGAATTTGATATCACACCATGAAATCAATGACTTTCTCATCATCCTTTTGTTTACATTTCATCAGGTCAACTAAAGTCATCTTGGGACCCATATGAATTTGGAAGTGGTTGTAAAAGGAATCAATAAGTTCATTGAATGAAATAATTGAATTATTTGGTAAGGAGAAAAACCACTCTAAAGTAGTATCTTTCAAGGATCTAGGGAAAAGCTTAGCCAAGAGCTTATCTTCAAAAATAAAATCACTACATAGGGTTGTGTAAGCAGAAACATGGATAAAAAGATCTCCCTTCTCACCATATTTATCAAATCTAGGAACCTCTATACCTTTTGGTATTTGTGTTCTCAATATCTCCAAGGATAACATATTGGTTTTGATGTATTGTGAAATTTGGCCATTGTTGTTTTTATTTAGGGTGGTGATTTGTTGTTGAAGGGATACCATGTTTTGCAAAAGTGTGTTAATGATGGGATTATTGTTGGTGTTATGATATGGATGGGAATAAACTGGAGTGATGTATGTTTATGGAGGGAAAATGAATTGTAAATTTTTGAGGGGAGATGGTTGAGGAGATATGATATTAGAATGCATAAATCTAGAAGGATTCCCAATAGAAATACATAAGGAAGTGTTGACATTGCTAGTAGGTTGGATGGTTGTGGTAACATGAGTACTAGTGTATGTAGGAATGGAGATGGGGATCATGGAAGGAGGAATTGAAGTTCCACATTGGATTTGAGTATACCCCAAAGCTTTACCACAACTAGTCATGGTAGACATGTTATTAGTAACAAGGAGACCTATACCTCACATAATCTCTATTCCCTTTTTGGTTTCAATCATTTTACTTAGATTATCTAAAGTGGGAACAACACTAGTATCCATGTTTTCATTATGCACAAAGTATTGTAACATTTCTAGGACTTCATCTATTTTTTGTATGTTTTCTTGCAGGACATGAACAACATCATGCACATTGGTTGTAGGTAAGTAAGTCATTGGAAATAGGTATGTAGGTTATGATCCATAAGAATTTGATTATCAACACTATTAGAAAGAGAGTTAGAAAACCCAAGATCCACTGTGAATGGTGTATCACGGGATGACATGAGTCTTGAACCATGTCTTGAAACAATATTGCTAATAGG
The DNA here is from genome assembly GCA_007258455.2 of Sequoia sempervirens. NCBI lineage: Eukaryota > Viridiplantae > Streptophyta > Pinopsida > Cupressales > Cupressaceae > Sequoia > Sequoia sempervirens. Next base: position 565,662,133 of record VDFB02000015.1, on the reverse strand, counting down.
ACACCAAGTTATAAATCTCATACAAGTTTCACAAACTCAATGTCAACCCAAAATGGAAAGAGGGTAAAATGTAAATGCAATTTTCAAATTCTAAACAAGGTAATTTTATGATTACACTATGCAAAAACCTAAAAATCATGTCTTGTAAATGAAATTTTGAAATCACACAATGCACTAACTTTATCAAATGAATCTATATATGACCAAATTGAAGAAACAATTTTTTTGCAAACATAAACAAAAATATGAAAATAACAAACATGAATGTAGAAATGAATGTTTTAATGCCCAAAAAATTAGAATATGACCCTAATCGGGGACTCATTTGCCCCAAGGTGAATGGGTCCTAGGTGAGGGTTTTGAAACAAATTTTTATATATTTTGAGTGAATTTTAGTAGTTTCCAAATTTTGGTTTGATACAACAAGTTTTAGTTTTAATTTTATGTGAAATGAGGATGGAATGCAAATGAAAAATGCGAGAAAATGGCAACCTAGAACACCTAATTTGATATGCAATTTTGTTTCAATTTTCAAATTCAAATGAATATGATGTAATGCTATAATGATATGCAAGATGACTGATTTTTTTGTATTTTTCATATTTAATGAATGCAAAATATGCAATCCTAAAATCCTTAAATGAATGCAAAGTTGAATGCAAACTAGACACCCTAAATGAGACAATTCAATGCAAAGAATGCAAATGAATGCAAAATAAAAATCTAGGGTGAAAGAAGACTCTGAAATTAGAAAATGCAAGGATCAAACTCGGGTTCACCAAAATGAAACAACGGGGAAATGGATATGATGTTGATGGGTTCACCACAATGACCTATTTCTCTAATTTCATTCAAAATGTAAGCTATGAAATGCAAATCAAGAACATTAATCAAATCTGACAGAAATAGTAATCAAAAGGAAGATTTGGAAAGGGGAAAAGGATTTGTACCTTTCACCAAAAGTCACCTTTTGAAGCTCACTAAGGACTCATTCACCCTGTGGAAAATGGGTCTTGGCTATGGTTCCTAAAAAATTCTTTTTAGGTTCTCTAATACCGTGTCTACACTCCTAGATTCTTGATGTTCACTATCGGACAACTAGAAATAAATTATTTAGAGGAGTTTCTATGATATGAAAATTTTTCTTGCAACTTTGAAAACTTTGCAAAATAAATTATTTAGAGGAGTTTCTATGATATGACAACTTTTCTTGCAACTTTTAACACTTTGCAACTTTCTCCAATTTTTCTTTCAAAGGATCTTCAACCTAAAATCTGCAATCACACATCAAAGAGAGAGAAATGTTGTTTTGTTATGCAATGGGGGTTTTCCTTGGTCAAACCCCATTTTGGTAATTAAACCCTGAAATGAAACAATGAAATAGCATGAAGGAATGATGAATGAAAAACAATATGTAACAACTCACAAAACCTTATTTGAACCTTGGATTGCAAATCATATTATGTCAAACAACATGCATGATGCAAGAAATATTTGACATGATGATATGAATCTTGATTGTTGCAATAATCTTCAATAATTTTCCCTTGAATGCCTTGAAAATTCTCTTGATCTCATAAATTTTCTATCATGAACTTGCTCATAAAATTGTTAGGTGAAACATAGTTAAATGACCTCATATTTATAGATATGTTTCCTTAATTTCCCGAAATTCAATATCACAAGCCAACATTTGAATATAGATTTGGATATGTTAAAATACTGCCAAAAACATAATTCAAATTTAGGTCCTAGGATCAAGTGAGGACCCATTCTCCCTATGGCGAATGGGTCCTAGGCCACTTGCCTAGGACACACATTACCCAATGTTAAGCATAATTTTATGGCATTTATGAATGTCAGGTTTTATCCCTCAGAATTTGCAATTAATTAGGATTGGATTTGAATTAAATGTCCCAATTAAGGAAAATTAACCTCAACCAATTAATAAAGCCCTAGATTAGTGTGAAAGTGTAAAGGTACAACTTACAACACCAAAAAACAAGGCATAATTAAGTCCATTTTAATAAAAAGGGCCCTAAAGTTAATGTGAATATGTAAAACATATTAGAAGACTAAATTAAGGCATAATTAAACTTATTTTATTATTAATTATTTCCAAATTAAGTGTGAAAAAGGGATACTTTTTCCTACACTACATAAATTAATTGCAACATCGAATAGAATAGGCTCACTACCAAATTAGAAAGAAGAAGAAAGAAGATTGTTACAATGAGAAATTCATCTCAAAGCAATAGAAAGATCCACCATAGCATCACCGGTATATTCATAGCCTCCTTGAAGAATATATACACCTTTTTCTCACTGCTTCCAATAGTCGAACACATTAAAACTCACACTACATTTTTCACTTTCACACTTCACAACTTTGCACTTCACATCACACATCTCACCACATAATTCTCCATCAACTCAACACTTATTTATACCATCC